>OZ014475.1:29230420-29317124 GCA_963965965.1 Trididemnum nubilum | reverse complement strand
CTTGTTACCTTCATCCTGATCAGAATTTTCAGATTCATCATCTGTAAACCACGCTATGTCGAGTAAATCAAATTACTGTATGTTGTTCACAGTCAGTAAAGCTAAATATTACGCTGCAGTATGTCAAAAGTTGAACTACTGTATTGCCAAGACGTTTGCTAAGGCTACGGCTCCATCATTGAGAAGTATAAATTCTTACAGTCTTATTTGGCTAAGATTTTTTTTATTTTTCACCAAATACAGTAAAAATTTATAATTCTCACCGGTGGAGCCATAGCTTAAGTATGGTCAGCTGAAGCAAATTTCGCTGACTGCTAAACTAGACCGACATTGGCACTATGCGTTCTTCCGAGTCACCATCTGTTTTGCTTAGGCTTATCAGTGTGTCACACAATCAGAATGACTCTGAATTAAATAGCCTAAATAAATTTAACCTACATAAAGCTAGTCTCCTGCACTTACGTTGGCTCAAAGGCTTTGCTACTACAGTTGTTTAAGTGTAACAGCGTTATTTTATTACGCTCTGCAGTTTGAGAACGCAGGATAACTTCTCAAGGCCTATTGTTTTGCTGAAGTATCATACATTCTATCGCTACCAGTTGGTATCAATGAGTCATCTAAATCGTACATGTTGTTACTTATCACTAAATTCTTCTCGAACAATCGAAAGAGCATTTTGGGAATACGGTTAACTCCGTCTGTTGTAATTATATTTTTTATTGGCAACTCTTTTTTTTCCTATGACGCAACGAAAAATAATCAGTCTTTCTCTTTTGGCTGCCAACGTGGCAGGATAAGCAACAAAAAAAATCATCTGCGTTAATCGACGACTTTGGTAATTTTTGTGAATTCATTTTGGTAACATACAATAAATTGGAGAACAAGCAATCAATCGAGTAATCTATCAAACTGGAAAGAAATTGTGGCCTCTCCCGTGACAGGCTGGAAGGAGGACCGCCACAGCATCATTTATTGAATATTTCTTTTTTGTTCCACCTCCGCATTTACCAAGCATCTCGACTTTTAAAACTATCTTGCTGTCACCTTATAGCCTACCAAAGTTAACTGCTGGTTGTCAAGTTAATTCTACTGCAGCACTATCATATAATGGCAAAAACAGCTGATCGCCAAAAACCAAACTAGCCTAAGTCAGTGAACTATGACCGATTTGACTCGGGCCATTTTGGTTTTCAGTCATAACTCTTTTTATAGCGGGAATTTTTTTATAAAAAGTATTTCATCAGATGGTGCTCGAGCTACTAAACAATTTTATGTAGACAACTCATTTTGGCAAAAAAATGACTTAGGCCATTTTTTCACTAAGCTGACGATATTGCAAATAAATTTTACAACTTAGCGAAACAATGCTTCTTTTTAGTGTCAAAGGACGCAAGTTACCGTGATTCCAAAAATACCGTAACTCTTTTATTCGCTTGATAGCAGCATGGAGTACGATAGCAAAAGTAACACATTAAAAAAAGTCTTGGAGGCGAACATTACAGGAAAAAGCAAGGTGCGTTAACGAGAAACAGTGTACTTCTGCAATCAGTGCTATGGGAAAGTTGAACGCTTTCAGAATTCGGTTTCCTGACAACCCTGTGGCCGTGTTTCACCCTAGAGACCAGGCAAATGGGGAGGTCATTGTTAATCTTTCCTCTCCTATGAGTATCAAAGGTATTATTGTGTAACTTTTTTTAGATAAGTTCAGTGGAGCAAGCGGGTTTAAATTCAAAAGTTTTTTCTTCTCGTTTTCAGTTATCAAAGTCAGATTCCAAGGGAAGCGTATGTGAAGTTTCCAGAAATGATCTGGCAAAAGAGAGAAGTTGTCAAAAAGAAAATGAAAAGCAAGTGTGATGGTTCCGGGCGTAAGATCTTTGTAACGAAAACAATATCAAAAAAAAAACTTATAAGGAGCAGGAAAAGGTATATCGCATTGCTAGGGAGCGCTATCACAAAGCAACGTATTATCTCTTCGGAAAACGTAATATTATTATCACTGTATTATTGTTATTGCTTGTATAGTATAGCTGCTGATATCGTTGTTTTATTGTTGTTGTTATTATTATTATTAAAATCATAATTATTACTATTAGCCCAGTATTAGTGTTCTAAGCATTAAATGCACTTTAGCTTCTTTTTCATACGTATAAGTTTTTTCAAATTTTGTTAATGCTTATCAGTTACATGAATAACAAACTAACTACTTTACTTACTATCTCATACATTGCATTTTAGCTACATCCCATAGCCTTCTAGGCATCCTGGGTCTTTTTTAATAAATATAAGTTGAAGTTAGCTGTTCGTAAACTTTTATAAATTTTCAGCTTTATTTGACCCTAAGTAATTCGTAAATTTTATTGGAATAAAGTGACCTGCATTCATTCCTTCTTGGTTCAAATTTTTTTATTTTATTTATCAGGATTATTAATCTTCAAATAAATCAGCAGTGGCTTCCAGAAAATTCCAAGTAAATTTTGCTCTTTTAAATTTTGCTCATGTTCTTTAGGGTGTCCCTTATTTGGGGTCAAATTTTAAAATACGCGTTTTTGTGGGTATGACCCTCTCAAAAGTTTCCTTTGTACCAAAAACTGCTTCATGCAAAGTTTTGTTGCAAAATTTTGATTTTTAGAAGTGGCGCAGTGATCTCAAAGTCGGCTTAACAAACACCATTATACGCATATAAGAAGTTTTTTAATCAGCACAATACTCGTGTTTACTGAAAAATTATAGCTTCATAACAGATTTCTTCATATTCTGAACAATGGCCAGGCTATTTTCAATAGCCTGTAAAGCATACTGCATTGTATTTATGTTTGAAGCGGCTTAATTAAATGGCGTTGCTACCCAATCCTTACCGAGGGATGGAGAAGCAAAGAGACTTTGCAGAGGCCCAAAAGTTTAGCCACATGCCAGGGTGCAGATATCAGAGCCAAAGACAAAATTGCATAAATGCTCAGAGGCAAGATAGTTAAGACCCTGTAGAAGGTGTCCACAGGTGCTGCGGGAAAAGTTTTCCGTGCGAGTGACTTACGCTAACAGTAAGAGGATTTGACCAAGGAAGCGAACGCGGAAAGCTCGAAGCGTATAGGGCATGAGAGGACCAATTCCTCCAAAGAAACTGTAGGAACAGGACGGTTGAGATGGGAGGGGTAATGCGGAAATGTGACGTCTCTATTTGTGATACTGAGTGTAACGGGTTTTGGCAATAGCTGGGGAAAGGAACAAGAGACCATCGCAGTAGCAGGGAGGCTCTAGTTTTGAGAAAAGAATCAGCATGCTTATTTTCAGGAATACCAGCATGACCGCGGACCTGTGTTCCCTCTAAGCTGTGAGCGTGTGCGCGCACACACAGATTTCAGAGACTGCGCACACGCATACATTTGCTGCGCACAGACATATTGATCACAAAATTACAATAATAAAACAGACAGTAACTTTTCGGGCACAAAAAACTCTCTAATTCAGGCTGAAGAGCTTTTTATCATTTTAGTCGTCACGTATATTCGAGCATTAAAACCGCTTTATTTTTGTTGAAGACCTTTTTTCTTTGTTCTTCTCCTAATTTCGGACACAAAAACCGCTTTAATTCTGGTTGAATTCCCAGAAAAAGTGACCACACACCAAAATTTCTGCGCACAGAGACCACAAAAAATTAGAGGAACATTGCCGCGAACCCATTAGAAATTTTAAAAATGTTGTAAAGTGAGGTGACTTAAAACCAGACATTTTATAGGGGTCTTGTCCAGAGATATAAGGGGGCTTTTGAAAGTAGAAAAAGAGCCGATTAGAAATTGTTAAATGGATTACTGAAAGTGGCCAAGTCGTCTTGTGGTTGTAACACCAGGCAATGCCCTGCTTAAGGGGATGGTTTTCAGCTGTGAAACTGGAGGCAATTGGTCCCGCAGAGAAAAAGAGTCGAAGGTACTGCATTTGTATTGTATGGCATACGCTCCAGTGCCACCCGTTTTATAAGGAAAAAGACCAATCATTCGGCCCATACTTACGCATCTGCAGGAGGAAGGGAAAGTGTAATCGATTATTGGCATATTCAAGGTGGGATGAGCTAGGCCCAGTACTTAAATTGTAAAATTTTGCATGGGGGGGACGCTTTTGTAGCCTTGACCAAACCTTAGTGAAGATTACGTAATTTCATCCACGAAATTGAATAAGACCAAAAAAGAACATGGTCTTCGCCGAAAATCGAAGTGCGTTTTTGCCAAAATTAGATGAAGACCAAAAAAAAGGTCTTCGCCGACGGTTGAAGTGTATCTCCTTCTGAATCACTTTTCCCGCGGAATTTGGTGCTATACTCGACCCGAATTTGTAGGTCTTTTTCCTCTGATCATCCAGCGCTCAAATCTCGATGGGGGGACGCGTCCCCCCGCGTTTCCCTACAATTTAAGTACTGGTTAGGCCCACTGCAGTTTGGTATGGAAGATAATCCTGTAAAACTTGATTAAACTCCAAAGAGGATTTGGGGACATATAATTAATGGTTCGCGCAAGGATTGAAGGGTATCTTCTGTGGATAAGCAATATGATCAACAGGAGGGTTTCTTCTTGAATCGGCTGATCACTGATTTTGAGCCAAGGGCGCTGAAATTAAATGATTCTGGGAGGAAGCATAGAGCACGTCCAAAGTATGAAAGTGCTTGGTGTTTCAAAGTAATTTTCAGCAGAGGAAGTTGGGTCTCAATAAGAAGCAATGGAATACGGGAGGACAAGAGGCACTAAACACCTTGCTTGCAGCTCTGCAGAGAATTTTTAATTCGTTGGTCGGATGTATCAAACTTCTACTGTTTTTGGTGACACACTCAATAAGCTTTTTGTTTTTGGTGTTGATCATATCCGATCGAGTTTGTGATAATGGTTCATCGAATCATTTTTTTCGACATTCTCTGAAACTTTGATCAAAGCACATTTTGTAGTTAAACCTACGTGACGATCAAAACGGCCAAGCAAATTTAAATCCTCTGTAACATACCACAGACGACTATAGCCATCTTAAGTAAAGAAGCTGCTTTTTTTGAAAAATTGGTTGACGATGTAATTATTAAAACTGCACATAAGTACTGTATGTCGTAACCGATACTTCACTGTAGTTCCTAAGTTAAAAGCAAATAAAGTCAAACAATATCGTGGCGAAAAATACAGAAAAGTCTACACAAAATCTACAATGACAGTATCTAGGGATTCATTTGATAGTTATGGCTAATACCTCTTAAGAATTCCTACATAGATTGTGGAGGAGCGTAAGGATCGTTTCCGATAAATTGATTTGTAAGAGTTAAAATTCTCGTGTTACATTCTTGATATTTTTTTTCACAAACTCCTTTACACGCCTTCGGCTTAGTAGAGCGAGAAAATAAAAGAAGTGATTTTGCTTCGCAGCGGGACATAAGACTAATTATTATTGTTTGCTTAACAAATTAACTACAATCCTTTAATGACGACGTTTGAAAATAGTTAAATGATTGCGTTTGAAAACAACCGCTGACGTTCGTCGGTTACGTAAAGCAGATAAAATAATGAAAAAATAAACACCAGTTTAAGGCAGTGGTTCCAACCTTTTTCCAACCGTAGCCCATTGTCATTTTGAAAAATTTTCTATGGCTCTACTCTCAAAGTATTGCTCAATTGCAATTTTCCACTATCCTGAGCAGTAGCGTAGCCAGGATTTCGCAAAAGGGGGGGGGGGGGGGGTTTGGAAGCTTGAAACATCAGTAAATGAACTTGATCCAAATTTTCGTCAGTCTTGAATTAGATTGAGGCGGTTTTTCTGTCAAAATCAGGTGATCTCCAAAAAAAAAGGTCTTCACCAATATTCAAACGGTTTTTCTGCAAGCTTTCAAACCAAATCAATAAATAGCTCATCGTGCAATTACGACTTTTTCAAACCAAAATGCTCTGTGGCCCACTGCAAAATACTTCTGTAGCCCACAAGTTGAAAACCACTGGTTTAAGAGTTGTGCTTTGTGCGACAACTGAACATAAAAAGCAGGAAACGAACTGAAAAAAACTTTTTTTAAACTTGACTTTCAAAAATTAACTTAAACAGTAATCAATCAGTGTTATTTCCGAAGCACGAAAATGTTAGCACAGCTTGCAGATTTACGTCTCTGCGCCCTTATGTCCTGGGCCCTTATGTCTGCGCCCTTATGTCGGGTTTCGAGACGCTGTATATCAATTTTAATTTAAACCGGCCACTAGGTCAAGCGGTAACGCTTTCGTCTCTGGAACGGGAAGTCTGAGGTTCTAATCTACAGTAGGGTTGGTGAAATCGAGCACACACTGTTGCAACACGTTTTCGAAATGAGTTGTGTTTCTCGCAGGCGCAATGATGCGGAGATGGGCCTCGCAGACTCGTTACACGCTTCGGCGTAATACAGTCTGTGTAATGAAAAACATGATTTGAAACTGATAGTAGTTTTGTAATTGTAAAACTAGACTGTAACTGAAAGTAGTTTTGTCAGTATATTACTTATGTGTTCACGTCATGTTGCTCATTCGAGTACACAACTTTGACTTTGTCTTGGAACAACTTTTTCATACGTGCCAAAGTCCTCACAATATATGGAAATATTATTTTGCAGAACAAAGAGCACTCGTCAAAAACAAACAGTAGGTGCGTATGGTGCTGTTGTACTTTGAAAATTCTCGACCAATATAAACATTATTTCAGTTAATTTATATTTGAATGTCTAACAAAGTTTTGATAAAGTACCAAATAATATTGGTAAATTATCAGCATGTTTCCTTACTAGCAAGCAAGCACTTAACAGCTAATTGCTAACTTACGGTGAGTTTAAAAACGAAGGTTTTCAGTTTGAAATAAATTAAAATTTTCCTTATGCTTAATTGTTGTTACATCCAAGCCTACAATGACTCAGCGTAACCCATTTTCGCAACATTGGGCCAGTGTTGATGACAAAGTAGTGGCAAGCGGTTGGCGGTACATTGCACGATTCTAATCCGAGAACTGAACCCCAGACCTTCCGATCCAGATGAGTATTGTTGCAACTTTATTTGTTATGCAGAGTTGCACTATTAGTTTGATACAAAGCTTAGAATTTTCAAAACCTACTGTACAGCAGCCATTTTTATCATAACTATGTCAACCATCTAAACTTGAAGAATTTATCACGTAATTAGTGTGCAGTACAGTCATATGTCGGTTTGTTTTTCACAAAAACGTGGCCAGAGTAGGTTGTGGCTTTTCAAAGCAAGTTTTCAGCCATTATGAATCAAGCATGATTTTCGAAAAATATGTTAATGTTTTTCGCTCGCACAGAGTTTTGCCTCACCACCCGCGAATTACGTCTAATTGACTCATTCAAAAACAAGTATAGGCCTACTCTATATTTAACCCTATTTTACACGGTGAGCAAAAATGCTGCCCTTTCGTTTTTTCGTGATAATTCCATTCAGAAAACAGCTTTTTACTTCAAATTAACGAGATTTTAAGTAAAATTTATTCACAAAGAATTTCTGAAAATTTCAATATATTTGGTATAAGGTAAGGGAAAGTTTCCCAACTTTGAGGGTTGCCCAAGTTACTTGCCAAAATCTGAGGCTATTTTAGCCCATATTGAACTTAAATGACGCCATAAAGGATTTTGTGACATAACCAATTTGACTTAGAATTTTTATGATTCAACTTCAAAAAGCAAAGCTATTTGGAAAATGTAAGCCGCTTTTGTCGTCATTGACAAAATGGCGTCGTTTTGCAAAACATGGCTCTGTTAATAAGCTATAGACAGTATTCTTATAGGCACAATCAAACCTTTGATAAACTGCTTAAGACATATTTTGAATTGAACTATTAGAATTATCTCTTGTAATTTTGTGATTACTTAATATTTTTTGGGAAAAAAATTTTTGTCGTGATCTGGTTAATTTGCGATTCTTTGCCTTTCTACGCTCATGTTCATACCTGTAGTCCTAGCTATACTGACGAGCAATAAAAGACGAATATCGATTCCAAAACAGTATGTCTTAGGCTGTTAATCAAAGGTTTGATTGTGCCTATAAGACTCTGTATACTGTCTACAGCTTATTATTAATTTTCTCAATAGATTATTCTTATTAAAATGGCTCTGTTGTTTTGCAAAACATGGCTTTGACGTCATTGAGATAACATCATCAACTTAAAACCAGTTTTTCCAAAAAATTTTGTTGAACACTAGCCCGAATGCCCGATTTGGTGTTCACGTATTTCTAGTTTAGAAGTTATATTGGAGGGAATTTTTGCCCCCCTCCCCGGGGAATAATATTTTGGTCAAATACACGTGTGAAATAGGATTAACAAAATCTCTTCCCTGTCATTTTATTATTTTCTCAATTTATACTGTACAATATATTGCAGTTTACAACAAATCCGCAGAACCAAAACATATATTGTGCAGCAAGTAGCCTACTTAGCTGATAGATGCAGGAAGTATGACCAATGTACCGTTGCTAAGGCCAAAGGTCCAGGGTGTCCGACAAAAAGAACGTAACTTTAAACAATTGGTTGCGAGCAAGTCTTTCCTTATAACAAACTTTTATATTGCGTAATATTATTGTAAGTCTTCAATCACTTTTATGATATATTATGATGATCCGGCAAGTATAATAGTATTATATTATGATGATTCGGCAAGCATAGATTCTAATCCAATAATATTATTAAAATCCATTTAGTAGGTATAGAGTAAGTACCATCAGACAAGTTATGTGCAGTTTATTCAGGGCTATTTGAAGCATGCTCATAGTGGAGTGGACAAACGTTCAACTTGATTCCTGTAAATGCTGCATATGATAGAGAAACAAAGTGGCAGCAAAATGTTGAGATAAAAAATACTGTCCGTATTCTAAAAGTTGCGTCATGCGTTCGTCTCACCAATCATTTGCTTGTGGATAATAATGAACAAGTTTTATCGTTTTTTTTTTAATTCAATCTCTTCTTATGAGCACTGCTGGTAGGATTGGACCGTAGGTTCAGTGTTCAGACACACAATTCTTTTGCTTCATTTTCATTTTCAACTTTTTCCACATGGGTTCCGAAGCAGGAGCAATGAGATCGAACACCCATTTATCGCGTTTTTTTTCGTTATCACGCTTGTCTCACTTAGATTAATCAGAATATCAAAGGTGTTTTCTTTAAGCTTGTTTGTGCTGAGCTCTAAAAAAATAGCGATACCTTAATTAACATCAAGGCACCAGCGACAATACAGCACACTCAAATTTTGGATTTGCAATCATAGCAGAAAAAACTTTTACGGTGTTGTTCATATGGGAAATCAAGAACTCAATAATTTGTTCAGGTTCCAACCCTACCTCCTACAATGACTCGATATGGCCACATTATTGAAGTTGAGTACGTTTTGCGAGTAAGATTATCTTTGATTTAAAAAATAATTGTAATTAAGGTCTAACCACATTGAAATCTATTTTCCTCAAAAAATATTGTGGAATACTGTGCGTATAGTTGGCTAGTTTTTGTGTTTAAAAATTTTGCCGGTGTTGCCCAATTAAACACAAATTTTAAAAAAGTTTCTCCAGCTTCTCAAAATTGTTTTGTGACAAAGCCATTGCCTAAGTGAGACGATGATTCAGATTTTCTAATCAGGACTTTTTGATAACGATGGTTTGACGATTTCTGAAGCCCCGAGGTAAACTAATCAGATGGTGCTATTGCGATACTACTGTATATCAACATGTGGAAAAGTTTGCCACGCGCCGGTTTTGAATCCTTAACGTTTCTCTAAATACAATTCTATTCTTTTTTTCGATCATTTCGCAGTAGGTAGAGTAGGATATACAACCAACCAGTACAACCACAGTAACTAACTAACTAACTCCGCTAATATAGGCTCTTTCTTTGATATACTGTTGTTTGATAGTTTCGTAGACTGTATACGTACGGTACTAATTGCTGTTGAATAAGGTATCACTTTGAAATCGTTATTGATTTTCAAAATATACTGTACATCAATTGATAATAAAATAAATTGAGGTTATATTACTTTTGCTTTCAGTTTGTTGCGAAGATGCCTTGGGGGTTCGATGACGTAGAGACTGAATTTTCCATTTGCGTTGCTTCAATGCCACTGCAGGAGCAAAAGCAGCTACCTGCTGCAGCAGCCGCACGTCCTGTTTCACGTTACGAGAAGGTTAATCCCAAAAAAACCCAAGCCCTAAAGAAGGAAACAATTTTTTTTCAAACCCAGCAGTCACAGCTCCTTCATTACCTGCTGCGATTCCCGAATCCCAACATTATCATATTGCTGCGTCAAGTCAATATAAAGGTGAGATTAAAATTGGTGATAGAAGCATGATGCAAGGCGGCTAAAAAGTCGTAAAACCCGAAATAGTCCACCAAACGATGTAATAGACAATTTTGTTGTTCGTATAAAACCAATATCGCTATGGTTGAAAAAGTAAAAATTAGGGTTGCGGAGGAGTTTTTAATGTTGAGAATAACAATTTTGGCCATATATTGAATATTTTGACAGACGTGGCACCAAATTGAGAACAAAAATTTCCGAAGTTGACTTTGATTTTAACAACACTGTACGAAAGCCGAATTATAGCTGTATGGATAACCCGCTTTAATATTGTACATTGGTACCGGTAGATACCGCCATGTTTTTATTTGAGCAAAATCCCATTCATTGTGTTCTCCCGATGCTTAACACGACTCTGAGTTAAATTTTTTTACATGTACAGTCACTTTACAAGCCCCTTTTTTGGTTTTGATCAGTGGTGCAAGACTATCAAAAACGTTAGGGGGACGATTTTCAATATGCCACCGAACAAACTAATACTGAAATAATATTTCATGCTTTTTAGTATCTCAGACTAACCAAAATGCTGTTAAATAAGGTACCGGCAAGCGCACATCCATGAATTAGCTAAGGGGAGGAGGGGACTTGAGTCTAAAATTAGATTTTATCTGATGAAAAATGTATCCAGCGTGCGGATCGAGTGTTGAGCAAACTGATGCATCTCAAACGTATTACGTACGGGGTCTGGTGCTTAAGACCAAAGGAGGTTTTGGGACGAGTCCCCAGCCGCTGGGAAGTTTCTGCAATGTTTTGCAATTAAATTATTATTTTGACTCCATATAGAGGACAGTAAATACGTTTTAGAGCATTTGAAACCATTAAAAGTGTGAAGATTTGGAAGCCATTTGAAGAAATTAAAATTGCTCAATCTCTTTAATTCAACCTCACTCTAAAGATTGGCCAAACCTAAAATTAACTCGTTTAAAAGCTTGCATATTGGGTTACATTTTCTAAATGATTTAGCTAAGAAGGGGGGTTCAAGCCTTCAACCGAGCTGCTTGTAGCATACTGCGTTTAGTGCGCAATGTAGCGATTACATCGTTGATTATCAGTGAACAATATTGTTGAATGGGACTATGGTTTCGTTTGCTTTCCAACATAATGCAAAACCGTTTATATCTGTGTAAATACTGTATATGCATCTTATTTTGTACCGCACCGGTACCGTACATCGTTCGCTATAAACAACTTTAGCTCCAAGGCAGGCTCGCAATCAGGATTTTGCTAAGAAAGAGCTTGAAGCAAGCGTTAAAACTTTTGTTCAAAAAAATGCCTCAGTTAGGTCGCGTGTTGAGCGAACTAGTGCAACGCAAGTGCATCTCAGAACGGAAGTCTGAGAGCAGAGCACTGAACAATTTGTGTGGTTTTTCGAGGAAAAAATCGATTTTAAAGTCATTTGGATCACATTTAGCTCATTTCTAGAGCTATATGAAGCAACTAAATTGCTACTATTTGGAAGCCATTTGGAAAAATTAAATTGTTTAGCCCTTCTTTATATACTGGTTAAATCAAATCAAATCTTTCATTATACTCTGTATTACGCCGAAGTGTGCAACGAGTTGGCGGAGCCATCTCCGCGTTATTACGCCCAGGCAACACAGTCGCAATCGAAAAAATAATGCAGCGGTGTCGAGCCGTTGGCAACACTGTGTCCGATTTGACCAGCCCCAGATTTGAACCTCAGACCTTCCACTCCAGAGACGAACGCGTTACCGCTCCACTGGTCAAGTCCAAAACTTACACGTTTAAACGTTTGAATTTTCCGGTTTAAGTTTTTGAGTGACTTTACCAAGGCTTTGCTGAAGCTTCCTTAGTCTCTGGTTGCGTCGCTGCTCAAAGGTAATGCGCAAATAATAATTTAGCCTAATTTCCGAAAGCTCTCGCGAAAAATTTTTAACAAAAATTAAAAAATACAGTACTTGGAAGCTGGATGGTCCCCTCCCCCCGTTAGATTATCCCTGCAAAACCGATTAGAGCCAGTAGAAATAGAGGTAAAACTAAACAGTATTGTTACTTTTTAGAGAAACTATTGCGTCTCGTCCCCCCTTCCCTGGATATTGCACTTTTGGTTTTGAAGCCTGTTTATTCCAGAGTCAAGCCAAACCAAGAAAAATTTCGAGAAAAGCCGTGTCAAATAGAGTTTACAGTTATCATTAAAAGAGCATCACTGACATACAACTTCTGTGATTGGAACGTTTTTTTTTTTTTTTTTGTAACTAAGTTTCGTTGTTATAGAATGAGTCAACAACCGGATCTGAAAAGTGGACATGTGAAAACACTGATGATAACTATATAGCTGACTCTATCGTTTGAACTAAATGTCTTATTGATGCATACTTTTAGCTCCCTCTCTTCCACCTCCAACTTACTTAGCATCTGTGCGAGGAGCCGTTAGTATATTGGATGACGAAGAGAGTGAAGAGGAGTTTTTTGGCAGTACAACTTTTACTCCTCAGTACGCCTATTACAATTACAATCAGCCGATGCGATCAATGCAGTGGAAATGCACTGAACTGCCAATGTCGAATGTTTATCGCTGAAATCTGACTTGTAAAAATATCGAAATTAATCTGTCTAACGACATCTAGCTAAGCCCTGCAATGGAAAAACACAATTGTGAATGCTGAAAAAATGCTATCGCAATATACATAAAAAGATCTAAAATTACAATTGTGGAACAATCATTTAGATGATTACAAAATGACAATGGCGTTATAATCTAAACCAAAAGCATTTCATAAATTATTATGATGTCTCATAAAATTTCGGTTCAAGAGGTGTAAATTCTTTTAAACCACAAAGTGCATATCAGCAGAAATTTTATTCCCCTCTTCAGGAAATTAAAAAGCAGTTCACGGTAACTTTAAAATTTAGAAATGAAAGATTATCAAAATATTATCCGCAAAACACAAATGTTACAAATAACAACCACTGGTAGCTTCATACATTTGATGTTGTGCCGTACGTTACACTGTTTTCATTGTACAATCAAGTCAGAAAAAAAATTGTACTATGAAAAAGGTGTAGCCTAACCTACGTCACAATATCAAATGTATGAAGTTATTAATAGTTGTTATATCGTAACATTTGTATTTTACAGATAATATTTTGATATCTTTCAATTCTAAGTTGTAGATTTACTGTGAACTGCTTTTTAATTTGCTGAAGAGGGCCATTTAGAAAATGCGCCGAAAACGTTTTGAATAAAATAAAATGCTATTGGGAATGAAATTTCTGCTGATATGCGCTTTGTGGTATTATGATGTCTACTACTATGACTAACAGTACTTTTTTCTATTAAAGTTGCTGTAGGACTACAGTTATTTCAGTATTCGCAAAGGAACCGATAGAGATCAATTTCATCTGGCTCGCTGGAAAAATGCATTAGAAGTGCTTTACCAGATACGACTTTTCATGAAAATTGCTGTATTTAACATTTCAAGATTTTTTTGCATCGAAGTGTTTGGTGTTTTCACAATAGTGAAAAAAATCCTTCAATATTACGTCCTGCGCTACAATGCACTTGTTTCGATTTGCAAACAGTTTTTCGTTGCATGGTGAATTCTTAAATGGAGATCTGCCACGACTTGAAAACCAGAACTGTTTTGTGTCTCTCGCACGGCAGAAGTAACGTGTAGGAAAACTATGCCAAACTCCCCCATAATATTCAGTAATTGTTGACCTTGCTCTTTCTATTGCATCAATTTTGGTCATTAAATAGTCGCTCGCAGTTACAATTACAAAATAGCTTTCACCCCACCCAAAAACTGATCATGTCTAAATAAGTACAAAAGCGTGCATATTTGAGTTAATTTTTTAGACTTGGCAAAGAGAGGGGGTTTTGCCTCCTGATAACGCCACTAGTCTATTCTATATTTTTTGTGTGTGTAGCTGTAATTATATTCTATTCACCCAAGTTGCCTTGGCCTGGAGACAGCGATAAGGGAGTTTTCAGTCTTCGAGTCAAGCTGCCACCTGGCGACCACACACGTTGGAGGCTTCACACTGTCCCTTTTACAACTTAGCCATAACTTTCAATTTCGGCATTTATCCTAATTATCCGATTAATTCTGCAAAAAATAACTTCACGGCAGTACAAAAATGAAACGCGCAGTACAAGCGATTATAATCTAGAAATATTAAAAATGCAGTACTTAATTTAAATTTGAGTATGTAATGCAAAAGTTTAAAAATTGCTCTGCGTCGACAGTAGCTAAGTAATTCTAGTATGTCTCGGGGTGAATTGCTTTACTTCATTCACAATAAAGAGTAACATCAAAAACATAAAGGCTCAACTTCATAAAGTGTCGCTTCAGTATGCCTACAAGTCCGCACAATAAAAGTTGAAAAGACAGTATTCAACTAGATTATTTATAGGCCAACTAAATACGATTATCAACTATCAAAAGTAGCGTAGTTAATAATTTTGATAAGGGGACTGAATTTTGATGGAGATGGTGGGGACGCTAATTCTGATGGGGAGACACGTATCCCCGCGTTCCCCCTACAATTTAAAGACTGGTTGCGTGACATCCAGTACAAGTACAAATGCAATTTTTTGCTTCGGAAATTAATTTTCGTTATTGTTTGGTAATAAGCTGAAATTTTCGTTGGATTTATCTTCACTGTCACATGCCTCTGTACGATTATATTTGGGTTTTACAACCAAACTTACACATAAGCTTAAAAAGAGTAATAAGCTTAAAAATGTAAGCGCGGCAGTTCCATTAATAAATTTATAAAAAAAATCTACCAGCCAGTCCAAAAATAATCACTAGAATCTTACTTTCTCCGACAAAAAGTAAGATAACAAACGCAGGATTTTTCGGGTGTGTTTGCTGAAGAATTATGTCATAAATTGGAATGTCGCATAAACAAAGTGAAAATCCTAATATTGTGTTGCACACCATAACAGTTATTACGCTATAAAAATGCCGCCCTACAATCAATCCAATCACCGACAATACATTTAAGACCATACAAAAAACCATAACCATCTTATGCTTTTTAATAAGGTCCACGGCTTTTCCTGACAAAGAACTGCCTACAATTCCTCCAACTTCGTAAAAAACTAAGGCGTATCCAGATATCGCATTGATTTGGACTGTGTAGTTACGGTAATCAAGTATATCATGTAAAATTTGACCCATTAAGACTTTTTCCAGGTAGTCAGTGGTAAAAGAGATTGACTGCATAATGACAGCTTGAAAGAATACGGCGTTGAACATAATGGACTTGCTTTCGGTCAGAAACAACTTGATGCTTTTTATCAACGGCATATTCGACGTGATTGTTTTTTGGCCGTTTAGGTGTTGTCTCTTCCTTGCTTGGCCAGTGTTGGTGGTTTGGGTGGAAGGTCAGCTGCAGAGGTGAAAGTTGTGATTCCCAGAGCCAAGCATACAAATAAAAGGACCCCGTAAAGTAATAAAGATTTCCAGTAAACATCTTCATGCCATCGAGAGAAGTGCCTCGCGGAAATGCTATCATTATAAGTGCTGCTTAAACTGGTAGATTTCAAATGAATCGGTGGAGGACGAAAGAGCTGACTCGGAACAAAATAAGCTAACAAACAGCCAAAACACATGCCCATAAGCTTGAAACTCATCGCAAAGCCTATTTTGGTCTTCTGGAAACCAATTAGTTGCAAACCGCGAAATGATAGGATCAGCAGCCTGGAACCCAAACCCAATTACTGCTTCACCAACAAAAATCAGACCGTAAAATTGAGGGAAAGCGAACGATATCATAAAACATACGCATAATAATATCGCAGAGGAAGACACCATCACAAAAAGTAACCGAAACTTCATCTTCGAATTGAATATCAGTATCGCTAAAACGATAGTCGAAATAATTCTTCCAGGAGTTTGAATTAAAGTGAACCAATCAATCACAAAATATGGGATATTGAAGTATGCTTTGTACACATTGTTAACAACTCCAGTAGAATTCATAAGCATTCTTATGGCAAGAATTTGACCGGTAAAGCATCCCAAAATAAACCAGCGTCGAGCATATGTTTCGATTTCCATTGCTAAATTTAGTCTAATTGACAAATAGTAAGTAATGAACAAACAAGGCGAAAACAACAAAAATTTGACTTGACAAAAAAATTTTGTAGTTTCCTAAAACAATTATTCTTCTTTCTAGCACTAAAAATACAACTCATTCAATTGCTTGCTTTGCACTAGCTTACGTCGCTTCATACCGACACTGAAACAAATAAACTTTGCCTTTATTTTTATGTAAGCAGCTACTTACTGTCTGACACTTTTGCAATAATTAATCACGTGGAAATGAAAAACATTATGACGTCCTGAAATGTGGTTGCTGCAAATTCCAAGCACAGCATTGTTCGGAGGGTCGTTTCACCAACGTAGAAATGGGTCGGAATTTTCATTCTTATTTTGTGAACTTCTAAATTTGAGACTAATTTTGTGATTGCTACTTGCTAGTAACAATGACAAATTCCGTGTTTATGATTATATCCAAAATTAACAAAACAATGCATTATCAGTCACACACACACATACTGGTATGTTTTAATTCAAATTTTAAAGTTTAATTCTTCGGGGTAGAAAATTATGTTGGTTTCCAAACTGTATGTAACTTTTCTTTATCCATTTTGGCAAAAATTTGGAGACGTATATTAGGGATTCTTTGGCTTGCTACCTCGTATGTTTGAACATAGTAGACAACGCTGATTTATCCTTCCAAAATTTGGTGCAGACCAAATTCCACGACTTCAACCATCTCAAGCGTAGCGCAGCGCAACAAAAACATCTCAAGCGTAACGTTTCGAGTAGCAAGCAAATAACGCACAGCAACAAGCACAATTCTAAAACAAAAATGGAAATGCCACTTGCAAGACACAGAAAGTATTTCACGCAAAAATACTTGGGAAGTGGGAACCCTATAAACACAACAAATGGACGTAAAAGCAATGTAAGGTAAAATATATTTTAATTTATAATTTCATTCTTATATATTGAGCTACCAGAGCATTAAATATGACTGCGCAAAAGTCTTCTCAAAACAATTTAATTTCTCAAGAATTCATTTTAACGAATTAACGAAGATATTTGCAGTTGTTTCGCTGGATTAAAATCAAATTACTTGTATCAATAATTGAAGGAAAGTAAAATTTTAACACTCAGAAGATACGAAGCTGCGAAAAACTAGAAGAAACATGGTTTACGAATCACGAAGCTGAGTAGAAAATGTAAAAATGCCAGCCTTTTTTTCCGAAATAAAAACTTTGCTTAATTCTTATTTTTGGTTTGAAACGATATAGAAATATTGATTGTCTTTATCTCGGACAGATTCCAAATACAAAGAATGAAACAGACATTCATCATAACTTTGAGTTTCCAAAACGGTAAAAATGAAAACGAAATACCATAAAACTGACATTAAGGTTTGCATTGGTAGCAATAAAATTTGATTTAAAACAGTTTAAAAAATAAGCAATGTGTTGCTAGCAATTAACCACCCGGAACAAGAGCAACTCCACCGGCAAAAAAGTCATACTTTCTTGGCAAAGCATTAACTGCATGCTTATTTTGTATCAAACACAATATCCGGACATAAGGTATACAAATTGTCGCTATCTAAACTGGTAGATGGAGGCTGTAATTTCAGGAGAATGACTCAAATTCAAAGATTGAAACATTTCAGATGTCCGATAGTAATAAAACCCGTCAATTGTTGCTTTAGACTTTTGAAAGCAAATGTAGTAGAAACCAGCAAAGGAAGCTCCATGAATTCGTTTGGTTTTATGATCAGGGACAAGAAAATGTTCCTAAACAATATAAAATGTGTGATAAGGGGAGTAAAAACTACAAATACACACAATGAAAAATTTAGGAAGGCTTTATTTCACCGGAAATTTTTATCCAGTTTTTTATTAATTCTGACTCAAATCTAACCCAAACTCTAATGCGTACTCTAAAACTATTCCCAAATCGAACCCTAACGCAAATCCTAACCTAAATCCTAATCTTAACCCCTAAAAAAGCAAATGAAAAAAGTGCGGATGAATATTTCTTGTTTTATTCTCTTTAACTTGAAAATTTTCGGTGAAATAGTCACTACCAAAATTTAAACCATCCATCAAAAATGCATTGATTCCAAGCGGGGGAATAAGATTTTGTCAAAATCCTTTCCTCTTTTAAATTACGAGTCAAGTACATTGTAGCTTCAGAACCGTCAGCAGCTACTCAAGTGCGCGTTCAAAGTTTGCTGTAACTTCAAAACCTACTGTCTCAGATTATTGTGGGCATGTGCTTAAATCTAATAAATATAACATATACTTAAGAGACATAGGTGGGCAGTACCGCGGTACTTTCTTGGTACCGGTACCGTCGGTACTTTTGTGGTACCGGTACCGCGGTACTTCGCTATTTTTTGGCGGTACCGGTACTTTAGTTTTGTTTTATTTTTTAGTAGGGATTTTACGAACGTAATTAAAAACTTGAAACGTTGTAAAAATGCTTGCGAATAAACCAAATAAACAACGAATCTTTTTTCTTAATTTAGTATTTAACTGTTGGTCTTACTCGCTACTACCACCGCAGGGACTTAGCGTTAGCAGTTTGCTGGCCCATTTGAAAAATTGACGTTTCCTTTCAATGGCAAAATGATGCAATACCAGTACCCATGCACCAGCGAAACAAAAGTAGAACCGCTAAGAAAAAATTGCTAAAGACGACTTACGTATTGAATACTTATTACATCAGACGTGAATACAGTATAGCAAAGCCAGGGGGCGCGCGGGGGGACAATAAAAAATTATTTAAAGCATATTTTGAAACGTTTATTGAAGGGGGGAGGGGGCTAATTTGTCAAAAATAAAACCTATAAATCAGAAAAAAGACTTTAAAAAATAGTCGAAAATTGGTAATCAAATTTAATCGCTTATTGAAAAATGCTTAACATAAGTTTCATAAAAAAATGTATATAAGCGCAGAAATAGGGGGGGGAGGGCTATTCAGTATTTGTTAATTACCAACCACTTCTCTCGACCTTCCTTCGATTAGCCCCCCTTTCTATACATATCTTTCACTATAAAATATAGCCGTAATAGATTACTCCTTGAGAGGTTTACCAACCTACCGAAATAGAATTTTGTGATTTACCAACCTATAAATAAGAGAATTGAAATGGTAGCGATAGCTACCATTTCAATAGCCCATTTATGAAACTAGTACGGTATAATCATTTTTTGCGCTGCTAATTTTTATGCCACGTACTAATGGCATTAAGTTTTATCAAAATAGGTCTAAAATTAAGTTATTTTTGCCAAAAAAAGTTTTTTTTCGAGTGCTGGTGGATCCGACCCCCACACCCTATGCCTCCGGTGGCTGGGGGTCTTGCTCCCAGACCCCAATTGCCTACGGTGGTTGGGGGATCCGCTCCCAGACCCCACAACGCCTCCCCCATCGCAGATTTTTGGCTACGCGCCTGCATGAAGAAAAATTTACTGCACGTTACTGCCGGCCTCCATTTGTATTAGCTTTTGGTTTTAAATATACCTGGAACGTTTGGCGAAGAAGATGTTCTCATTCACAAACGGTGTATAATACGGCCGAAAGTATTTCACCCGGTAATAATTATACAGAAAAATTTTCTCAAAAAATCCTTTCATCTGCAACAATCCCACTTTGGCTTCGGCCGCGATGAGGTTTTTTCTCTGAACATTGTACGCTCTTTTAATAAGTTCTGAAGGGCAAAACAACGCAATCTAATTTTTGGGTGCCACCTTCCCGGAAACCCCACAAATTAAACCCCCTGAAATCAATTTTTATGAAATTACACCTCTTTTAGAACCCCCGAAATTGAAGCTTACAAAAAATAAATATTTTAACGGCTTTAGCTTAAAAGCTAATTTTTTTTATAATCAGAAGAGACCAAAAATCTTCTTGAGAGTTCCCCAAAAGCCTAGCCAAAAGTGCCAAAGTTTTTTTTGCGACAACCCTAATAGCATAATCTGTGTTCAACCCACACTCTGGTTACGTTGTTGCGTCCTAGATAGGGCGCTTTATGATGCTTATCTTTGCTTGTGGCTTCGAACAAGCAACAAATTTAGTGGCAAGAAATCGAAATTCACGAGACATTGGAAAACTAGAAACTCTGCAGCAGGTGCAAATTCCTCCAAGCACGAAGTAATTATCACTATGAAAGCGTGCGGAATGTCCGATAATTAGCGTCTAACGCAGTGCTGTGACAAGAGAATAAATATGCTATACAACAGAATACAAAATGTTGTAATTTTAAAATTGTTCTCATTACGGGGAAACAAAAGGGTTTTTTAAAAATCACCACTAACATGCGTCGTTCGTTTATAGCTGGCAACTTGTAAGCTCCCATCTAGCTTTAAATAAGAAATCCAAAAAGTAACTGCAGCAACGAATCAACTAAAAACAAATCAAAACAGCTCACTTTGCCAAAAGTGCAATTTATCCCCCAGTTTCTAAGTTTTGAGTGAATGTCACTTGTGCAATAATTGGGAGCTGATGCATCGTCAGAGTAGCCTTCAGTGCCAACTTACGCACGTGATACTTTAGAGATGACTGCTGTTTGGTTATTACTGGTGACAAGGTACCAGAGGTGGAGTCGAGGACACAAGGCTCGAGGCCAAGGCCAAGGACACACAAAAAATCCGAGGCCAAGGACAGCCTTTCCGAGGACAGACCCTCTCGAGGCCAAGGACAGAAATGCTCGAGGCCAAGGCCAAGGACCAAAGACACAGCCGCAAGTGTTCTCCAAAAAAAAAGGTCTTCAAAAAAGTTTTTTAGATTATCTCCAATTCATAGGCGTACCCAGAATTTTTGATTGGGGGAGGCCTAAATCACAAATCACATGCAATGAGGTCATCAAAATTTTTCCAAACAGGAAGTTTTTGTGGGACAAAGATATGAAAAGGTGGAAGATCTGAAATCGTTGCATGTCGCAGGTAACAGGATTTTGCAGAGAGGGATTAAACTAATGCTTAAAAAGCGCAAATATCTAACTTTGGAAACGTGTTGAGAAAGCTAGTGTATCTCAAAGGTATCGCAGACGGGGTTCTGGGGGCTGGGCCCCCAGCCGCCGGAGGCTTTGCAACCGTTGGACGATTTTTTGTAACTTTTTGGGAAAAAAAGCTATTTTAATGCCATTGAATCACATTTTGCAGGTGTTCATAGCCATTTGAAAGCACTGGATTTTTGACATTTGAAAGCCAATTGAAAAAATTCAATTGTTGAATCCCCTTTTACTAGCAATTTTAGTCCTGAATACGTTTAACATCTGGCATTTTGGAGTTAGATTTTAGTTGTAAGTGATTTGGTCTAGGTAGGGGGAAGTAAGGCGCATTGTCTCTTGCGACATTTTAGCAGTAAATAATAATCCACTCGAAGATTTTCCTTAGAGATTTTTGTTTTGTCATGAAAATAACCAGTTATAGGAGTACATGTTTGGTCAGGGGGCCCAGGTCCCCTCAATTAAAGTTCAATGATTTGTTCAATCAGCATTTTCCATTGCTAATTTTTTTAAAAAGTATTTCGTGCATAAAAACCGGCGAAGTTGGAGTTGAATTACTGAATTGTTATTGAAAAATGGTACAATAGATGGTTAGTTTGGTTACGCCTACTAACCGTGTTATTGCCGGACCGGATTTACATCGCGCTGGGCCCCTGGCACTGTGGAGATTTTCGCAACATCTTTCTGCCAAATGTAGGTGAAGACCAAAAAAAGTCTTACGATTTCAGCGTGGGGCCCTTAGCTGGTCTGCGCCATATTATGGTAGATCCAGCACTGATTAATGCATTACGTTCATAAAAAGGCTAGATGTGGACCTGAGATAGCAACTTTTATGACAAAAACTCTCCATTTCTTCCGCGTTGTACGTTTAAATTGGCTGGCAAAAATTGAATTGAGGGGAGCCCGGACCCGTGGTCTTCAGTATTGTTGTTAGTTACTGTTGTAAGCGAAAAATACAAGAAAGAAACTGAAACTGAAGAAACAATAGGCTTTTTTGTCACATTTTTGTCATTGGTGAAATTTTAATTGAGGGGGACCCGGGCCCCTTGTCCCCCCCCCCCCCGCCTTGGCTACGCCTATGCTCCAAGTGAGGAAAACAAAAAAGGTGTTCACAAATTTTCCGCGAGGTTTCTGGCGTTTTCCAACGAAATTTCAACTGTTCAAAAAATAGCCCTGTCCTCGAGCCGAGGACAGGGCTATTTTCGAGGACTTGAGGCTTCGAGGCCAAGGCCAAGAACTTGACCTTTGAGGCCAAGGTCAAGGACTTCAAAATCCAAGACCTTCGAGGTCAAAGCCAAGGACGTCCTCGAGGACTCCACCTCTGCAAGATAATGTAGTAGAATACGTAGCCCGATGACCATAGTCCGTATAAGTTAGATACTTGATCGAGTTAACTCCATAACTAGATAGTACTTTGTACTCACTGTAGTAGTAATACATTGCAACTGCTTACTATTCTACTGCAAACTTTCTGTAAAACGAACTGTAGGTCTACGCAGTGCGCTCTAGTCGCGGAAACAACCCTAATTGCTAAAAGTGATGATTTACAATCCCGTAAACGAGGTCAATCAGTCCAATTTTTTTCTTTTAATTTTTTGAAAAAGTACCGCGGTACTTTTAATTTGAAAGTACCGGTACCTGTATCGCGGTACTAATTTTAGCAAAGTACCGAGTACCGGTACCGCGGTACTTTTGCAAAGTACCGTGCCCACCTATGCTTACAGACACTTTTTTCACAATCAAACGCAGATTCAGCTTTTTAATTTAGTCCTATTTATCCTCTTCTGCAAAATTGAATGGACTTTAGCTAATGCCAGATTTTAACTCAATAGTTCTTGCAAGACCAGCCAGTTGGTCGAGTGGCAAAGCGTACATCTCTGGAGTGCGAGGTCTGAGGTTCAAATCTCAGCCTGGTCGAATTGAACACAGCGTTGCCGATGGCTCACTATCACTACGACACTTCTTCGAAAGGAGCAGTGTTGCTCGGGCACAATGACGCAAAGATGGGCCCCACAAACATGCTACACGCTTTGGCATAATACAGCGAGTATAATGAAAAATTTGATTACTGTAGTTTTTGCAAGATGATTGATAACGAACTTACATATACTCAACAATGGATAAAATTACTATTTGGATCATTGAGCAGCCTAATATGCTTTCTTGAAGAAAATATTTACGGATACTTCCTGTCAGTGTTCCCTTTAATTTTTGGCTGATCGGCAAGTGCACATATTTTCTTAAAGCAAGTGTGCCCCAAACTGTAAAAAGATGCTTAGGTGCACTAAATTTTATACCAATTTGGTATTAAAGTATCTACTAAATGTCGTACTTCTACAAATTTGTCGACTTTTCTAAAGCTATGTTTATCATACCGCCAGATATTAGTTGTTCCAATAAATGGTTGCCAGTGATTTCATCACAAAGTGATTAGGCGGCAGACGGCATTCTGAAGACAGAATAAGCCTACCAGCCAACCGTAGATGTAACGTACTATTGCATTATTAAAACTAAAGCATTGACTAAGAACAGCAGTCATTAAGCTATTCTACTATCCCCAGAGCTGTCTTGCTCTAACCTTCACTTTGTGGCAAAACTACTGTGACGAAACCACTTTGTGACGAGATCACTGGTAACGCAATATATTGCTGACAAAAATCGGCTTAGTGGAAATACTTCCTCCAGCATTTGTACTAGTAAAAGAAGTTTGTGCAGTTCAACGTAAACCACATCTTATCACCGAATTTAAGTTAGTTAGGCTTGAGACAACTCAACTTTCTGTACTTCACTCAAGTGTGATACAGTTTCATCTGATTTAAGATGCCACATTACAGGTTTATAACATCCAGGTGAACATGCACCTCCTTAAAGTTTAATCAAACAAACGTTAGTCCTGTCTATTTAGATTTGAATAAAATTGAAAGTATTTTTTTGCAAAACTCACATACTTTCCATCTCATAAACACAAAATCACTGTTGCGAAGCTCTTCATAATCAAACGAATCAGTGTTGAATGATTCAGAAAAATGAGTGTTGAAGGAACTGAATTTTTTCCAATGTTTTATGTCAACATCTTCATCGGCTTCCCACTTTCGTGTCAAAAATGGGTATCTTTCACTTATAATTTCTCCATCAAAAAATGTGGTCATGGTAGGATATTGCTCAGTCAATCCACTAATTTTAAGATATCCACACAAATAAGAATTGTCAAGATCAACATGTTGTAGTGTTACCTAAATTAATAACACTAAGTTAGTAATAATTAATCATTACAATACAGTACCGGTGCCTAAGATTTGCTACTTTGTATAAATTACTTGGTAACTCAGAACCTGGTATGTCAAATCTGGTAGCCTACATACTATTTAAAAAAATGTTAATGATAACATACAACAGGGGTGTGCAAACTTTTCCAATAGCAGGCCAAAAAGCAATAAGCACAATATACTTCGGGCCGCACCTTTAAATAGGATGACATCTTACCAACTATTAATATTGCCATCGTTAAAGATAAAACTGCAATAATATCAAAAACAGTAATACTAGTATTTTTCGAAAAAAATTGTTTAGTTAAAAAACAAAACGACAGCAATACGATTTAATCTTCCTAGAAACAATTCAGTGAGAAAACTGCAGCTGGCTTTTTTTCTGAACCACTCTATTCAAATTACTTTAATTGAGGTGCTGGCAACGCTAAGATCACTTCCCAAGTGTTCGTTTGTCATTACTGACCGATATGGAGATTTCATGAAACCCATTTTAGAAAAAAATTGTTCACCCAAGTAAGTTGAGCCAAAAAGTGCCATTTTAGAAGCCATAAACTTTCTTAAACTTGGGAACTTCTCTTGGTCAAGATATTTCCGATAAAAATCGCCAAGATCCATTTCCACATACTTAGCCTTCAGGTCAGTCCTCTCCTGAAGATCAATTCGTTCCATTTGGATATCCTTGGGGGCTTTTTCAATGTTAGTGTGAAATGGTGAAGAAAATATTTCAAATAAATGTTCATGGGACTTGAAGTCTTTAAAGCGAGCCGAAAATTCATTAAGCAATTTTTGAAGTTGATCTGCAAATTCGGTCTTCTTTTCTGGAAGCATTCCCATTTCTTTTAAAGTTGGAAAGTGAGAGAGATTTGCATTTTGTATGTGTGCGTGCCAAAGTCTCAACTTGTTAATAAAGCCTTTTATGTGATCGTACATTTCACTCGCATACTGAGCTTTTTGTTGCAGCTTAGTATTGAGTTTATTCATGCGAGTAGTAATATCGACCCAGAAAGCTAGATCCCACACCCAACTTTCGTCTTCCATTTCAGCCATTGGTCGTCCTTTACTTTTTAAAAATAGTACGACTTCTTTTCGCAGTTCGTAAAATCGTCGCAACATACTACCCTTGCTTAGCCAACGCACCTCGAAAAAGCAAGCTAGATCTTGATGTTCGGTGTCGAGATCCTCCAGAAACTTTTGAAACTGCCAGTGGTTAAGTCCTCGAGCTCGAATAAAATTTACAGCCTTAATGACCAGACCCATGACATGTTTGAACTTCAAGGATTTTGCACATAGATTTTGTTGATGAATGATGCAATGAAAAATTGTTATATCGTCACTGATATTTTTCTCTTTCAAAGCAGATTTCAAGAGACCTACAAATCCTATGCCAGTTCCAGACATGGCTCGAGCACCATCAGTTGCAATTCCGCATAAAGTGGATAGGTCCAAACCAAACTCATCAAAAGCATTGAGAACTTTAGAAAAGATTTTAGCACCCGTTGTGGTATCCTTCATACACTGTAATGACAGAAGTTCTTCGGTTTCCTTCAACTCCTTGTCCACTCCTTTTATAAATATAGCCAACTGTGCCGCGTCCTTCACATCGGTACTTTCATCGATTGCGAAGCTCCATAATACAAAGTTTTTCACTTTGCCTTTAAGAGTGTCACAAACATCACCAACAATTTTCTCAAACTCTTGTACCATTTTAGGACACAATTATTCTGCGACATCAGTAAGGCACTTTTTCACAAAATCACCTTCAGAATACAGCTTCATAGTTTGAGCTATTCTCTGCGCAATTAAGAAACTGCATCGAACTGTTTTTTTATTATCAGTTTGCATTTTTTGAAACATCAAAATCTGGCTCTTCAACTGTTCCTTCAATTGCTCAACTTTCAGCTCTCTGTTACGTCCTTTTAGCTTGCCGTAAACACCGTTAGCATGTTTTGAGTCAAATGTCGTTTAATCTAGTACTCTTGATTAACACTTACAGTTTGCACGCAAATCAAACACAAGGGTCTACGGTCTGCATTTTCGATAAAAAAATATTCAGAAGTCCATTTTTCATTAACATTTCGCATCTCTTCCTCTATTTTTCTCTTTCTTGTCTCTTTCGAATTTGCCATTGCGAAGTGATGAATTAATTGAAACCAAGGTTTAAATTTGCTAAAGTCTTGTACAGGTTGATTAGAATTAGACAAAATCGACAGATATGTAGAAAGCAAAATTCACAAAGTGAAAAAATGTGCTAACAGAAATGGACGAAGAACAAATAAAGTATATCTTTGCTAAACTAGGCTGTAGCCATGCATATTGTAATTGTAATTAGGTGGAGTACATCTTAGGTGGAATACGAATGAAGTACATCTTCGCTAAACAAGGCTGTAGCAAAGCACAAAACAGCTGGTTTGCAGTACAAATCGCTCATGCCAACATCTAATAATTGTAAATATTTCACTTTCTAAAAAGATCGTTATATAGCAAACTGTTTTGAGCAAAACTAATCAAATCAAACCAGATATCGCGGTGATTACATAAAACTGTATTCTTGGGATTATACGATAATTAATCCCGGGATCGGGATTGGCAAAGGTAGGTTGAAAGCCCGTGATTCTGGGATTTGCCGGATTTCCAAACGCTAATATCTACACAGTATGCGTACCAGTAGGCTACCACATCCAGCTGTCGAGTACTTTTGCTAAAACTACGAATTTAACTGCCATGTTCTTAACTGCAAATTTGAGTAAAAAAACAACCTAACTGCTTACCAATACTTAGCTTTTTCGTTTTTTTTGCACTTAATCATAAAATGACAATAACCACCATAAATTGACAATAACCACGTGTTACTACCTTTCTTCACCTGTGAAAACTCCAAAACCTAGCGCTACGCAGTATTGGTACCTTTCTGCCTTTTCCTCGATCGTTTGTTAGTTTTTGTGCTGCTGCTTTGTGCTTTGGCAGTCGTGGAATAAAAATATAAACTACGCTAAACTAAACTAAACTTGATTGATTCAAATGCAAAATGACACAACTTGCTTTTTTAACATCTATTAGCTTGGTTTCTTATTTAAAACAATCTTCATTAATGACGTAATGTACCTTTCCCGCACAAAAATTCTCGTGTTTTGAGCATAAGCAAATTACGCATGTTTGAAACTTAATAACTTTATCAATCCGAGATGAATATTGGAAAAAACTTACAAAACTTTTAGTTGGCCAATGTACTATCCAAAATAGGATAGCAAGTTAATATTACATGTTTCTTGGCGCTTGATTTTTAAACTATTCTCTTCCCACATTCTTTGTGTCAAAACGCTTTATTTTATCAAGCACCTCAAAAACACGTGAAATGTTCGCGGGCCACAATCTATTCAAAAACCGCAACCCTTTGCGGGCCGCACAATTTCTGGGCGCGGGCCGCATTTGGCCCGCGGGCCGCAGTTTGCACACCACTGACGTACAACATACACTGAAGTCTGGTACGGTAGAATTCATCTAATTTGTCATCGTTTAATTCGTCATTTTGCGTAATTCGTCACATTTTCATCGGTCTCAGCAAAATTCCTATCTTTTAAGCCGCATTTACACGGGCGACTTTTTTGCAACGCGATTCGAAGATTTTTTATGCGTGAAAATCTCTCTCGCAGAGTGATTACTCGTAACACGAGGCGAGACTCGCTTGCCGCGATCGCGTTTGGCAAGAATCACCGCCGTGTAAGTAACACTTGCGATTTGCGATGCCGATTATATTTCGCGCGACTCGATGCAAGAATCGTTCTCGCCCGTGATCATTTACACAGTGGCGTCGCTCTTTTTAGACCGAAAACCCACTGAATGGTAGGCAAAGACCTTTTTATTTTTTTTTTGTTATCACATACTTTCGGACTGAAAACCAACTCGTTTCGCCGCGAAGATCTTTTTTTTTTGTCTTTACCTATTTTTTGGCCGATAAAGGGTGCCACCATTCTTAGCGACGCCTCCGCACTTACACGAGGTTGATTTCAACGTCTCGAGAGACCCAGGGCAAAGTCGCACTCGTGTAAACAGCAAATCGTATGCAATTTACAAGTCGCCCAGGCATAGCGCAATGCACAAATTCCTTGCGAGTCGCTGGCTGCGATTACTTTAATTTACCTCATAAAATATTGCGGTTATGGTACAAAACAGTATGTAGTGCTTTTACCGTAATTAATTGTGATTTCGATACTAAATTTACTTCATATTAGTTTGAAACGCAAAAGGAATAATTTTCTTGTTGATGCTGGCACTGGTCTATTGCAGATACGACAGTCATGAGCTGATTGCTGATAACTGTGAAACCAATCAAGCAAAACTTTAACCCTTTATAACATGTATGATAAATTAACCACAGGTAACAGTACCTTAATTGTATTCTGCTTTTATAATACCTTAAGTACACTTTTTTTTATAAGAATCAGTAAGTTTTGAGTTAAGGCTGGCAGTTCTTAATTTTTTGCCAATGTTGAGCCTCAGCTGCTCTTGGTTAGTTCTTAAATTTTGAGATCATTGATGTTAATTATGGCGACCATGTTTGTTAATTCCTAATGCTGTCTGCTAGTAAACGCCTGTTTTTGCTGCTTTTGCAGCATCGTAAAATCGAGCACTAATTTTCGTTTGAACGAGAGCCAAGAAGTTTTTTGTTACCTGTGCAATGCGCAATGGCACTCTACAGTCTCAAAATTGTAGCAATTTTGCTCGTGAATGCCAGAAAATCACTCAAGCTTTATTGTTTTTAATAGAACACAGAATTAAGTTTCTTTTATCATTTGGAATTTATTCTTTTTCGGTTGTTCTTAATATTATTTTTTGTTGCTGAGACTGGTGTTGTTTCTAATTTGTTATCAAATTTTGAGCAAAGATGAGCCTCGTGTTCTTAAAAAATTTTTCTTGAATAAAAAAAAGTGTAATCAATTTTGTCATTACTAATAATCTGGCATACCAAAATACGAGTTAAAGATCTGGGAGCCCTAGAATAGCTAAGACAAAGAATTCACAGTAATGGCATTTGGACAATATATTTTGGAAATGGAGGTGCTTGTTTACAGAAGCCCTCCGTAACACAGCTGACTGTAGGTGCTGCAGCGAAACTATGGAGCCTTCAGCGTGTCTGTCCGGCCAAACCACAATTGAAATTCTTCAACTTAAACTGTAATGTTCAGACAAAATAAATAATATGGAACAGTACGGCACGGCAAAAACTAACAGAAATTTAATCAGAAAATAAAGAACTAAAAGAGCGCCATACGAGTGGTCTTTAAAATAAAATGCGTCCGTTAGCCAATTGCTCGAATGAAAAGGAATGCCAGAACAGAGGTAACTCGGCCAAACACAAAGGCGTGCACCAAAAAGCGCGTAATGCAGGAAATTAAGTGACGTGAGCAAACTTAAGGGAAGAAGCAACCGAGTTCGAAACTAGACCGAGCAACACAAAAAAAAGTCAATCGGTGCTGTAACAGTACTAGCAGTGTAGGCTCACACCCTATGCTCACTCGTTGGGTCCAGCACCTTGTAGACAAGTACCATCAACAGGTTTTTGTCGACTAAAAACGTATTAGCGTTTGCTTTCTTTTCTGACCCGCGATTGCTAGTAGCCTACCGGCATCTCTTGCGGTTAAAATAACCACAGTTAAGTGGAGAAACACAACACCGACTACATCGCATTGTAATTAAATATTGAATTCATGAAAATGCAGTTTTTCTAGTCAAATCATGCTCTCAATTTCAGATGCACCATTTTTAGAATTTGAGTAGTTTTGTGGCGCTTTTTCTTTTAAATAACGCCAGGAGTGAGTTATGATCTGACGTCACTGACGTATTTTTGCGCTGTTCATAATAATTCATCCTCCGCTCTACACAATTGCCTAGCGTTTAGCAAATGCATGCGTTGCTTATTTTATTCTTGTGGATATTGGCGCTTTGTAACAGCTGTGGTTTAGTAGCGCCATAACAAAATTACATGAAAACACATATTATATGAATGCTATATGGATTTTTTAAATGTCGGTTTAATTAAAAAAGAGCCAGTACTTCTGTAGCGACAAAAGGCGCCTTAAAATTTAACAATTAGCATTTCGTATGATATGACAACACAGATCTACTACAAAAGACAAAATGCCTATGCACTATCAGGAAATCAACAATATAAATTTGTCAGTAACTCATGCTTGGAAAAAAGGTAATTTCAAAAGTGTTTTTAGAATTAACTGCATAAAAATGTTCATAAATTTCATTATTTTATATTACCAAATATTATGTATGACCAAACAAGAAACACAGTCAGAGATGGGTTGTGGTAGAGAAAAACCAAGACCAAAAGGGTAAATGACAGAATTTTATAATAAGTTATGAGTATTAATGCCCGCTTGACTTTGCTCCATCCAAGCCAACTCAGAATGATACAGAGTAATTAGCTTTTTCGAGCAGTTTCAAGTGTTTACGTATTACACATCTCGCACGAGCAGCACACCGCCCTTGCTGCTTCATCTTTCACCTTGCATTTTCATTGCAAGTTTAAACGAAATTAACTGCTTAATTGTATTCACTCTATTTCGTTTTACGCTAGCGTTGGCTTCATACAAATTCTTTTCAAAATTCTGAAGCGTGATTGTTTCAAATGCAAAAGCTGACAAACGGTGCAGTTGAAGTGCTTTTGCAGCAGTTGGCTTTCGCAAATTCAAAACCAGCAAGCCACGCTTTGAAACTATCCCGCACCGTGTAAGTGAACCAGTGCGATAGCGACTCTTCCGCCGACTCGGATTTGGTGAGAATCACTGGCACGCAGTTTCAAAGTGTAAGTGACTTCTGCGAATTGCAATCGTATGCGTGCATCGCGTTAAAATCTCTCCGGTGTGAGTGACTGCTGCGATTTGATTTTTTTGGGAGCGTGTCTGGCGATACCGCTCAGACAAAATCTAAAGTGAATCTTGCACATGTCGATTCTCGCAGCTAAAAGTCGCCCGTGTAAATGCAGCTTTGCATACATTCTAGTTCGTCTAATTTGTCACATTTTTATATCTCTGCAAACTTTTTGTTTGGCTTATTCGTTATTTGCAGGTTCGATTCAAAGTTCAAGCAATATTCAGTTTATTCATACAGTCTTAGTGGTTAGTTTAAAACGTGTGAAATCTTTAACAAACAATCCTAATCAAACTAGTAGTCTACAGGGAAATCTCACCGCAGCAACAGAAAAGGACAAGCTGCGAAGCACGTTTTAACTAGAGTATCAACTACCATCTCTGACCTGAGAGTCTACAAGAGTTTAAAAAGAGTACAATAATTATAGTGATTAAGCATAAAAAAAAAAAAACTACAGTTTGAATACTTAAGATTAAGAGTTAACCTTAATGGCATAATTGCGCTTTCTGAGTTTTATTTTTGGATTATTGTCCAGCGTCACAGCAAAGTTACAGAATCAAATAAAAGATTAAAGTACGTAACCTTATATCGCTTAATTTTTAGCACTAAATGTGGCATTATATTCACCAATATACATACCAAACTGCGTTAACTGCAAAGGGCCAAGTAAACAAGCCGCTATAGAGTTTTAACTGTTTGCATGATTCGTCAGTTCGCCTACTTTGTCACTTTTTTCTAATCTCCTTGAGGTGACAAATTAGGCAAATTCTATTGTATGCACAAATAAGATTCAAATTTGACAAACTCCAATAAAAAATATCTTCTACTGGCACCACAAATGCATAAAATTTAGATGTGAGTGAATGTAAGCTCCAAGTCATTGCAACGGCAAAAAGATAAATCTATAATGTAGAAATGTCTATTTAATTAGAACTATTTACTTCCACATCATATGAGTTTCCTTTGCTTTTTTGCTGTCCAACAAAACGTGAACCATTATACAACAAAGTATTGTGAATTCCAGGTTGCTTGCTGTTATGTGGTGGCAGAGGAAATATGGGAACAGCAGAAATACACTCCATAACAAATAATGATGATACACAGATGTCTTGTATCCTATCAACTAGCAGAATAGCCCAGTTGTTCTGTTTAGCAGTTTGAAAATAGCTTTAGGCTGATAAAAAAAATATCAGATATTAAGTACTGGTAGATGACTTAATCAAAATCCTAAATAAGTAATTCAAACATAAACCATTGTAATTTATTACGCAGTTAACTGGTTAGCAGATGAGTGATTAATGTTAAGTGGCAAACAGAAAAAGATCTGCTCATATTTCTTTTGATGACTTTCAAGTCAAAAGAATCTGAATTTTCATATTAATAAATTTCAATTTCATTTTTAAGTCTTCAAATTTGACGTTTTTCAGTAAAATGAAGTAAAGTAGCCCACAAAGACTAAGCAGTGCTTTGTGATTAAGCTTACGCTGCTAGTGTTCTTTTAATAAGCCTACATCTCAGATTTGACACATTAATGGGCTATGCCGCTACTGTAAGGATAGGGCTTAGCTGACTAGCAAGTATGCCAGATGTTAATCTACTGACAAACTTATAGGCCTATCAGGTATGCTATTTTATTGCCATATGAGTTACAGCCAGGATTGGAAGTCGATATCAGAAACTAAAAGCAAAGACTAGTAATCGATGCCACAATGCGAACAAAACTTTTTTTATTCACTTTCTCATTATAAAGCACTAAAATATTTGCTGTATTGACCATTAAATAAAACTTGTGAGAGGAAAAATTATCATTACTGTACTATAAAGGATATAACAAATACACTTTTAGGATAATCATAAACAGCAACATAGCATAAGAGAAACGAAATAATGTAAGTTAGGCAGACTAAATAAGAACAAAACTAAAGTATAAAGATTCTACCAATCGATAACATGTATAATAATCAAAAAACAAAGAAAAAGCGATGATCGATAGAAAAAATTGAAAGCAAAGCATCTGCTATAGTTGATAACAGAAAAGCAAAGAATGTAGTATCATTTATCAATCACTAATCGATATTCCAACCCTGGTTACAGGCAGTGGTGCTGGAACGGAGGGCAGGAGGGTAAGCTGCCCCCCTGCCCTTTTACCAGGGTGGGGGGAAAGAGGGGCAGTACTGCCCCCACTAAAGACGACATGCAAAAAGGTATATACTGGAGCAACAAGAAACATTCTAACAATTAAAGTTTAGATTTTTGAGAACCAAAAGAGTGCTTTCTAAAAATAAAACATAAAAAAACTTTTGTCGATCCAAAAATACATTTCAATTTTCAATTTACAAAAAAAAAATTTTTTTTGGCAGTGGCTATTTTGCCTCTGAAACTGGCAAAATAGCCCCGATGTTATTTTGCCATTGGAGGCAAAATAGTCCTAAATGCTACCAATATTTCAGATTTTGCCTCCAGTGCCAAAATAGCCTTAAACCTAGCCCAAACCCTTACTTTAACCCTAAACCTAACTTCAACTCTAAACCTAACCCAAACAGAGGGAAAATACTATTTTGCCTCTGAAGGCAAAATAGCTTCTATCTTTTTAATTTATTATATATTGCATAGTATAAGCAAATACCCTCCACTAAGTGATGCTAAAAAGTTTATTAAAATCAATGATAACATATTATTGGAAGAGACAATTTTAGTGGAAATTTTTATTCAGTTTTTTATTGTTGCAATTCCATAGGTGGGCAAGTTAATGCAAAACGTTAGCTTCGTTAACCACTAGTCCGTTAACAAACTTCACACCTACGTTAACGTTAATCAGTTATTTTCAGCTTTAAGTAACGGAAGTTAATAAAGTTTGTTAATTTGTTAATATTTTGCCTGTGTTACATTTCTTTTTATTCACTCACTTCTAGAATACATATTGATGCTGTTGAGCTGATTGTACGGAAACATTCATTGCTGTAGTCAGTAGCGTAGCCAGGGGGGGGCTACAGCTGCCCCCCATTTGCATGTCGACCAAAATGCAAAAAAAACAACAACACGTTTTTAGCACTTTTGAGACTGCTGTATGCACTGGAATGGACTAAACAGTGATTTAAAACATCTTTTTAAACATATATTCAGGAGGGGGGGACTAATTTGTCAAAAATACAACTCACAAATAAATGAAAACTTAGGAAAATGGCCAAAGATAAGCAATCAAATTTTATTGCTAGTGTAAAAATGCAAAACATAGGTGTCATCAACAAATATACTATGAAATTAGAAATGGGGGGGGGCAATCTAGTATTAGTTAATTACCAATTATTCCTCTCAAATCTCTTTTCATTAGCCCCCTTTCCCCAATTATTTTTCTGTATAAACTGTGGACAAAATACTGTAGATTACTCCATGTAAGTTTTATTGAACTGTAGCCTACGAGTTTATAATTCACCAGCATGTAAATAAGAGAACTAAAATTTTACCATTAGCTACCTCCCAAATAGCCCATTTAATGATTTATGCAACCAGTTTAACACTTTCGGTGCTAAGTCACATATAAATACGTTTCTGAAAATTTAACGTTGGGTGCGAAACCACGTATAAATACGTGGCTGGTAAAATCTCATCACTTCGGTGCGGCACGCTGTCTACCGCTATTATTATCACGTATATATACGTGCGCTTGTGTAGAAGAGAAAAAAAAAGCGGTCGATTGAGTTGTGGTTTTGAACAGTGCAAATAACATTCAATGCAGCAGTTTGCTGCTTTGTGGTGCTTTTTTTGTTTATGTTTTTTGAGGGTTGCTACTTTGAAGTTTGTCTTTTTCGGCATAACAATAGCATTTATGGTGTCATAATTTAAAATTCGAATAAGGTAAGAATCCGTTAGCGTTTGAAAGTAACAGTGAGAGAGAAGTGTTAGTCAATATTGAGTAAAAGTTAAATCAAAAATGAATGAAAAATCGCTGAAATTCAGTTCCGTAGATACTGTTTTTAAATTCAGGTGCCGCACCGAAAGTGTTAATCATGTTTACACTGCCAATTTCTATGCCATGTTTTAAAAGCATTATTTTTTTGTCAAAATAGCCCTAAAATTAATTTTTTTTTTGCAAAGAATGTGCAATTTTTGAGCACTGGAGGCTCCGCCTCCAGACCCCCAAAACAGCTCCCCTCCATTGCGAATTTCTGGCTACACGCCTAGCTGTAGTGGTCTTTTTGTGTTTTGGAAGTTACATTTTACAGTCTAATCTAATTTCGAGATAAAAATAAGTTCAAATGCACTAACGAAGCTGCGATCGGAAAATCTTCGGAAATTGCGAACAGCGATAATTAACAACCATACTGGTATGAAGCTGCAGCTTATTAGTGGCCACAAAAAAGAGCTCCTTTCTTCGCTTTCTTCTATAAAACTCATGCTAATACGCAACAAGTGTTACCAGGGCAAACCGGTTTGCGCCAGTACGATGAATGAATGGTGCGAGATGTAAATGATAAAAACCTTAACGGAAGTTAACAGAACTTAACGGAAGTTAATTTAGTCCATTAACAGGAAAAAACTTTTTAACGGATTAAAGAGTTAATGAAAAAGTTAGCTTCGTTATTAACGGATTAACGGACTAGTGCCCACCTACGTGTAATTCTAATCCTAATCTAACCTAACTCAAATTCTTACTCTAAAACTAACCCAAACCCTAACTCAAACTTTAATCTTAACACTCAAAAACAAGCGCAGACGAATAGTTCTCATTTTTGTTCTATTCTTCCTAACTTAAAACATTTTTGGTGAAATACTGTAGTCACTACGGTACATAACAAATTGCATGTGTTAAATGATTTCCGATTAACATAAAATAAATGAACAATCTTGTGAAATGCATGTGGTTAGCCTGTGACATCTGATTTAGTTCCATTAAACTACTGCTAGGAAGATTGAGTGCTACAAAATTTCAATTTTGGAACTCAAAGATCCTACGTCTGTAAGCTGAAGCATTACTCTCAAGACATTCACATTTCTAGAGACGGGGTCAGACATACAAGTGGCGGTGGCGCCACCTCCAAGCTCAGGTGGCGCCACTTGCAGCTTCAGGTGGCGCCACTTCTAAGTTCAAGTGGCGCCACCTCTAAGTTTAGGTGGCGCCACTTGCAGCTTCAGGTGGCGCCACTTGCAGCTTCAGGTGGCGCCACTTGCAGCTTCAGGTGGCGCCACTTCTAAGTTCAGGTGGCGCCACCTGAAGCTTCAGGTGGCGGTACCAAAATCACAGGTGGCGGTACTAAAATCACAGGTGGCGGTACCAAAATTTATTAGTACCGCCATCTGAGAATTGAAGTGGCAGTTGAGATTTGAGTTTGTTGATTTATTTAACAACTCACAAGGCTAAACTGAGAAGCAATGGAAAGTGAATGTTAGAAATTCTAGAAGATAGGCTAATGTTTAATGAAGCAGTGAAGTGTTTAAGCAGTTTTATTGGCATAATGTGTAGGCTAATGCTGAATGAGGATGAATTGGGAATTGATTAGGCCTATGCGTGTAGATTACTGGTCATAAGCATAGCTTACTGTTTTTAAGGAGTGAAGTGTCAAGAATGTGGGACGCAGATTTATTGGGGAAATCCGAGGCAAATGCCTCTTGACTTTTACTTGTAGGTTTTTACTATTTGTAGGCTACTGTGTTAGTAGTACTGTAGCCTACCCTTTCAGCCTTTCTCAGTTCTGAGTTTCTGGCCATAGTCCAAATCCAGGCTTTGATGAATGATGAAGATAAGCACTTGTATTAGGATGCTACCTTCCTGTGTAGCAACTTTGGAAGGTTGAAAGTCACTGTTTGGAAACTGAATAGAAAGAAGCGCTGTTAATTAGTACGGTAATTTTCTAGCCTATGTGTTACCGTATCTGTTAGCCTATCGCTACAAGTGATCTCATCACAAAAAATAGATTTCATCACAGTGATTTGGCCATAAAGTAGCCTAGGGCAGTAGGGGTTTTAAAGCAAGATACTAGCTCCAAGGATGCTAGAGTAGCCTAGTTTAATGTCTGCCTTTTTCAGTCAATGCTTGAATTGTAATAATGCAATGGCACAATTGCGATACAATTGCAAGGTAAGCTTTTTTTGTCTTCAGAATGTTGCAATCACTGTGTGACGAGATCACTGGCAACCTAACCTCCATTATGGTTAGACTAGGCTTTGCAATATATCAGATATTAGTAGCTCTTGTACAGGGTTAAAAGTTGACGCTGTTTAAAAGCAAAGTAAAGACAAATTGATATCGATAATTCACACAAAAAGCAAAGAATTGTGATACAGTAGGCTACCATAGTTGTTATCAGAATCAAAAAGCAAAGACTGTAAAAGCAACAAAAAGCAAAAATTAGTAATCCACTAATCGATGCTAAATTGCGAACAAAAATTTATATTCTGTTTTTCACTAGGATGCACTAAAATATTTGCTGTATTGACCATTAAATGTAACTTGTGAGAGGAAAAACTGGTATCATTACTGTAGCCTACTATACAGGATATGAAAAATATGCTTTAAGGATGGGAAGAGATTTGGCGAATGTTCCATTCGCACAGACATTTTGAAATAAAGCCTAAAAAACTAACCCTTAGCCCTAACCCTAACCTTAACCCCAGTTCTAGCTGTAACCCAAAGCCTAACCTAAACCCTAATCCAAACCTATAAGCATAGGTGGGCAAGTTAATGCAAAACGTTAGCTTTATTAACCACGAGTTTGTTAACAAACTTCATACCTTCGTTGACGTTAATCAGTTATTTTCTGCGTTAATTAACAGAAGTTAATAAAGTCTGTTAATTCGTTAATATTTTGCGTGTAATTTACATTTCTTTTTATTCACTGGCTTCTAGAACACGTATTGATGCTGTTGAGCTGATTGTAAGGAAATATTTATTGCTAAGGTGCTCTTTTTTGTTTTGGAAGTTGCATTTTACAGTCTAATAAAACTCATACAAATATGCAACAAGTGTTACCAGTGCAAACTGTTTTTTACTAGTACGATGAATGAATGGTGCAAGATATTACCAATGAAAGCCATAACGGAAGTTGACAAAACTTAACGGAAGTTGACAAAACTTAACGGAAATTGATTTAGTCCATTAACATGAAAAAAACTTTTTAACGGATTAACAAGTTAATGAAAAAGTCAGCTTCATTGTTAACGATTAACGGACTTGTGCCCACTTATGCCTATAAGTGTAATAATCAAAATAAAAATTTCCAAAAAAGAGTAACGTCACTTGAATCTTTGTTTATTTAACCACGCGTGTTCCATTCGCCAAGTCACTTCGCTTAGGATAATTATAAAGAGCAAGATGTAGCATAAGAGAAATGAAACAATGTAAACTTAGGCAGACTCAACCAGAATAAAAGTTAAGTATAAAGATTCTACCAATCAATAACCTGTAAACAAAAAGCATAGAAAATAAAAGGCAATAATCCATGGAAAAAATTGAAACAGGAAAGCTAAGCATCTGTGATGATTGATAACCCAAAAGCAAAGAATGTATTATACCAATAGTATCGATTATCGATTACTACCGGTAATCAATATTTCCAACCCTGCTCTTGTGCCTCTTCATCAAAATGCTACTTTTGATTTGAGTGTTGAAGAGCTTCCTTTTCGAGTAAAGAGAGTTAGACCATGAATTGAATACAGACTGACAGAGACTGACATGCAAATTGTTATTGTATTATAGATTTTGCTCAGGATAATACCAGATTAATCCCTTTGCGGGTAGAAGCACTTCAGTTAGCAGGTTTGTAGGTTAGCTAAGTTGATCACAAGCTTAACATCAAAGGTGGAGTCAAGGACACAAGGCTCGAGGCCAAGGACACCAAAAAAATCTGAGGCCAAGGATGGGAATGCTCTAGGTCTATGACCAAAGACACAATGCGGAAGTGTTCTCCAACTAACAAAATAAATGGTCTTTGCTCAAAATTTTTGCGAAACGCAGGCGATCTCAAAAAAAGGTCTTCACCCTCAAATTCGCAACTTTTCCACAAACTTCAATCGTCAAAATTTTTTTTTTTTGCAAGTTCTCTGGCGTGTTCCAAGACAAAACAACATTGCTCATGACCTTGGCCCGACTTGTGTTCAAGGCGAAGGACTTCAAATTGTGTCCTCGAGGACGTCCTTGAGGCCAAGGACTCCACTTCTGCATAACATATTGCATTTTTTTTCAATGTTTAGGTACTATTTCTGCTGTTGTTATACTTGTGAAATCTATGTTTTATGTGTTGTTTTTTGCTTTTTCTCTTATGTAGTGTTTGCTGGATTGTAATATATGTTTAAGTCATCCCCAGTTTATTTCTATTGAATTGGTTACATTTGTAATGTTTCTTCTGACTTAATTAATTGCTCATTTGATTAAAATTGCATATTGGTGCAAATAGAATAAAAATAATAAATGCGCAAACTTATTCTGATCTGTGGTGCTAGTACGTAGAAGAGTATTTTTATTTAAGGCAGTGGCTATTTTGCCTGCAGAGGCTAAATAGCCCCATGTTATTTTGCAATTAGGAGGCAATATAGTCCTAAACGTTACCGGTATCTTGCCTCCAATGTCAAAATAGCCCTAACCTTAACCCTAAGCTTTACCTCAACCCCAACCGAAACAGAGGGAAAACACTATTTTGCCTCTAAGAGGCAAAATAGCCACTTCCTTTATTTAAATCTGAAATATCAACCCTGATCTTATGGTTTTTTAGATGTCTCTCATCATTTTGTATTTATCTGTGGTTCTGTGTATGTCTGAAATCTGAAGTAAATAAATCTGTCACTTCTTTAGTTTATTTCTGAAGCTTTTACTAATTTGTGACTTTTTTGGACTTTATGAAGAACCTTGGACTATTACACATTTGTTTATGTTTGATTTTATGATAGGCAGTATCTAAATACTGCAAAATGCATGATGGCAAAAGGCTATCCAATTCCATGAAGAGCTTTTGTAGTTGACTGCAGATTTCTTGCAGGTTTGCATAAATTTTTATTGTAAATGTTTTTTCTGCTATCTCAAACAGTCAGATTTCCATCTAACTGGCTAATGGTGTTTGATAAGTAATTAGATATATTTCTCAAGTTAAATTAATAAGATTAGCAAGTCAAATGTAAACATTCATAGCAGTCTGTGTTTCCCTTACTAGATCATGTTACTAGCACGAAAGTTTTTATTTACTTACAGAGAATGCAACACTATAGAAAATTCTATTATTTGGCACTAGTGAAAATTGTTGGCTTTGTGAAACATATATAGTTTTTGTTGTATTTCAATGTGTTTTGATCTCGTCAAAACTATTAGACAGCATCTATAGATTATAATATATAAAGAAATCTTTTACCATTCTCTGACTATTATTTTTTAGGTTTGCTATTCTCTTGCCGGCCTGATTTTGCATGGATCTTTCAACCTCAATGGAATGTCGGCAATGAAATTATTAATCAGGTAATTTTTTTGGCTATCACATACTCGGTATCTTGTTTTGTGTTTGTCCACTCGCACATTTCAAAAAGAAAGATGTTTTACCTTTTCGTTATTTATCTAAAGAATCTTCCTGCTGATTTTTATTGCAAAATTTTTATTACATAAACTAAATTCATACCAATGAGTTTTTTTGGCAAGCTTGGCACTATCTTTGTATTTGGAGATGTAGGGACAAGAATATCCCTGTTCAGGGCAGGTTTGTTTCATTTAAATCATTTAATAAAGATAGCTCAAAATTAATTAAAAATTTTGTGTTGAAATTGTAAAATCTCAATAATTTTTGGTTGCAAAACAACTTTTTCGTTCCACAACAGTCGATATTTTTCTAAAATTAACCTTTAGTCACTAGACAGAATTGAATGCGCCAAAACCATTTTAGCAAACAATGCTACTACTGACTGTAGTGACGTATTTTGTATAAACAATAAACCCAAATTTTTTTCAGGTAATATGATTGATATTGATTTAAAACATCATTCCATCACTCAATTAACAAAATATTAACTGTAATATCTTCCAGTAACTGCAGTGTTTTCCTTAACAGTCTGCCGGTTAAAACAGATACTGCTGGCATCATCAATTTGCGCACTAGACCGATTATGAACCAAAATATTATTTCCATATAATATCGCATTAGAAACAACTGTTTTCAAAAGGATCCCATAAAGAAATATGACTGCGATTATGGTTAGTTGTACGGTACTAATTTGATCCTTGAAAAACTGAAAAGTGAAGTTGCCAGTTTGTAACAATTTAGACTCTAACCTTACTTGCAATTGAATCAGGGTATACTGCTTTAGAAGGTGACGTTCTCTTACGTCATAGGAGCTAGGCCTATTGACTCGCTAAACACGTTTGACTTGCAACGACATTTAATTTCCCACAGTTACTGCTCTTTGATTGAAAACATGTATGGTACGGTAGTTAATAAATAATTGAACTTTTTTTTTTTCAGAAACAAAATGTTGCAACACGGTAGTGGAAAAAATCTTGTTCGGATGTATCAGTATATGATGGAAGGAAAGTTTGATACCGATGTCCTTATTGACAGGTTGCAGAAGAGCAAATTATGAGAACAGCATCATTGTGGAATCTTGATCAAATGTTTGCCGCATTAAACCTATTTTACTAGAGAGAAGCAGAAAAAAGTGCTCCTTTTCTCCAAACCAACTGAACTTCCAATCAAATTTTGAAACTTCGTCGTGAATTCCAGTAGTTCGCACAGCAAACTAAAGCCGTTGCCCTTCAAATTGAGTATCACTGGACTCTGCCTAATTGATCTGATACACATCATCAACAATACATAGACACAAATCTATAATTCCTCTCTTGAAAAATCAGTATACTTTTGTTCTAACCGAGATATCGGAACGATCATAAGTTATGGTACTTTTTTACCGGCTATTTATTTAGACGCAATGTGGATAGTGTGACTCACTATTGCTGTATGTTGTATATAATTATATGAATGCATATGCATCGATTACAAAATTGTTATTATCTTGATACTATGACCAGCTGCCGCTTGAAAGAGTTTCTGGACACGGTGAGGTTTTATTTTCAGGGTGGTTTTTCTTTCCTCATCTTGCTCCGTTGAGCTAAACATAGTTTTGGCCGGTTGCGCCTCCCATTGACCACCTACGTAACCGTGCTTGGCCTCGCACTGGTCACTGCCCCCTTTCTTTTTTGTTTATCAATTATTTGAACAAGTACTGCAGCCGTTAGATTGACGTACATCGTGTGTGCCTTCATGTGTATGTTGATGAGTGTGATTCAGTGCCGTCGCTATCGGGGGGCAGGAGGCCGTGACCCCCTAACGGCCGCTTGTGCCGCTATCCCTATTTTGGTTTACTCAAAATATTGTTTTTGAAACATCACGCAACGACAAGACAACAAACAATGATGGAAAAAAGATAATTAACGTTCAAACATAATCTCTTTGGACGTTTTCTCGATTCTTTGCGAAATCGCTCGCAACCAACTGCTGTACATTAATCTGACGCAATATTCCGTCTTAATTACACGCCTTTACGGATATGTCGCAGAGAGGAGTAAGCCTGCAGAATGGTTACCGGTCCTTCGTTAGTGATTACGACATGAAACAATACGGTACGTGAAAACAATTTTTCCTGTTTTGATTTTTAGAGCACACTCAAGATTTTGAGGTCACAGTCAGTGGCGCGACCAGGGTGAAGGGGCTTAAGCCCTCTTTGCCAAGTCACTTTGAAACCTCCAAATACGAGCGTTTAAACGTATTTTAGACTTGACCTGACGTAGGAGAAGGCTGAAAGTGCTTAGCAATTTAATTCTTTTAAATGACTTCTGAAGTTAAGCAATTTAGTTAATCATATGGCTTAAAAAAATGCGAAGTGTGATTAAAATGGCGTTAAAATCTCTATATTTTTGCTGCATAATCGTAAAAATCGCCCAGCGGCTGGATGCTCCGCCTCCAGGCCCCCTTACACAATCACTAAATATTTAGTGACTATGCCTTTTGTGATACGTTTGAGTTGCATCAGTTTGCTTAGCATCACTGGGGCTTAATCAGGCAGTGTTTGTGCAAAAAAACAAAACTTTTGCTTCACTCCTCTTTCCAAAATCCTGGTTTCACGTCTGGTAGCATTCACTGCTGTAGATAGATTTTTCGAGCAATTATGGGCCGCTGACGAAACTAGCTAAAAAAACCTGCCGGCCTTGTTTTACAATTGTGCATTTGTAGCCGTACAAAATCTGAAGGTCAGTTTTTATAAGCAAACTTTAGTGCCCCCTTACTTCATTTGCTCTAACGACGGCAGTGGTGTGATTGATGAAATAATTAGGCCTACATTTAGTACATTATACATACTTCAACTGGTGTGACAGGTGTAGCAACCTTGCTAATAAAAATCGCTTTTTTGTCTTAGACTCTCTACATGTTTTAACGTCTGACGATGTGTGTTTTTCCTGATTCTACGTCTTATATTGTGTTACTATACATTCGCTGTTGTTGTGGTAGTAAAGAGTAAAAAGATTGAATGAACACTGGACAACAACTAAGAGAGTCGGAGCCGAATTACCAAAGTTTAAGGAGTTTTACTTCAGTTATATACTTAACTTTAGTAACCTTTTTTTGGACGTTTTTCGCTTTGATTTTCAAGTATTTTATGATTTATATTGAAAAAACGTGACAAACTTAGTAGCGTATGTCATCAACTCACAATTTAAGTTTGTTAAAAAAGCGAATCGGCAACCCTAATGTGGTGTTTCTACGAAACTAAGTTTAAATCCCAGTAGCATTATTTCTTTCTACAATTAGCTTACTTCTCAGTGTACAAAACTACTGCAGCGAAGAAACACTGGTGCTTGCTATGTGGTAGATAACGGCCAAACTGTCAGTTAACTCAGAGCGGTACATGGACATCCTGAGGCGACGCTTCATTTTAGCCATACAGAGGTAGAGGTTTGATGACATAAATGCAATTGTTTTCCAACAGAATGAGGCGCCTTCTCATTATTCCAACCTTCTAAAACAGTACTTTCCAGAGGACAAGTTATTTTCGAGGACAGACAATCCATGGCCTCCGCATTTCCCCACATCTTATTTCCTCAGACTACGTCCTCTGGAGTTACTTCCAAGATCGGTTTACGAAAATAATCCTTCAACAATTGAGAAACTGTAGGAAAAGTTCAAATGTGACATCAGGTAATTCCGGGAGACATGTTGGAGCGCGTTATTGACAATTTTAATGAAGGGTGGCAGGTGTCTCAAAAGCGTGGGGCTTGGGTCAAACATTTCAATTACCGGTACTAGGAACTTGAGGAAAAAACTAGACATTTCGCTAAAATTAATGCCTCTACCTGCTTTAAATTTATTTGTTAAATTGGCGATTACTCAAACATTCTAGCGAAAATTACATATCATAAAAAGATACTTTTCGAAATCGGTTTTGTTGAAATGAGAACTACTTAAGGTAATAAAGATGTGCCCCAACCCTTGTTTCACTATTAGCGAAAGTAGATTTAACTTTAGGCAGGAGTATCCCTGATTTTAGACAGTAAAACGGAAATAATAAATATCCACGCAATTTTCTTTCGCTGTTTTGAGGGTCAAGACTACGGTTTGAGTTGGGGTTCGATTCGAGTTTGGCTTCAATTGAACTAAATAGATGGAAACTACCGTAGGGTATATCTATAGTTTACACCAGTACTTAAACTGTGAAATTTTGCATGGGAGGACGCTTTTGAAAGCTTGACCAAACGCATTCAGAATGCGAAAGAACTTCAGCAGAAATTCTGCAATACCGTCCCTGAAATCAAGCGAAGACCAAAAAAAGGTCTTCGCCGCATTTCAGGAACCTATTCGGCCAGAATTTGTGGATTTGTTCTGACCGGCTCTTTTTGGTCTGGTCAACCAGCGCTCAAATCTCGATTGGGGGACGCCAAATCCTCAATTGGGGTACGTGTCCCCCCCTACAATTTAAGTACTGGTTTACACCCTAAAGATATTGAGCTGAAACAGATATTCCAAGAAAGTGCTATGTACATATCAAGAGCATTATGGATTCATTCTGTTCCCACCAACTGCCGTATTAAATCGAATGTGGAGGATAGTTTAGAAGTAAAAACCCTTACATCATTCCAGTATTGCGATGCAGCACATGGTATGAAACAACACGATAGCTTCTCACAACGACCTTAAGTTATTGCAATTGCACTAAAATTTGGTTTTGCAGTTCTTCAAAAAGACACAAGAGATATAACGATTCTTGAACAGAAATTTTATTTTAAAAAATTCGATTCAAGATTAAAACTCTAGGCTGCTAACTTCAACACATCATAATTATTATGAACATCATAAAAAAAATTCGGTTGGTTTTCTTGATCTCATTTCAAACACTAGCGGCACATTGGACACTTCCCCAAGGTTCTGCTGAAGTTGAAACGTAAGCAAGTCGCATGATACCAGCGGAAACAGAGATCACATCCAATCTCTGATATTAAAGTAAAATTAATCAATACGATTTGACAATAACAGCAGTGCTGTCAATTTAATTTTTTCATTAAGGTCACAGTATTTTCAAAGAGCTTAGTTCAATCGTAATCATTTGAAAACCTACTTAAAACGACCAAGTTGGAAGTGCACCACGCACATTACCGTATAAAATTGGCGTTAAACACAGTTTCAGATTCACCGGGTTCGATTTGCATTAAATTCTTTTTTATTCCTGTAAAGTTTGCTTTAAAGTTCCAGTTAAGGGATTAATTGCCATACCCTAACGGTAAATAAAATCAAAGAGTTATTCTGCGAAAGTACATGCTCCAGCGTTAGTTGTCTCGTGTTAAATCACTCATGCAAAGATGTCGCGTTTCTTAAATGCCCTTTTTTTGAAAAATCAGAAAATTGTGCGTTAAAAAATGTTGAGATTTATCCACGTATTTTTCTTCTGCGTTTTACAGGTTTTAAAATTGTGCTAGAAGTGCCGGTATAGTGACGGCTTACTTTTATTTTAAAAAGTTGATTTACACAGCAAACAGGGCCAATTGAGAGGCCGGGGCCCACATCAATTACCACTAGTAGCCGTACATTTGCGCCGAGTTGCACAAAATAAAAATATTTGTCGTGCAACAAACTAGTTCGATTAGCTTTTTCGAAATAGGTTAATCCTGGTATTTTGATGTCACAGACACATCTTTTCTCCAAGAGCAAGAAGTGGGTCGGCATGAAATAATTTCGTGACCACCTTGACATTATTATCATTTATGATTTTCTTTCTCTGCTTAAGCCGGGGGGGGGGGGGGGGGGCTAAAAGACTTTATTCTCCCCCTCCATCTCAGCTAAGTCACTTAGGAAGTTTAACCCAAAACTGTAAGCGTTGAAACATGGTTTGGACTTGACTTGAGCGTAAGGGGAGTGCTTTAAGGGGCTACGCAATTCAATTCTTCAACTGGCTTTAAAATCTTAGCAAAATTAGTTCTTTTAGATGACTTGTACAAAATTTGATTCAAATGGCGTTTAAATGGCTATGTTTTCTAAAATATTACAAAACTTGCCCAGATCTGGAGGCGAAGCACAGACCTACGTCTGTGATACGCATACACATCCCTTTTTCTCAGCACGCTGCCCAATTGAGACATTTTCAAGCAAAATTATTTGACCACTGGATTAAAACCCCAATAACAAAGTCTTGGTTTCGCGCCTGCGACGACAAACCTATCGAGCATTTTGTTGAAATAAACTTGATTTTATTTTGGACTATCCTAAGAAGACTGTTATATATTGATAAAACTTATGTGCATGAACGACAAGAGCAACATTTCAAGATAGGGCTGTACCGGGTGTACCCCCTTTATAAAAAAAAATTTAAAAAACTTTATTTTGTCCATTATGTGACAGTCTGGTTAGTGCGGATATGGACATATAAAACTTTGGACAAAAAAGAACTTAGTTTTTCATGGATGAAACCTACAAGACCGGACTAATGTTCATATAAAACCCTGGAGAAATTTTGCTTGCCTTCATTTTTTCCTTATATTGGCTGGTTTTGTCGCAGTTCAATATCGTCCAAAAAATTGCAAACCTGCAAGGCCTAGTATAAACTTACCCGTTTTCGTTTACTCGTTGCAGAACTACTTTCGCCGCAAACAAAACTTACTTCTTTCATTAATCCTGCAAACAGTTTATCTCAGAACATCTAAGCTATTCTGATTGATTGATGCATCTTTATCCTCCGATCACGACAAAGCAACGGTGGTTCTATCATATGGACGAATCCGCACATGCTTAGGAATTGATCATACAGTATTTAGAGCTTTGCAGTTGATATTTGACTTATTTCGGTGTAGATTTGCTGCTCGTTCAAAGCCACCAAGCAGAGATCATCATTATTAAGCGTCTTATCCAAGGACGCAAATCCTTGACCAGGGTGCGGGTTGAGCCCAAGACCATGCAATCAGGGTGGTGGTGGTACTACCCGACCCCTTCCGAGGGATGGGGGTGCAGAGGAACTCCGCGACGACCCAACAGTCGGGCCACACCCCAAGGTATGGACCATAGGTCAAGAATAAAGAGAGAGGAGCCAGAGATAGATTTACGAAGGGGTTCAGAGGCAGGCAGTCGAGGAGGAAATGATTGAGGTCCTGTAGAGGGTGTCCACAGGCACTACAAGCAGAATTCTCCTTCCGACTGATCCTGTGAAGATATGAGGATAAAAGAAGACTGTGGCCATGGCAGCGAAGACGGGAAAGCTCACAGCGAATGGGGCGAGAAAGGAGAAATTCCTCCGAAGAGACTTCGGGGACTTGGAAGTTCAGATGGGAGTGGGAGATGTGACGTCTCCAATTGTGGTATTGGGAATAACAAACTTTGGCAACAACTGGGGGGAGAGGGCATGGGATCGCGTCAGTGGGCAGAGAGGCACCAGCTTTGGCAAGTAAATCCGCTTTTTCATTACCGGGGAGACCTGCGTGACCGGGGACCCATTGGAAGCTCAAGATGGTGTTGTTGGAGAGGGAGGAGGCGAGGGACCAAACATTACAGAGGGACTCAGGCAGGAGATAAGAGGGGGCTGATGAAACGATGGAGAGGGCTGATCGGGAGTTGGTTAGGAAAAGAACTTACTGGAATTTGCACGTCATCAAATGGCTAGTACACCAATCGAGACCTTGCTTGAGGGCAAAGGTTTCAGCTGTGAAGCTGCAGGCAATTGGACCAGTGGAAAAGGACAGGAAATTAACGACGCCTATACTCTCTCGGCCACGCAGCCTACTATACTTAGCAGCGAATGGAAGTCGAAGAGTAGCAGCAGTAGTAAAAGCAAATTTATTTCCAGCCTATACGCGTTGCCGATGGAAGCAAGCAAAGCCATGGCAACGGCCACAGCAAGGATAACTAAATTGACAACCATTTTGTACAAAGCAGCGCGAACTAACAAACTTGATTGGAAATCATCAAGCCAGCTGTACGACATTCCAAAATGATGATACTTGGAAGAATTTATTACTTAAGTTTAGGAACTAAGCGGCGAAAAATTAGACGTAATGTACACGGTGATGCTATGGAATATGGTTGGATACGAATCCATAATCTACTTGTATGTTGTGCAACTGAAATTTCACCTGAATTCCGCAGAATTGCTTTGGCATTGTCGAGACGGCATTGTCACAAACTTTCTACGGAAGACGAAAAGTTAAACGATGAAGGGAGAGCCGGAAGATTTTCGACTATTTTTTCACCTACCTGCAAAACATGAACAAAGTTTGCTGTATTGATTTAAATTAATACAAAAGTTATGGATAATGATGTAGAAATATACGAGGGCAGCCAAAGCTAACGATTTAAAAGGGCATTTATTTAACTTACCGGTAAATCTTTCACTCATGACCAAAAGGTTGGGATAAACCTAAAATGCATTCTCACCAATTTTAATTTTTTACGTCTTGTCGTTTTCAAGATATTGCAGTTCAAAGTTACCTCTTACTTCAGGGTTTCTATTTTGTCAGTATTGTGACAGAACTTTAAATTTTAGAAAGCTGGCTTATCTGTATTAAAAAGCAGCTAATTTTACCGCTCTGAACCTTTACTTTGTTTTACAATAACTCCGCCGCAAAAATTTGGTGAAGTTAGTCTTCACTCAGATCTCAGATCTTCATTCTAACGTACAAAATAATGATAGCGATTCTTTGCCTAAGCCAAATCATTTTCTCAAAATTGTTGGTGTAATATTTGATGACAGACTTGAACCTTGAAAAGCATATCAATAGAGAAATTAGTACTTGTTATGCCAATTTACGTAATTTCAAAATTGTATTTAAAATTCAGCTACTTCATTCTTTGATATTGTCCTACCTTGATTATTTATTATTGCAATGCCTTGTTTTATAACATACCGGAATGTTTATAGCACAAGTTGACAAAAGTTCTGTATGCTGCAGAGAGATATATTTTTGGACTTTGTGGTTCTGCTTCGCCTTCATATCTGAAAAGCCTTCATTTTTTACTAGTTAAATTTCGTATTCATTTCTTAACATTATTTTAATTGAGTTTTTAAGGATGTTGCCACTGTTTGATGCCACTATTTTACACCTTATTACGGTAGAATCAATGAAGCTTATTTCCGTAAAGCCATTTTATTTGAATGTTACTACGGCCACTTAGTCAGATGAATCAACACTTGTTGGTGTTATCTCAAGGGGGTAAAAATTGCAATTATTATTATTTTTCCAAACTGGCGATATTATTTTTGATCATTCATTGAATATTGAGGTTAATAAATGGTGAATTGTTTTAGTAGATGAAAATAAAAAACAGTACCACCATAGTTAAGCTGTGAAGATGTAACAAAAAACTAAGACTTTAGCAGTATTACTGTAAACCAAAATACTTTTTCAACATAAACATTGAAAATTAATGAAAAACACTGAAAAAAATTGGAAAATTAAATGCTTTTATACTGTAGGACATAAATTGTTTATAATCTGAAAATATCCTCCAACAAAATGCAAACATACTGCTACAATGTGGTGTAATTTTGGGAGTTGAATCTCACCCAACAGCGCCAATGTAGTAAATAATAAAATCAATTATATTTTACTCCGAAATTTTACTGCTTGGCAGAATCTCCATGAAAATATCACAATATTACTTACTGGTACTGTTTGTGTAGCTGCACAATGTGCAAACTTCAACATTTTTCAGAACACCTGAAGAAACAAAAAAGAACAAAGATTTAACTCAATGAGTTGCATATTGAAAGCTGACTACAATAACACCTTACAACTAAAATGTAAGCTAAAATGCAGAAAGAAAAATCCTGCAACCCATCAAAAACAACTAAAAAAAGAACAGAAGGCAAAAATGCAGATATGTATAGTTAGGGCAATCGTACAAGATTAGATAGGCATTGACTTTGTCCTTCTAAACCCAGCCTTTCCCAAGATATTCTACTTCAAACACAATCCAGGGGCCTATCTAATTATGATTTTTGTAGGCAACTCTGACTGTCATAACATCGATGACACCAGCTTAGTCGACTTTCATCAATCGTAAAGCAATGCCGCAATTAGGATAAGTCATAGCAGGGGCCTTAAAACATACATCTAGCTTACAGTATTGGCCTTCGCTATGGACTAGGCTACTACATTTAAACGTCACGGTAGCCAATAAAAATTATAATTAAAGAGGCCTCTACATGGTGTTTAAAGTGAAATACCTCTGAAATGGCTGGGTCAAAAAGGATAAAGTCAATGCCAAATTCAATTGCCTTTAACTTGAGATACCCACATTGATTTTGCCTTCAGTCTTATTTAAAGGTTGTGCAATTTGCAAGCTAGAGACAACTTTTAACTACGAGTCATGGTTAATCAATCAATTATTGGTTTATGATAAAAATCAATGACATTTTCAAGCAGTTAGTTTTTATCAAGATCTGGACGACGACCCAACCTTTAAATAAGACTGAAGGCAAAAAATTAACTACGAGTCATGGTTAATCAATCAATTATTGGTTTATGATAAAAATCAATGACATTTTCAAGCAGTTAGTTTTTATCAAGATCTGGACTAAATTGCATTCGCACATTTGTTTAAGCATGCTATAAATTGCCCTTAGTTACCAGTTGGTCGAGCGGCAACGCGTTCGTCTCTGGAGCGGTAGGGCAGAGGTTCAAATCTCGAGCCGGTCAAATCGGACACAGTGTTGCCAACGGCTTGCCACCGCTGCGACATTTCTTCGAAAGGAGCTGTGTTGCCTGGGCGCAGTGACGCGGAGATGGGCCCCACAAACTTGTTACACGTTTCGGCGTACTACAGCAAGTATAATGAAAGATTTGATTTGATAAATGAGAGATAGCACTATCTTATTTAAAAAAAATATGATATCTAAATTAAATTTGATGTAGTAAGGAGCTTTCAAAGCTTTACAAAGATCCAAATTTGATTTTCAAAACTTACCATGAAACACAATCAAATGATTTCTGCCAACAATCTTTGAAACACATTCTTTTGTACATGGTTGCATATCACCTACAATAATTTTTTTCTTTGAAACACATAACTTTGTTAATGAAATTAATGCAAAGATTTAAAACATAGATGGGGAATCTTCTTAGTACTGCAAGCCGCATGAATTGCACAACATTGCAGGTGGGCCGCAAAAAATCTCAAATTCCACATAAAATTCAAGGAGCAGAAAAACTCCCAGTAAATGGCTGAAAGTTCTTCTGTTTGGCAAGACATGCGATGTCTGCTGAAGTCGAAGATGTTGCTACTCGCAATAACTGTAATAATGGCGAAGTTATCTCAAGAGAATACTTTTACAAAACTTACGTAAACATTTGAATGTTTTGATGCTAAGTTGTTTGCTGTGACAAACTTCAGATGCAGGCCACATTAAAATAGAAAGCAGCCCCCCAACTGATTTAAAAGATACTTAACAATTAATCACACCTGTCTTCCCACATTAGTTTTGACAATCAGCCTTTGCTAAAAATTCGTCATATATGTTAAAAATGCAAAAGCTGCAAATAAAATGTTTCTTTTTGCTATAAGCATGTATAGTCAAGTGGCTTGTTTTGAAATTTTTAACTCCAAGGGCCTTATACTATGGTCTGAGTAAAAAAAACAAATATTTGTGTTTCATAAGCCATTCAGTTCATTGTCAAATTTTTATTCGAAATAGGTTTTGGAAGAACATTTCTAGAAACTTGAAAAAATTTTTTTTCTAAAATTATAACCAGATTTTGTATGTGATTGACATTTTGTTGCAAAAATGCAAAGGTGTTGACATTATCGACAACTTGAGCAAGTTGGCGAAAGGTTGCAACCTTCGCAAGCAGTTGCTCAAAATCGCTTACTTGTAGGTTGTAGTAACATGACCTACTAAATCACTGACCATATTTTTACAATTGCAGTTTGTTAGGAAATATTGTAAATAGTATATTTGTATGGTTTAGCACCTACTATCAGTCCAAAGAGTAGGCTGTTAGCAAGGTTAGATGCGGAACAGCCCTAGGCTAGCTAGCTTAATTTGGCAGAGTCACTACGATATTGTACTATCATTAGGCTTTAGGGACACTAAAAATATGCCTCTCTAAATTTCAATATCATCAGTCACATCTGGACATCTAAAGCTGTAAAATTTACAGTGATTTTTCATAGCTATGCTTGATCTCAGAGCTGCATTTTAATGAATTCACCAAAGCAGTGGGCCTATCCCCACGGGGATCACGTCTTTTCGGTGCGACCATTTCGGCGCCACCTATTTCGTAGCCGTACATTTTCTGCACAGATCGTTTCGACGCCAATTCGGTGCTTTTTGACTTATTTAGGGTTTGGGTTAGGGCTTTGGGTTAGTGTTAGTAAAAGGCACAGAATATTGGCGCCGAAAAGTCGTGGACCCATCCCCACGACATCTAGGTTTCAAAACAAAAATTTATTCTATGCAGCAGAGTAGAAGCTGCTGTATCAGCATAGTGATTCTTTTGGCTAAGCAACTTTTGCTCTTTTGTTTTAAACTAACATGGTGTTGTTGTTTTTCACAGAATACAGAATAACCTACGGTACTAGCGAGCTAGTTTTGAACGTGTTAATAGTGTTTTTGCGCAATGTTTGTTAGCTTGTTGTTTAAAAAGTAACAATTGCTCGAATACTGGAAAATTCGCAAAAGTTCTTTCGCTGTCTGCTTGGTCGAGACAACTTGGTGAATATAACTGTATTTAGAATTGGTCTCAAGCTATACTGTATACAAGAGCTAAGAAGATAAAACAAAAATCAAAAAAAATTTTATAAAGTTTTGGATTGACCTAATTACTTCTGTGAATAGCAACAAACATGGAATTTTTTCTCCAGAATGTCCACTTAAAAGTCTTCATATTTCTCAAGGTTTGTGACAGTGATCAAGTTGAACTGGAAGAAATAGTTTTGAACTCTCCCAAGTTTTATAATCATGAATATTTATAGTGATTTTTCACTACAGTCCTATGTAATGAAAATAGAAGTGTCCAGCGAATTATGTTCATTTACTGTATCTTTGTGTAATATCTGAATTTAGTTGTTTGTAAATTTCACAACATTTCTTCCTGTCTCTTAAAATTTAAACTGCTTTATTATGATGAATAAAGTGATCAAGTATACAATTTCAAGTCTGAAGTTCAATCATTACAATTACAGTCAGTGTAACCAGATTGAATTAGAAAGCCAATAAATATCTTATGAGTAGAAAGTGACAGCTTAATTTTTTGCAGCGTAATTTTTTTTTTTTTGTAGTACGACATTTTTTTAAAGATTACAGTATAATGTAAGTATTTATTCATGTTTTATTGTTTATCAATGTAATCAGTTATTATACTTACTGAAAACTGTAAAATTTTGCAGAAAATTGATAAAGTACTGCAGCTGCCAAGCATGTCCATTAATATAGTTCCATTCTCATCAGTCACCACTAAACAAAAAAACTTGATATAGCATTTTTACAATAAATAATTGGACTGGGGAAGGAAGCATCAGTTACGTGAAAATGTGAAAACTAACAACAATTTTATTCAGATGCTGAGTAACAATTTTCACATGAAAAAATCTACATGTTTTTTTATCAGGGGCATACTGTAACCAAAAAATTGCCAAGAAGGGGGGCTTGACCTTACAGCTATAAATTTGTCTGCATCTTACAAACTGTACTTTGGAGCAAAGCCCTTTGAGGTAAACATAGGGATGTTCATTACCGATTCTTTGCTAATTTCAAATCGATTCCGAATCAAATGTTTTGATTCCAGTATTTCGATTCCTAATTTCGATTCACTATTTACATATGACAAGATGTTGGTGCTGGTAACGAAAAATTTTATCGAAATCAAAAGCTCGCAGAAAACACAGTAAGTTAAACTCTCTCTGCACAGTATATAAGTTAAACTCTCTCTGCAGTGCGTGCAACGAACACGTTTATTTCCGTCTTTGTCCAAGACGGGAAGTTCAAAATGGTCCCATACATCAGATGTTCTTTTTCTTCCTGCCGCTGAACGCTTCATAATTACCCAGACTATCGCAATCGCATGTAAATTTAAATTGAAGTCTTAATTCTCTATCTGTAAGAACTTTTGTTATGACTAGTATTATGTTATACCTGTCCTTTTGTAACTGAAGATTTAATAACAGTAAAGTTATGGTAACGATCTCCGCAGAAAGACTTTTGCTAATTCAATATCTGACATTTACATGATCGGCACCCGGCAAACTGCTAAAAAGTAACCACATCTCCGCAATCACAAAAGTAATTGTGACGTTATTGTTTATTTGCACGTGGGACTTGCGAAAAAGTAGTGAGGCGAGCGAGTGGCTTTTTTTTTAGCGCATTTGCAAACACATGCGCTCCTGCATTTGTGACAATACACACGGCCGAGCATGCGAGTGTGCGTGAAAGCGGCGCCGTCTGTACTAACCATCTCTCTAATCATCATGCGAGGCAATTAAATGACGCTGTTACGTAACAGTGCTCGTGATGCGTGTTTATTTTCCGTACAAAGCAGTGCTGCCTAAAAACTTAGCACGAGTATTTCGATTCAGTAGTATCAAAAAAAGATTTTGGATCATTTGGGAATCGAAATCGAAATACTAGAATGAACATCCCTAGGTAAACATGATCGTCGCAACGTACTGGTGCCATACCGCAAGAAAGTGTTAACTAATAAAATGCTCACGAAAGCATTAAATGTTGCACTAAACATCGATAAGCGCTCCACTAGTGAATAAAAAAATGAATCTAGTTTCAGAGGCTGACTTTTTCTCAAACCAACTGCTAGTATTACAGTACTGTGCTAAATTCTGATCCTTCGATGATAGTGCCAAATCATGCAAAAAGTGCTTTGTTTTTTTTGCTTTCTCTAGCAAAGCAACACAGCAATCCATTGCACAATAAGCAAAAACTCCACTGCATAACTAATGACGAATCCAGCTTTTAGATTTACTTGTAGCGTTAGCATTGGGAGTCTTCATAAACAGCACGAAATAGCCAACAGAAACAACTGTTTAAGCTTACTATCGATACCATAACATACTTTTCTGAAAAACAAAAATCACATCATAAAACAAAATTAGTCTAATGCTTTCAATGTACCTGTAGACAATTGGTTTACACTCTAACAAAATAAATCTACCGGTACCATAATGAGACATGGAAAAAAATTTTTGTTTCAAATACGGTAACAGTTATTTTTTCAAAAATACCGTATTTATTCGAGTATAAGTCGCATGCGTGTATAAGTCGCACCCATATTTTTGACATGAAAAACAGGACAAAATTTTTAAAAACATTATTCATTCATTGCAATCTCATAACAAAAAATTAAAAACCATTGAAGTCATCACTGCTGTCACTGTCTTCAAATAGCCCTGTTTACCTCTGGAACATCCTCATCAGCATCCGATCAAGGTGGCAAGTGATGCAACGCAACGTAAGTGGATAAAATAATGATAACTAAACGTGTTAGAACATGAAAAAAAGGTGACAGTGTTGAAAGTGCAACGCTACTCGCATGGAAGGCAATAAGTGATATGATCTAATGAAAGGAGACAGTGTAGAATTCGATAGCAAGGAAACACCTCAAAAAATTTCGTATGGCATACAATGCACTTCATGTATAAGTCGCACCTGACTTTTTGGGTGATATTTTGGTACAAAAAAATGCGACTTATATTCGAATAAATACGGTAAGTGTTTTTTTAATTTGTTTTTTTTAAACACATTTTTTTTCAAATAAAACCTTTTCTCCCAAAAAATGTTTTTTAAACAAAAAAGTTTTACAGTACTTGGATTAAAATGTTATATAATATTTTCGAAGCTTTTCATCTGACACTTGTCAAGAAGAATCGACAGAACAAACAGCGCAGAAAAAGGAGCCGCCATAGGAAAAAGCCAAACAGTGATTAACTGGAAAAGGATCGATGAGGAGCATCATTTGTGTACACAAACATATAGTGGAAAACATTCTTCATGATTGGAAAAAGTACAATATGAAATCAATTTCTGGGAAACTTTTTCCGCTCTCCTTCCATCTATCTACCTGCTTTTAAAGTCACTTTTATCAAAACTTTTAACCCTACCCTATCAGCTATGCAGACAAAAAAAAATTCGTGTACAGTTTACACCCTAATTGACCCTTTTCCAGCCAATCGCTACTCATCTTTTCCTAAAGGCACTCCTTTTTATGCCCTCTCTATTCTGACAATTTTTCTGGACAAGTGTCACATGAAAAGCGTCGAAAATACAAACATTTTAATGAAAGTAAAACTTTTTTGTTCGAAAAAAATTTTTTTGGGGGAAAAAGCTTAATATATATTTGAAAACTATGTTTTTGAAAAAAAAAATAAAAAAACTGATATTTTTGAAAAAAAAAACTGTCATTTAAAAACCTTTTTTTAAAAGTTTTTTCCGAACATTTAAAAAAAAAAATTTTTTTTGCAAAAAAAATTTTGAAAAAAAAATTTTTACACCTCGGGCATTTTTTTCACCTCGGCCACCTCATCGGCGGCATCTAAACATATATGTCTAAAAAATCACGGTCCGGGTCAGACATACAAATGGCACCCCCTCCAAGCTCAGGTGGCGCCACCTAAAGCTTCAAGTGGCGCCACCTGCAACTTCACGTGGCGCCACTTGCAACTTCACGTGGTGCCACCTGCAACTTCAGGTGGCGCCACCTGAAGCTTCAAGTGGCGCCACCTATAACTTCAGGTGGCGCCACCTACAACTGGTGGTGCCACCTGAAGCTTCAGGTGGCGCCACCTGCAACTTCAGGTGGCGCCACCTGCAACTTCACGTGGCGCCACCTGCAACTTCAGGTGGCGCCACCTGAAGCTTCAAGTGGCGCCACCTATAACTTCAGGTGGCGCCACCTACAACTTCAGGTGGCGCCACCTGAAGCTTCAAGTGGCGCCACCTGAAGCTTCAAGTGGCGCCACCTATAACTTCAGGTGGCGCCACCTACGACTTCAGGTGGCGCCACCTGAAGCTTCAAGTGGCGCCACCTGCAACTTCAGGTGGCGCCACCTGAAGCTTATAGTGGCGCCACCTGTAACTTTAGATGGCGCCACCTGAAGTTGCAGGTGGCACCACTGCAACTTTTTTGTCTGACACTTGTAGAAATTTAGGGTTGGGAGTTACAGCTACGATATTAATTTTCGTTTTTTAGCAACACCTTACCGCAGTGTCTGCCAACATTTAACAAATAATATTTAAGTTTACTTATTAAGTTGTAACTGTCACATCCACTTATACCTCTATTGTTTTCTATGAACTGCCAAAAGCAAAAGGGCAAGGGAAATCAAAAATTTGGAAAAAAGTTAATGAAATACGATCTTGAAAGTTACACACAAACCAAAAACCTATGTAAATAAAAGCTGCAGCTTAAATCTAAAATTCTTAACCACCACATAATCTTTCGGGTCATGCCATCTGAGCTTTGAGCTTTCACACTAAACACAGAACAGACATCAACCATAATGGTGAGTTTGATTTCGTTTTAGAATTTACTTAAACATTAATAAATCGTCACCTCAACTAGTTTACATCCACTGCAATTTTGACATCCAATAACATCCACATTAACTTCATGACTACATTACATTAACCTGTAACATCAACAGCCACCCCAACTTTGTTTCAAAACCACCAACCCTTCAGATTGCGCCACCTGAGCTATGATCTTAACACTAACAGGCATCAATGTAGGTAATGGTAAGATTGTTGGGCATCATCGACTACACTTACAGTACATTTATAGTCACATCTGATGTCACAAACTGAACCTCAAGTGAGCTTAAATTTATACAAAATAAAATTTCCACACTAAAAAAAGGTAAAATCATACCATACGTTGTAAGCAACAACGTAAACAGCTTTATGAATCAGCTGAGAAACAGAGATACATCACTGTTCCACTAGTATTGGGAGGTACAATCTTGCATAACACATTAAGTTGCTATTATTATTTCCTACATGACTGTTTGTTATTTGACAGTGAAACATAGCCTACTGAATTGAGAAAAGCTTTCAATAAATTTATTTTTTTGGTGATACTTTGGGAGTATCAAAGTTTTATCCTTACTTTGATAGGGGCCTAGACCAATAAAAGTCTTTTCGTTTTTGTTTTAGGGGCAATATAATTTATTTCCAGTACCGGTAATTTACTTATAAGCATTAGGCTACATTTTACACCATAAAATAAAACACTGGTCAGTTATTAAAAACAATTCAAGGAATCAGCTGAGAAGCAGGAAAAGTTTTTATAAGATGTCACTGATTCATGGTGGGAAAAACAAATGTTACAGAAAAGATTCAGAAAACAATTCTAGCCAAAGCTTCTGAAGTAAAGCTGAAATAAAGAAACAAGAGATTTAAAAATACTTGTATATACACTGTCTGTCCAATTTTATTTACTTCTGAATTTAGACATACCTATACTGTAGTGGATAGGCTAAGCCTAGTGCTATACTGTAGTGGATAAGCCTAGTCCAACCATACAGATAGCCTAACACATCAACCATTACGCCTAATGATTAAGAGTGCTTCTACTTCTTCAGCCTCCGAACAGTAGCCTAGCCTAACTTTCAACCTTCTGAAGTTGCTACACATTACAAAGTAGCCTATCTTGATCATTCATCAAACCAAAGCCTGGACAATGGCCAGAAACTTAGAAAGGGTACCAATAATACAGTACGATAGCCTGGTAGCCTACTAATGCAATAGTACAGGCCCACAAGTACGGTAAAAGTAGAAAGGCATTTGCCACAGGTTTTCCAAATAACTCTGTGTCCTACACTACTGATACCTCACCCCCTAAAAATACGGTAATAAGATATGCCTATGACCAGTACCAGCTAAAGAAATCTACTTGCATAGGCCTAGTCAATTCCCAATTCATCCTCATTCAGCATTAGCCTACACATTATGCCAATAAAACTCCTTAAACACTTCACTGCTTCATTAAACATTAGCCTATCTTCTAGAATTTCTAACATTCACTTTCCATTGCTTCTCAGTTTAGCCTTGTGAGTTGATAAATAAATCAACAAACTCAAATCTCAACTGCCACTTCAATTCTCAGATGGCGGTACGAATAAATTTTGGTACCGCCACCTGTGATTTTGGTACCGCCACCTGTAAACTTAGTTCCGCCACCTGTAAACTTAGTTCCGCCACCTGAAGCTTCAGGTGGCGCCACCTAAACTTAGAAGTGGCGCCACCTGAAGCTGCAAGTGGCGCCACCTAAACTTAGAGGTGGCGCCACTTGAACTTAGAAGTGGCGCCACCTGAAGCTGCAAGTGGCGCCACCTAAACTAAGAGGTGGCGCCACTTGAACTTAGAAGAGGCGCCACCTGAAGTTGCAAGTGGCGCCACCTGAGCTTGGAGGTGGCGCCACCGCCACTTGTATGTCTGACCCCTGTTGCATTTCTAACTCTGTTTGTAGCCCTAGTTGGAACGATCGACACTGGCATTACCAGTGGCAGATTCAAAGGGTCCAGACCCCCTGCTCAAACCAAAAAAATATGAGAAAAACTTCTAACACATAAAATTCACTCTGTAATGCAATAACTGGAGCACGATCCATTTCTTGTCCAGACTTAACAGTAAAATACTTGGTGGTGGTGGGGATGAACATCTCAAAAATTATCTTTTGTTGGAAATGCAGATGAACTATCACTCAGTAGGTTATATCTTGTGATTTTTTTATTTTACGATTTACCAGCTTGTAATAAAAAGACTGATATTTACCTTTAACCACCACCATCACAGCCTCATACAGTCATAGCCCATTTACACAGCCAGTTTAATTATGGTATGTTTTTGCATTGCATAATATGCCACGTTTTAAAAGCATATAGGCTAATTTTTGCTAAAATAGGCCTAAAATTAAGCTAATTTTGCAAAAAAATTGCAAAGTCTCTGAGCACTGGGGGTTCTGCCCCCAAACCCTCAATGGCTTTTAGTGGCTGAACCTGCCCTTTTACTTAATGGTAGGCCGAGCTAATTACTCTGTTAATAATACTGTGAAGTAATACCAGTATTATTAGGTTTGTTGATATTTTTCAGTGTTTATGCGACATACTTAGTAGGCTACTTTGGCTTTGTTGAATTGTTTGACAGTATTTTGTGTTAGGGAGCAATGTTGGTGGTAATGACTGCATACAGTAGGTCTATTGAAAGTCTAAAAGTGCCCTTTAATAACTGCCCTCTAACCCTTCCAAAGTTCCAGCACTCCTGGTTACAAGGGGCACAAAAATTTGTGTAGGGTCACATTTTGAGAACTAAACAAACAGACGTTTAATCAAAGACAATAACTGCGATCCTGCTGATAGTGTTAGTCTACTTGAAGCATGTTCAATCAATCTATGTAGCAGTTTCATGAAAGCATTTGTGGCGATTTGCTTTTGGGTAAAAGTTTGCTAATACTGCACTCTTGTGCTGGTACAATAGTTTACTCCCGCTTGGGGGCACAAGCAGTGATTTAGGGGGAGGCACGACCTCAAAATGACCCAGTGGCACCGGGCCTGCTAGGCTATTGTCTGATTGTTGCAGGCTTAGTCTCTAAGCCCCATTTACTGCAGACTGATCGAGACCTAGCCTATTGGTAATAGCAGGCAGTGGGACAGTCGGGGTAGCACTTCACTTGCTCTGCTTGCTGTTGCACTTAATAAAGTTTTGTTTTGTCTTTCAGTTTGTGTATTAGGTGCTAGGTCCCATTCAGCATTGCTGATTGGAAAGCATGTAGGTTCCACCAGATTTACTGTATACTTGTTCGTCGAATGGCGCAAAAAGTACAATGTTCAAGGGTTGGCGCTGCGCGAAAAAACAAGCAACTCCCTCTCAAAGTCCGTTTGCTCCCGATCAGTTGTCACATTGCAAATTTTGGCACGCATTTTCAAAATAAATACCTTCTTTTGTAAATTTTTAACCCCAGCCTGAGAGATTGTTTAGAGATTTGAGCAAACAGTGCATATATTTTGACGGCGTTTTTTAATGCAAGAGTTATATTAATAAATAAGTAATAGGTGAATGAATAATTTTTTTTTCACGGTTGTGAAGCAGCACTTACCTCACATATCTGCTTTCCCATTAGGCTAGTGTTTCATCAGCATCTGAATTCACACATAGCCTATCCTGGCATCCCACCCGAACCTTCAAACCACACACGAGGGCAATTTCTACACTTGCCATCGTACCCTCTTCTCAGATTACTCTGATCTAAGTCTGACAACAAGGTCACCAGAAAGAGGATTCTCGACCAGTATCACACTGGCACTTCACTTAGCTCAACCGCATGTGATGTCATATATGGTGTCCAAGCTTAGTGATGCTAGCGCAATGCGGTTGAGCTAAGTGAAGTGCCAGTGTGATACTGGTCGAGAATCCTCTTTCTGGTGACCTTGTTGTCAGACTTAGATCAGAGTAATCTGAGAAGAGGGTACGATGGCAAGTGTAGATATTGCCCTCGTGTGTGGTTTGAAGGTTCGGGTGGGATGCCAGGATAGGCTATGTGTGAATTCAGATGCTGATGAAACTCTAGCCTAATGGGAAAGCAGATATGTGAGGTAAGTGCTGCCTCACAACCGTGAAAAAAAAACAAAAACAACTTTATGTTTCAAGTCTGCTATGTAACTTCTGAATGAATAATTCTTTGCGAAAAGTTGTTAAATCAATGAACAGCCTCAAGCGCTCAACAGAAACGATGGGCTAGCATTCCCCGCTGTTCACAGAAAGTAGCTTAATTTCCAGTGTTAAATTTTTTTTCTTTGTCTAATTTTTTTTTGGTGTTGGTTTTATCTTAATTTTGCGGCGATGCTGATTCGGAAATTTTATTTTTTTTATGAACCGCTTTCATTCATTTTTGTACGCACCTTAATAGTTATTTGTATGACATAGCCTATCGTAATAATAAAATTTTTGTGAGCCTTGTTTTGATTTTTTTTTTCGCTGGTTATTCTTCTACTTCCATGTGTGGGATCGTTTTTCTGTTTTTTCTTTTTGTATTAGTATTGCTTATGACGATTTGCTATCACTACTGATAGCAATGCTCTGATGAAGCAAGTTGATCCTAACTAGTGAAACGTCAGCAAACAAAGTTGGTCTTTCAAGTAGGACCATAATGATTTTTCGAAGCTAGCCTACAACACCAGAAGAACTTCAGAAATTTCTTAAATAAGTACTAGGTTGGAGCAAATGTCCGGTGAAGTTATTCTGAACTCTCTATAACATGGCTTCTCAACTGGCGGACCGCAGTCCAAATCCGCACCTCCGGAGTGGTAAATTCGGACCGTGGCTCACTATCGGACTAAAATTCAAACCTTCACTTTCTTTTAAGCGGAAACTGACTGTTTGCTTTCAGTATGAGGAGCGCGAAATCCTTACCAAGTCGTGGAGATGACCTTTTTTTGGTCTTCACTCGCTTTTTGGTGATCAAATTGCGGTAAAGGTTTTTTTGTGCATCTTCACTCGCTTGTAGGTCATCACATGGTGATCAAGACTTTTTCTTTTGGTCTTCAATCGCTTTTTCGTCGTCATATCCCAGTCAAAACTTATCCTGGCCAAACGAATTTTTGTCTGCCACACCTGGACCTCTGCTAAAACTAGTTGAGTATCCCTGCTCTATAACTTGGAATAAAGGCAAACTAATGTAGAGTTAGATTTCAACGTAGCCACAAGTAAAAGTTTAATTGGATACATTAATCGGTAAGTCAAGTCGAGTAGTAATTCTTTGGTTGTTTAACCAAGCTCGTCAACCGCATTGGGACACGTCCTCGAGCTATGACGTGTTTGACTCTGGGCGGACGGTTGCGGTTCAAGCCTGGGGTCGGTCAAATCGGACATAGTGTTGCCAACGGCTCGCCGCCGCTGTGATATTTTTTCGAAAGGAGCTCTGTCGCCCGGGCACAATGACTGGAAGATGGGCCACGCAAACTCGTAACACACTTTGGCATAATACAGCGAGTATAATGAAAGAAAAATGTTACAATGGCAAGCATGCCAAAACTCAAGTGAGTGGTGGACGCTCTCCCTTGCACTGATTGGAGACGTTTAAGTGCCGTCGCCAGTGCAAAGGGAGGGGATAAATGTTTGAAGTGTAGTCCTCGAGGACACATTTCGAAGTCCTAGGCCTCGAAGCCGCCGGGTCCTCAAAAATGTCCTTTCCTCGGCTCAAGCACAGCATTATTTTTTGATTGGTTAGCCAATAAACCATATTTTAAATGGCATTGTGTTAAAGCTCTAATCGGAGAATAAGGGGTAAAAAGCAGTATGGAATCGTTTCATTTCTGCTAATACTTCCGGTGCGGGTGGTAAAAACAGCAAAGCACTAAAACCATCCAGAGCCATAACCAATGTTTCCTCTCATTTTTTGTGGTCTCTGTGGGCAGAAATTTTGCTGTGAGCACACTTTTTTGGGGAATTCACCCAGAATTAAAGCGGTTTTTGTTTCCGAAAGTAGGTGAAGACCAAAAAAAAAAAGTTCTTCACCAAAAATGGAGCGGTTTTAATGTCCGAAAGTACGAGACGACCAAAATAAAAACATAAAAAAGGTCTTCAGCCTGAATTGGAGCGGTTTTTGTGCCAGAAAACTTACGGTTTGTCTTATTATTATAATTTTATGATCAGTATGTGTTTGCGCCGAAAATTTATGCTTATGGGCAGTCTCTAAAATCTGTGTGCGCGCGCAAACGCGCACAGCTTAGAGGGAACACTTGCCATAACAAAGGATGCGGGAGGCGAAATTACATTTTACAGACCTATACTCAAAACGCAGCTGTTTCCTCAACCCGTAGATTTTCTGTTGCTCAACCCAAAACAGCCAAGACCTTAAAAACTCGGTGATGCATGAAGCACTACTCTTTGCTCATTGCTCCGACCAATCAAAAAATAGCAAATGCCTGTGTTTTGAGTATAGGTCTGTAAAATGTAATTTCGCATGCGGGAGGCATTTTAACGAAATGTACTTTTATATCAGGGGCGTACCGTATTCTCCTTGCATGCTAGGCATGCATTGCATGACTAGTAATTTTGCCAAAAATGATAGTAATTTAAATAGCTTACATGTAAAAACTTAAAACAAAATCAAACCAAGTTGCCACAGTTACAGGTATTCATTTTCAAGCCAAAGTAGCAATAAATAGTCTTGCTTAATTCATTGATTTCAGGTTTAGCCTGTTTTCAGCATATCGCTAAATTACAAAAAATAATGGAAACACGCATGCAATGTTTAAATTGCATTCAACGGCTCAAGATACCGCTATGTTTCGATAAGATTACGAATAAAATTAAACAGGTTTGAAAACTTTGATTGGCGAATGATTTGGTGCTTAGGTTTTTTTATACGTCTAGTTTCTTGTTTGCGTAAAATATAGTCTCTATTTTGATTTTTGATTTGTTACAATAAATTAGCTTTGATTCGAACTTTTTGACTTTTTGGCCAAGTGGTGTTTCTCGGATCTGATTATGCACGGCAAGATTCAGAACTTCTTTGGCTTTTGAGTTGACCCATTTTTTCACCTCGCTCGAAGACCGTAGCGTGAACTTCCTTTCACAATTTTTCCACACTTCTTAATTTTTTCGTTCTTTGTCTTGCTTTTAGCTATACGCTTTGGTTGGGAAAAAAGGCCACTACTCGACCACGTGTAAAGCTACTCTCCTTAAAAGATTTGTCTTGGTAATTTTCCTTCTTTTTGAACGAGCATTCGAAGTCGTAGCAATCGGTACAGAAAAGACTTATTTGTTCATTTTGTAAGCTGTGAAAGTTACCACTTGGCAGAGCTTTGCTAATTTTATATTTGGGCTCTGAGTTTCTACCTGGTGCAGCGCGTCAAACTTGTATCTATCTTTCCCTCACTTTCGTAAGTTATTGTTGCTCAATTTTGTGATATTATTCTGGATTATGTGTACGTAGAAAAAATTGATTAAAATATTTCTGATTAGCGACTAGTAATAACTTTTGGTTTGTAATTCGTAATAACCTACTTTATTTATTGTGTTAATTTGTAGAATGTAGAAAATTTGACTAAAATTATTTTTTATTATCTCTTAATCCCAAAACCTTCATTCGAACTGACATACCGAAATATTACATTAATTTTTTCATTATTTTGTTATCGCTAATATTCTGTTTGTGTTTATTTAACTTCCGTGCTGCTAGTGTGTGCTATTGTTTACGCGTGTACTATTTCAGGATTACGGCAGTTACAGCCGTGAATTAATACATCTGTATTCCTACAACTATTTGGCTGAGTCGTTGATCCGTGAGGCGGAAAGTCGCATCTACTTTGAAGCGACCAATTTAGGCAATTTTGCTTAAAAACGAGACAAGCTTAAAACAGCCAAACAGGCCACAAGCTTGCCCCAAAGCATGCAATTTTAAATATTGCACGCGTGCTGCCATTTATTTTTATGTAATTTCGCGATATGCTAAAAGCGAATAACTCAGCGGCGAAACCATGCCATGATAGCCGGTAGATATTAGCATTAAGTAAGTAGGCCTAAGTCAGAGTGAGTATTTGAGATGGTACTGCTCGCACTGTTTAGGTTACATGTTGAGCTGTAAGAGTGAAAGCAAGATGTGAAATCCATTAAACACGGAGTTACCGGTAATTGGTTCAGTTAGTACTTAGTAGGCCTAGACTAGTTGTAGAGTTTGCACTAGGTTTGCAAAAAAGCTTTTAAGACTTTCAATAAATTACTGGTAGGTTGTTTAGCTGCTTTGCTTGTGCTTTACTGGTTGTCAAGTAAACTAAACAAGAGCAGGCCTAACCATACGTCATGCATTGGGCTAGCCTTGACCCACCGCTGCCTGTTGCCAGCAGAGGTGGAGTCCTCGAGGACGTCCTTGGCCTCGAGGACACATTTTGAAGTCCTTGGCCTCGAAGGTTAAGTCCTTGGCCTCGAGGCCTCAAGTCCTCGAAAATTGGCCTGTCCTCGGCTCGAGGACAGCACTAGTTTTTGGAATGTTAAAATTTTGTGGAGCGCTTGAAAAATTTTTTGGAAAACGATTTTTAGTGGAGATCGCTTGAAACATTTTTGTGAAGAGATCGCCTGAAAAATTTTTGTGAAGACCTTTTTTTTTTTTTTGGAGAGCACTTGCGCTTTGTGTCCTTGGTCCTTGGCCTCGAGCATTCCTGTCCTTGGCCTCGAGAGTGTCTGTCCTCGGAAAGGCTGTCCTTGGCCTTGGCCTCGGATTTTTTTTGTGTCCTTGGCCTTGGCCTCGAGCCTGGTGTCCTCGACTCCACCTCTGGTTGCCAGGCTACAATAATGACATGAAGAAAAGAGGTTATAAAAGTAGGCTTTGCATTTACTATTCAGCAAGTTGGCTCAGCTTAGTTCTACAATTAATGGTTTTAACTTATAATTAAGCCTACTTTACTGTCAGTATTAGCCTAGTATGGTACTGCACATATAAAACTGCTAGACCTGTCACTGGCTGTAACAACACCGGAAAAGACTTCTACTAGGAGAGTAAATGTACACACTAACGTGTACTGGGGATAGGAGGTCTAGTTTCAATGAAAGACATTTATCTATGTAAGTTGCTTATTTATTTTACTGCGTGATAAACAATGACGTCATCAACACTGATGACGTCATCAAAATTGTATGCCTTATCTGAAATGTCACGCTACGCCACTGGTTTATATTTAATATTTATTGCTTTTTTCTCATGAACTCAAGTTTACGACACGTTGGCGATTCGAGAGCGTCGACCTTGTGATATAGTGGTTATGGCACGAGGCTGGCGAGTCTCGCGCTCAAGTTCGATTCGTGCTGTGTGCTATTGTTTTTTTTCTTCAAAACCTTGCCTTTGAGTTGGGGTTCGGGAAGCGATTCCAGTCTGAGAGATAGCAAATCGAAGTGCCAAAAAAAGTACAGTTCGTGATTATGCATCCGGGAGTCCAAAAAAACAAACAAATTTGAGTTGATAATGCTGAAATATGACCGTGCCTACATGAGTGTGGATTCAGAAGAAAGTATAAACGTGATAATGAAATATAATACAGTTACCAGGGATAGCCTATAATGCTACAGTAGAGTATGCTAGTATATCCCTGACATAACTAACAAAACTTATCGTGAGAACGCCAGCTTGTTCTACAAATACGTGCGCAAATTTTACGAAGAATTTGTTTTGAGATAAGAAAAAACAACTCTAATCACTGGCAAGCGGTATAGGAGCAAGGCTATATCCGCCGAACAATTTTTGTGTTGAATTATAGCCTCAAAGATTCCTAAAATCATAAACTACTGAGAAAGAAAAAACGCTAAATGAAAAATTATTAGAAAAACAAGTGTGAAATTAAATATTCGTATAATTGTTCGAATGCCTGGAAAGAAGCGCGCTACTCTTAATGAATTTTTTACACGACGTCATGAAAATGCGAAGGTGAAGCTCCTGCAAAAAAATTGGGCATTTTCAGAAAAAAATAAGGATTTAATATTTTTACGTTTTTACAATTGCTGTGGGCCTTTCGAAGGAAAGCCGCGCGGCAAATCCCAAATGTCTCCAATGCCTTCCTCATTAATACTGCCCAGCTGGGATCCTTAGGGATCCTCACTCCTTAGGTCTCTGTCTTTCAGCCAACCAGTAATGTTTATTAATGCTGCCTAGAAAGGGACAAACCTCGAAACGGCAGGCCCTACAGCAATTGAGAAATATTGAAATATTTTATTTTGACTAACTGTTATTTAAAGAGATACCGTATACTGCTTGAAATCAGTTTTCTTTGAGAAATGGGAACTACTTCAGGTAATAAAGACGTGCCCCTAACCTTTTCCACAATTCCGCTTACGCACGAAAATACGATTTAGTCCGTTTGGCTCCGTACCATTATCAACCCTGCATTTTGAAATTTCGTGACATCACAAAATGCATGATTTTGCAAAATGTTTCGCAAGAACCGTGATTTTTCATAAGGTAGGTAATATCCTAGATAAATCTGCTTTAGCCAGAGATTCCAATTCAAACAAAGTTATCAGTAACATAAGAGTGATATAATCTATTGTATCAAGCTTAAATCAGTTTTGATGATGTTTTTAGCCTATAAAATGACATAAAATTTGAAGCCCAAAACGATCATACTATAAATCAGTACTGGTAGCTTGGCACCAGTAGCAATACCTAAGTTTTCAGATTTTATTAGGCTACTCATTGCCACCAGTTGGTAATCGCGTTTCTTAGTCTGCCAGAAATTTTGCAAAATCATGCATTTTGTGATGTCACAAAATTGCCAAATGCGAAGTTGCCAATGAAACGGAATCAACGGATTAAATCGTATTTTTGTGAATCAGGAAAATCGTGGAAAAAATTTTGAGGTGCTTCTTTACTACCTCGACCTAAAGTACAGTGGCGGATCTAGAAAATTTTGGTGGGGGGGATTTTAAGCACAAAACCTCAAAAATTCGGATGTCTTCACTGAAATTGAGAGTGATTTTTCGGCCGAAATCGGAAATTCAAACGTTTTTTTCGCCCAAAATCAGGTGGTCTCCAAAAAAAAAAAAAAAAAAGTCTTCACCAAAATTGAGAGTGATTTTTCGGCCGAAATCGGTAATTCAAACCTTTTTTTAGCCCAAAATCAGGTGGTCTCCAAAAAAAAAAAAAAGGTCTTCACCAAGATTGAGAGTGATTTTTCGGCCGAAATCGGAAATTCAAACGTTTTTTTTTGCCCAAAATCAGGTGGTCTCCGAAAAATAAAAAAACAAAAAAAGGTCTTCACCAAAATTGAGCCGGATTCGTTACGTTTAGGCTGGTTTGGGGGGATGCATCCCAAAATGGAGCCGAATTATTCAAAATAGAGGCTGATTTTTCGACCAAAATCGTTACTTTCAGGCTGGTGGGGGGGGATGCATCCCCCCCCTAAATCCGCCACTGCTCAAGTATAGTTCTCATTTCTTCAATAAAACAAATTTTGAGCAGTATCGCTTTAAGTAATAGTTAGGCAAAATAAACAACTTAAAATAGCTTTGTTGTGGTGTCCCAGCGTATGTTGTACTACTTATTTATTCGTTTATTTATTGAGACTTTACCATCAGACGTTATCATCAAAATAGTGCTCAGTCAAAAATCTAGATAATGCTGACTAATATTCTATATCGAGGTAAACTGGAGATCTTATATCGCACTTACGGGATCTTTAGGAGGTGATCTTATTCAAATAGGATTCTTATTCAATCAGGGTACTAGTATTATTCAAATAAGATACTTATTCGGATTCTATCAATAAGGTTACTTCCGGATAATCTCGTAAGGGTAAAACAAGCTGTAGAGCGTAGACTCTGTGCCGAAACAAGGGGGGATGGGGGGATATATCCCCCCAATAATTTGACTGTATACCCCTCAACAATTTGAGTATGGTCTTCATCTGCATCCCCTCCAATAATTTGACTCTGGTGTGCATCTGAGCGTAGGTCAGTAGCCTACTTAAAAAAAGTGTTCCATTTCTGGTGAAGACCTTTTTTTTCTTTTTTTTTTGGTCTTCACCTGAATTTGGGGAAAAAAGTGTTCCATTTCTGGTGAAGACCTTTTTTTGGTCTTCACTTAATTTGCTCACCTGAAAAAAGTCTTGGTTGAGGCTCATCCCCCAAATGTTGAAAATAGGGCAAAACTGGGGTAAAATTGCAAATTATCTCCCCCAATGCTTAACAAAGATTTGCACCACTGTGTAGAGCTATGTTATGTTACAATTTACTGCAAAGTAAATTGCCATAAATTTTGTCAATATTAATGCCGCAGTATTTAAAAATTTTTGTACTGTTAATCAAGGATGGCAGTACGGTACGGCACGTAGGCTATATACGGTGCGGTACGCCTCAATTTTTGCTAAGAAGTACGGTACGCCTTTTTTGTAAAGGCACGGGTACGGTACGCCTTTTTTGTAAAGTTACGGGTACGGTACGCTGGTACGCTCTTTGAATTAAAAACCCTAGACTTCTCGCACATTGCGCCAGATTTTTGTATACAGAGGCAAAAAAACAGCTGAAACCGATGCTAAATGTGTGAATTCAGATCGCTGATTTATCGGTTAGTCAATTCAAAGTCAGTTAAAGTTGCGAGTAGTTAAAAGCAAGGATGGCAGTACGGTACGGTACGCCTTTTTTGTAATGGTGCGGGTACGGTACGCTTCAAAAATTGAACTGAAGTACGATACGCTGGTACGGTACGGTTAAAGGTGCGAGGTACGTAGTACGCAAAATCTGAACGTACCGTACCGTACTGCCATCCTTGCTGTTAATGGAATTTTATTGTCCTACTTTTTGTTATTCATACAATAATATGTAAACGCAGACAAGTTTCAAAAATGTGCGCTATTATCAAAACTATAATCGTGCGACTAGATTTACAGGTTCGTGAGTTTTGAATAAACTGCTGGTGAAATTTTTCTTTTCCATCACGGTCAAGTTAGTCTTCATACTTTAGGCTAAATTAATAAAACAGCAAAATACAAAAACAAAGCATATAGTATCATAATCTCTTAGACATAATGATTTATAAGTTTGTTGTTTTTCTCAAAAAAAGTACGAATATTTTTGTGACTCGCAAAAAACAAAATATTTATATTTTGATAGCTCATGGTGAAACAAAGACAGTAATCTTCAATTTGTTTTTAGATTTGCTTTTTTAAAGACAACTAGAAGACATATCTGACGTTGTGGCACTGCTGGATTCTGAAGAGGTTTTAGTTTTTCGCTGGCGTGTTTGTTGTGCTGCCGGAATGCGGGTGCGAGATTTTGAATTGTTCACTTCCAAGCTGCGCCGTTGAGACGTTGGCAAGCCGATCTGCAAAAGTTTATACGCGCATACAAAATATATTGCAATGGATGTTCTACTAATTTTACTTTTACTCAAAATTTGATCTCCAAAATTTAGGCCTTGTAAATTGTCCGTAAGATAGTATTCATTAATTGTGTGATAAGGCATCAGGATTACCCTACTACACTGTATTCTTAATGCATGACGATTTAACTACCATCTCATCTGTATTTACCTTACGATGCATCATGAAAGTATTATTACATACCGTAAAATAGAAAGAAGTACTGATATTTTTCAAGCAACTGTGAATTTTGAAATCTTTTAGCATTCACAGTAGGTCAATCCACAATCCGCATTCACTTTAAGTTTAAGCTTTTGGTAGAATTTTGATATCACAATGCATGCAGTTACGGTCGGTAATGTTAAGAATTATAAGTTTGGGTAGATAAAATACAGTTTATTTTAGAAAATAGGGTTTTCTAAAATCTGTATTAAAATGCAAAAAAAAGCAAGCCTTTAAACATGCACTTTTTAATGCTCATATACTCTGTTATCCTTCTTATTTTGTATTTTGTGTCGCCCTATGGTTATACATAATACGATACCTTTTTATTTATTATGCAAAGGACGTCTTGGAGTCGAAGAAATAATCCGTGATTTTGAGGTGCAAAAAAGTATCTTTTTCCAAACAAATATCCGTCGTGTTTGCCACCTAAAAACTATCACGTCAACAGATTTTACAAACTATTCCATTGAATTACAGCATTCTACAGTATGTCTAGAAAACAAACATGACCGTGATTTTCTAGTAGTTGTAGGTTGAACAAGGCAGTATTATTATATTGTGGCAAATAAAAAAAAATTATAACAATGATAATTTAATTATGATGTTGTTTACATTTTTGAGCCAGAGATTTGCTGTTTAATCGTTTGCTTGCTTAATCGTCAATCGCTTGCATGCTTTTAGGCCTTAGGCTACCAGTACAGAAGCCTAGGAAAGAGCCAACAGACGGTGCCTATCTAAGCAAAGCAAAAAAGTTGCCCTCCCACAGGATTCAAACCTGCAGCCTATGGATTACCGATTGCGGGATTTAAATAGCCAAAAAATAAATAAAAAAATTACTTGGTGAATCCAACTCCACTCCAGCATACACAACACTTGGCAGACCTGCCCCATCTAAATGCCCGACATATCGCACAGTTCCAATCCTGTTATTTGAAAGCAGCACCGTGTCGTTTGGGTGTATTTGAAGCTTTGAACTGACAAACATAAAAGTTTCTTCAGGGACACTTACTGCGTGGTATAATTTTTTCTCGTACACAGAAATTTAAATTTAACAAGAAGTTTTCCAATATGCAAATGAGGTTTGGTAAACTTCCAGCTATCAAAATATAAAATAACTTTGCGCGACAATTATTATTTATTTTGTAATTGATTTTGCCAGTAAACCATAACAAGAACGAAATACACCCGAATTAAATTTGAATTTTACATAACTTTTTATTATAACAATATTAATTGTGTGTTTTTAAAGCATAATATAGCTGACCTGTAGTGTTGATGGTTGAAGCGAAACAATTCAGTGCTTTTATCAGCGATCTCCCAATGCAATAGAATGTACTCACTTTTGCAAAGAAACAAGTTTTCTTAAATCTTTGAGTACAGGATTTTTTCCCGAGCTGTCAGTGACGTATGGAGTGCAAGCAAAGCCCAACAGCCCACTGCTTTGAAAGAATGCACTGCACATTTGGCACTTGCATCCCAAAATAGGTCCAGGAAATATGGAAGAACTTAGGGTTCTGCAAGCAATGAAATACAGTTTTATAAAAAGTTTAAAATTACAAGAACTTTAAAAAATTAACTCATTTTGTAATTTTATCAAAATTAAAATACAGCAAAACATATCTGGTTGAAGTACGGTACAAGATTATATGTTGGGCAATACACCGATAAAACGAAAGCGATATATTTGAAACTGAACCAACATGGTTCAAAGCAGGGTGTCGAACCGAACCTGAACCCGAACCGTAAATCCGAATGAACCGTTTCATTTTGGTGAACCCGAACCGAACCTGAACCAGCAAAATTTTACTTCAGTGAACCTGAACCAAACCTGAACCTTCAAAATTGTGCTCAAGTGAACCCAAACCGAACCTGAACCCCTAACAAAAGTAAGAATATATTTTTCCATATCCGGATGCCGCTGGCGCTGGTACACGCACAATAAGAGCAGTGGTGAACTTCAACAGGATCAGCAATTTCTCCTTTTTTTTTTCTGGACGAAACGAGTAACGACAGTTAAATTTTAAGTCAATGAACCCGAACCGAACCTGAACCAGTAATATTTCACTTGAGTGAACCTGAACCAAACCTGAACCGCGAAAATGGTGTTCAAGTAAACCCGAACCAAACCTGAACCGCTAAAATATTTTGAGCCGGAGCTAAACCCGAACCGTTATTTGAAACGGTTCGACACCCTGGTTCAAAGAGTTGTGCTTATATCCATGTTTTTGCAACTTCTCTTGATGCAATGTAGTCTATTAAAAAACTTGTTAGCGAAGGAATTGAACAGTTAAACAGGGACATTCTATCTTGTTTCAATAGATCCGTAGCTACTCTCTACCCTGCTAAGTTTAGCGCTCAACAACAGCAGCTAATATTATGGAAATCTTGTTTGAAATTGCTTCCAGTTCATAATGGATCAAGATGTGTATTCTCTCTAGCCCTAATATCAGCAACCCTAATTAGTTACTGGTCCTCTTTTTGTTTTGTCAACAGGTGAGCAGGTGGCAGCTTACGTCAGTTCAGTTCACAGGTTTTATTGTCACTTAAATGATAAGCAGAAACAAAAAGTAAAAAAATAGTAAAAAGTAGCCAGTGACGACGAGATGAAAAGGACCAGAGTAGCAACCATTAGGGTTGCACGGTCGCCGAGTTTGCATCTCCAAAAGGGCGTTTCGCTGTCTATAATTGGCCGAAGCAATTTGGTCTCCTGGCCAAAGATGGAATTACAATTAATTAAAAGAAGGACTCACACTGAAGTTTTACCCAGAGCAACTGACAAAAGCTCCTTATTTTTCTTTCCTTCTGTCAAGATCATGTTGAATTGTTCATCATAGCCACTTAAATTTTCATCTTTAGGACTCTGACAATTTTTCTGAACGTCTAGACTATATGTTTCCTCCATTCTTAAACGTTCTTCTTCTTTTATTTTTTCGTATTCCTTTGACTGTAACAAAAGATGATAATGAATTGTTGGTGCAGCAATGAAAGTTATTTCTACAGTTATTAAAGCGGTTGCCTGTTACCGAATTTTTTGAGCTTCTAAAAGAGAAGCTAAAAAGATACCTTACTGCAATATATTTGCCTGTTTCAAAACAAATTTTTTTTTTTGTTCTGTAAGGCCGTCCAGAAGCCGGATATGCCCCCGCTACCGGAACGGGGAACTAATTTTCAAATTTTTAATTTAAAAATTTTAGATTTTAAATTTCAATATTAGGTTTTAAACTTCGTGTTACTTTTGGCAGACACCCCTGATGATCCCGAATACGGGTTAAACAGACTGTAGGGTTTTAATTTTTTTTAATTCCTGATCTTTACTGCGTTATGTTGTGAGCATTTACTGAATGTTGATCCATCAATTCCAACAAGTTTTAGGCTTCATTTTTAGGGATGCAGAGCAAGTGTTTTTGATTTTTGGTGATGTTATTTTTAATTTGAAAACTCAACATCAGTGATTTCACTACATAAATGTTGGATATTCATTGTAAGAAGTAGTCATGGTGACGCCATACAACCCTCAAGCATCTAGGACGTTATTTTACCTAATGTAATATTGCAATAAGTAACAGCTTTGAGCGTAAGGTTTTCGTTTTTCTTGAAAGTTTTCAAGCATTTAGTAATACGAGGTGTGTTTGAAAAGTAACGGGACTGGTTCTACAAACGTTTTATTTTATTTGACTAGTAGACTTTACAACAAATCGCCTTCAGAGTAATCTCCTTGGGCTCGAATGCACTTTTCCAATCTCCTCTGCCACGCTTCCACGTACTCCTGGAAGGATTCCTCCGGAATCGCTCGGAGCTCTCTCGTCACGGCTGTTTTAATGGCTTCTCAAACTTGAAAACGAGTTCCTTTGATGACTTCCTTGAGTTTGGGAAACAAAAAGAAGTCCCAAGGGGCCAGATCTGGAGAGTAGGGTGTTGCTCCAGTACAGCAATGTTTTTTTTGGCAAGAAACTCCCGAATTTCCAAGGCATTATGAGCTGGAGCATTGTCATGATGAAGCAGCCATGACCTCGTTTCCCACAGTTCTCTTCTTTTCTCCCTCACCGAGTGCATCAGACGTCGCTAGATGTTCTTGTAGGCGTGATTAATTGTTTGGCCTAGTGGCAAGAATTCTGCGTGGACAATTTCTTGGACATCAAAAAAAGCGATCAGCATTACCTTGGTTTTGGACTTGAACACCCTCGCCTTTTTGGATCTTGGTGACAATGCGCTCTTCCATTCAAGGCTCTGCCGTTTGGTGAGTGGATTGTACTCGAAGATCAATGACTCATCGCCAGTAACAACTCTTTTCAGCAAGTTGGGTTCGGTTTCGAGTTGCTCCAAAATGTCTTGACTCACTTGCACACACCGCTCTTTTTGTCCTTCATTCAGCAACCTTGGTACCATTTTTGCACAGATCTTCCTCATCCCCAGATCTTCCGTAATGATCCTTCATACCCTCTCACTATTCATATCCAGCTCATCTGGTATCATTCTAACAGTAAGACGGCGATCGCTCCGCACCTTTTGTTTCACACGCTCAACATTTTTATCTGTTCTGCTTGTGGATGGCCTCCCACTCCTGTGATCATCTTCCACCTCCTCTCTTCCCTCTTTGAACCTCCTGTGCCTCTCAAAAAGACGAGTTCTTGACATCGTGTCATCACCATAGACTTCTTGAAGCAACTTTAGTGCTTCAGTTGGAGTTTTTTCAAGACCGACAAGAAATTTCAGGTTGATTCGTTGTTCGACGCTCATCCTTCTCACCAAAGAAAAAAAAAAGCCAAAAATTCTTAAATTTATCAAATTTTCACAAACCGGTCACAAACAAAGTGCTTTGACAGAAAAACGTGCAAAAAAGAATGTAGTTGTCACAGAATGCTGAAATTTGGTTTTCGAAACCATAAGGCATTGTGACATCATAGAAAGTAATGCTTTTTTCTCTGCGATAAAAGTTGTTTGTGCAGCGTGCACAAAATTTTCAAACACACCTCCTATTTTATTATTTTACTGTCTTTTTAGAGGTATATTTGTATCTAAACATTTTGTGCTCTGATGTAGCTATTCGATAGAGTATCTCATACTTTTACATATTATTTACTTTCTTGCATGACATTTTAAAAGTTTTTTTTATTTTTTTATTTCGTTTTGGAAAAAGAACAAAAAAAAAATATTCAAAGGGCATAATTATGTAAAAAAGTTATATGTGCTTGGGCATACAATACCTTGATTATAAATCAAGTCTGTGATGCTGTTCAGCTGCAAAATCAAGAAAAATAATAGGGAATTTGCGTTTGAAACTACTAATCTTTAATTTGTTATTTACTTTAAGCTATAATAAGAAACACATTTTGGTTTATAGTTTTTCTGTATCACTACAATCAAATGTAAAAAACAATGAAACTCTACCTGTATTTCTTGAATAGCTTTTTGAAGAGAAACTATTTCTTGTTTAGCTTCCGCTAAATCGGATTCCAACTTATTGTTTTTAGAAGATTTTTCTTTTGATTCAGTTTTCAAAGTCTTGTGTTTTATTTCCAGATTTTTGAGGCGATGATCCAGTCTTTGATGATCGTAATAACCAAGTTCAGAATGCAATCTAAATTGCAGTAAAAACAATTTTTTTCAAACCATAAACATAAGATTTTTTTGCATGATACTAAGTTTTGCAACTGATCGATTGTACCATTAGCAGTTCATTAAAACGAAAAACTGTGAAACTAAAAGTTGAATACTCTTCGTTCCCAAACTGCAGAATTGGCAATCACACTACTTTGAAAGTTAAGTGTCAGCAAAACAGATTCATATCATACCGGCCAGTTGGTCGAGTGGTAACGCGTTCGTTTTTGGAGCGGTAGGTTTGATGTTCAAATCTCGGCTTGTCAAAATGGACACAGTGTTGCCAACGGTTCGCCACCGCTGCGACATTTCCTCAAAAGAAACTGTATTGCCTGGGCGCATGACGCGGAGATGTGCCTCGTCACACGCTTCGACGTAATACAGCGAGTATAATGAAAGAGCTAGCTGATTTGACAAAAGAGAGTCATCAAATAATATTAAACTAAATCATAAAATAACTCATAAAATTATAATATCATATTTCAGTTTGAAGTATTATTTGATTCATGGTTTATTTTGATGGTTCCAGAATAAAAAAATTTAATTTTTCCAAATATCATATTTGCGACAAAGTTTGGTTTCAACTTCCACTTTCACCAATGCTCAAACGTTCTGAAAATCACCGAAGCCTGCTTCCTGGTTTATTTATCAGAGGTGGAGTCCTCGAGGACGTCCTTGGCCTCGAGGACAGATTTTGAAGTCCTTGGCCTTGGCCTCGAGGCCTCAAGTCCTCGAAAATTGGCCTGTCCTCGGCTCGAGGACAACACTATTTTTTGAATTGTTAAAATTTTGTGGAGCGCCTGAAAAATTTTTTGGAAAACGTTTATTCGTGGAGATCGCCTGAAAAATTTTTGTGAAGACTTTTCTTTTTGGCGAGCACTTGCGCTTGTGTCCTTGGTCCTTAGCCTTGGCCTCGAGCATTCCTGTCCTCGAGATTGTCTGTCCTCGGAAAGGCTGTCCTTGGCCTTGGCCTCAGATTTTTTTTGTGTCCTTGGCCTTGGCCTCGAGCCTTGTGTCCTCGACTCCACCTCTGTTATTAGTATTACTTATTTCGTTTTTGGACCAGTACAAGCTGTTTACAAAGAAAATTGTCGTATATTATGATGATTTTTCTTACTTTTTCTCATCTTCCGTATTTGTTCCTGTCGAAACCATAAATGGATTTTGAGTAGATGAAGTTGTCATTTGTGGACAAGTACATTGAACTCTATATTCGCTACCACAATCAAATTCAACATTGTTCAATCTAGTCGTATTGACAACCTACAGCATGCAACTTAGTGTAGCTTAATTATAATTTAGTTGTGATGTTTTTGACGTTTGCTGGCCAGAGCTTTTAATATTTAATCGTTTGCGTTCTATCTGGCGTAAAGGCTACCAGCGCGAAAGCTTTGGAAGTTCTGGTGACTCTTCCCCAGGCTTCAGCGCTGTTAGCCATCAGATCAAATAGCACGCAAACGATTAAAAATTCTGTAGCTTACCAGTAGCGCAGCCAGGGGAGGCGGGGGACGAGTCCCCAGCATTGGCCTGAAAAGTATGCAAAATAGCACGTTTTTAGTGCTTTTGAGGCCGATTTTTGAACCAAAAATGAAAATAGCCCCCCCCCAACGGGATTTGGGACATGCAACCAGGTCCGACTTAGTGGACAATCCATTCATGAGATCTGAAGACACTGAAATGATTGCAAACATATGTTCATTTGAGCGTATGGAAGCAGCTATTAACGAATTTCAACCATTCAAAGCACCAGGGCCAGACGGGCTCTATCCTGTACTGCTACAGGAAGGTTGGAATCAACTGAAAGGATATTACCATGTCATTTTTCAAGCATGCCTGAGACACAGCTATGTGCCATTGGCATGGAAAGAAGGCACAGATATATTTCTCCCCAAACCCGGAAAGGAAAGTTATTTTGAAGCTAAATCTTTCCGTATGATCACTTTAACTTCTTTCCAACTGAAATGATTCGAAAGGCTAATTCTGTATCACATTAATAAAGATAATAACGTGCAGGCAAAACTTTCTGCATCACAGTATGGATTTCGTGCAAGCGTTTCCACGGAAACTGCATTGCATGAATTTGTGAGCCGTGTAGAGCATTGCCTCGTTAAAAAAAAGCCGGCTCTGGGTATTTTCCTGGATATTGTCGGTGCCTTCAACAATTCACCTTCCGTAGCTTTGTTGCGGCTCTGCGAGGACTGGATCCTCACCTCATGGATCTAAGATTCACCACATCTAAGATCTAAGATCTAAGATCTAGATCTAAGATCTAGATCTAAGATCTAGATCTAGATCTAAGATCTAGATCTAAGATCTAGATCTAAGATCTAGATCTAAGATCTAGATCTAAGATCTGGATATAAGATCACCACATCTAAGATTCTCACCTCATGGATAGAGATACTACTAAGACATCGCACAGTACAAGTAGAATTATATGGTGATCAAGTTAAAAGGGAAGTAGTGAAGGGGAACCCACAAGGTGGTATCCTGTCCCCTTTTCTGTGGAACTGTGTCCTAAACAGCCCGTAGCTAGAGTTACGTAGCAGAGGGTTTTATGTTCAAGCCTATGCCGATGATCTAGCAGTGTTGGTCACTGGTGCTGATATGCTTTGGATCAGAGGTATGGCCCAGAAAGCAATAAATATTGCTGCAAACTGGGCTTCGGAACAAGAGCTACAGTTTAGCAGCAAGAAAACCGAAATCGTTCTGTTCACTCACAAACGGAATCCAGATTTGGGTTTCTTGTCAATGAATGGTTCAAAACTTGAACTTTCCAAGGAAGCAAGGCTGTTAGGTGTTACTCTGGACAGCAAGCTAACTTGGAAACCACTTATTACTCGAATTACCCGCAAAGCAACTACAGCATTAATGCAATGTAGACAAATTGTGGGTAAAACGTGGTAGGTAAAACCATCCATGATGAAATGGATAGACACAGCTATGATACGTCCAATCATGTCATATGCATGTATGTCCTGGGCTGGCGGTATCAACAAAAAGTATCTAGTGAGGAAACTCACAAAGGTGCAGAGACTTGCTTGCCTGACAAGACAAGACAAATTTATTTCATCGCTCAGTAATAAGCATGAAGAAGAAAATATAATCAGCATTTGTTTCAAAACGCGACAGGGAAGTTGCGAAAGACCTTGCCGTCTTCAAGTCAAGCTTTCTGATGATTTCATCAGCTTTTCCAGGCACCCCTACTGGTGCTCTGGAAATATTGCTCAACATAACTCCCATTGAGGAATTTCTATTGGCTGAGGCAGTGCGAGGGTCATACAGAATCACTGTTAGTGGGCTCTGGCATGTCAACCCAGTTGGTTCCTTTGGGAAAACGAAAAGCCATGTAGATGTTTGCAGTTAGGCAAGGAAATTCTTACCTCTGCTGCAAATGCCAGCTGACCGAACAAAGAAAACAAAGGTATTCGAGAGAAATTTCGAATGTCAAATTATGGATAAAAAGAATGCTATCAGATTTAAAAGCGTTCTAAACCAGAACACTGTCAAGGTTTACACTGATGGCTCGAAACTAAATGGGAGAGTAGATGTGGGTTTTTATGCCGAATACCCAAACAACTCCCCAAAACAAGCATTTTTTCACCTTGGAATTTACAGTACTGTGTTCCAGGCAGAAGTCTTAGCTATTTCAGAAGTGGTAAAGAACCTGCTTTTGGAAAAAATGCACAATCAAAGTATTGTTGTGCTGGTTGATAGTCAAGCAGCTATTAAAGCACTCAAAAAGTGTACTGTAACATCAATTACAGTGCTCAACTGGCAACTGCATTAAAAACCTAGATCAGTTAGGTAAACAAAACCACGTCAGTATTGCCTGGATTCCTGGACATGCAGGGGTACATGGTAACGAAGTGGCAGACTATGTAGCCAAATCAGGATCTAAATCAAAAATACATGGTCCTGAACCTTTTATTACAGTCCCGTATGCCAGTTGTGTTAGCACGGTTAAGGACTGGTCCACACATAGATGGATATCGTGGAATAAACGGAAAGACTGCTTGAGGATGAAGGAGTCTGTAGGTTGGACGTCTTCCCGACTAACAATACGTCTTCTTAACCTTAGGAGACCTCAATTAAATAGAGTAGTCCAAGTTTTAACTGGCACTGCAATCTATAGCGGCACAAGAAAACTACAGGTCGTGCTGAGTCTTCTTTGTGTCCAAAATGTAGCTTAGAGGATGAAACACCAAACCATCATGTAGGTTTTGAAAGCTTTACTAAGATATTCGTGTTAAATATTTTGGAATCACTAAAACCACTGTTCATAATGTGGTAACGAAATGTAACATTAGCAAACTGGCCACGTAGCTAAAGGAAGCTGGAAGGCTTTCTGAGTTCGACCAGTAACCAAACAAAACAATAACGTAGCAGCTACAGTTGCAATGGGCCCAAATGTGGCCTACGCAATGTGTTTGTGGACTTTACTTAACGGTAGCATATCCGCTTGCACCGCTGCCCAATAATAATAAACGGGATTTGGGAGCAGAAGTTATGAAGGACTTGCCGTTATTTGGACCAGAATAGTGGAGTTTTTTGGTTCTGGAGCTCACCCAAAGTCGGTGAAGTCTTTTTTTGTTTTTTGTTTTTGGAGATCACCTGATTTCGGCCTGAAAAACCCTTCGAATTTTGGTGAAGACCTTTTTTTTTATGAGATCACCTAATTTTGTCAGAAAAACCGGCTCAATCTAATTCAAGACTAATGAAAATTTGGGTCAAGTTCGTTGACGGTCGTATCAAACTTCCAAAAAAGCCCCCCCCCCCTTTGCGAAATCCTGGCTACGCGACTGTAGCTTACTCTGCAAACTGTAAAACAGTACGTCGATCAGCCAAAGCAAGAACAGCCTTAGCAGAAAAGACGCTTGTTTTTGATGTGCTAAACAGATTCAGTGTTAATCAAAGATAATTTGAAATCATTCTGCGGAAAAATTAAGACAACTGTTTCAAAAACAACGAAAAAACAATTACAGCACTATGTTGTATTACATTGCATTGCATTACAACTATGACTCATCCAAAAGTGCAGTTCACGCAAGAATGAAATTAACAGAGGTGGAGTCCTCGAGGACGTCCTTGGCCTCGAGGACGTCCTCGAGGACAGATTTTGAAGTCCTTGGCCTTGGCCTTGGCCTCGAAGGTCAAGTCCTTGGCCTTGGCCTCGAGGCCTCAAGTCCTCGAAAATTGGCCTGTCCTCGGCTCGAGGACAGCACTATTTTTTGGAAAGTTAAAATTTTGTGGAGCGGTTGAAAAATTTTTTGGAAAGCGTTTTTTCGTGGAGATCGCTTGAAAAATTTTTGTGAAGACCTTTTTTTTTTTTTTTTTTTGGAGATCGCCTGAAAAATTTTTGTGAAGACCTTTTTTTTTTTTTTTTTTTGGAGAGCACTTGCGCTTTGTGTCCTTGGTCCTTGGCCTTGGCCTCGAGCATTCCTGTCCTTGGCCTCGAGAGTGTCTGTCCTCGGAAAGGCTGTCCTTGGCCTTGGCCTTGGCCTCGGATTTTTTTTGTGTCCTTGGTCTTGGCCTTGGCCTCGAGCCTTGTGTCCTCGACTCCACCTCTGGAAATTAATACAAGGAAAACGTTTGTTTGCTGAAGTATATGGTGTTGATTTTGAAATAATGGAAGTGGAAGCTATTAGTTGTACAATTACCAGAGGTGGGCAAAGCACAAAGCACAACTTCCGCAACCTCCGCAATTGGAAAGTTGCGTTACTGTTTAATTTTTTGTTTGGAAACATTTCGGAAGTTGCGTTGCGGACTAAAGTCTTTAAAAGTTGTTGCTCTTGGCGCTGCGTGTTCAAAAATGTTTTCGGTTAGTAGCGCAATTCTATAGATTAAACTTAACTTTGTTCCATTTTGACTGCATTATTGATAAATGTCGGCTTTCTTTAGCAAATTATTTTCTCTTTTTCTGTCTAAAATCGCAGAAAATGTGGTATTTGCATTGTGTTGTGAAGTTTCAATTGCGGAAGTTAGGCTGCGCTGTAACTTCGGACGAAAATGCCGTTCCGCAATTGCGGAATTGCGTTGCGCTTCAACTAATTCATAAAGTTTATTGCAGAAGTTGCGCTGCTGTCAGAAATCAAACAAAAGTAAATTGTGCATTATGCGCTGCTCTTGTTGCTAGCACTGGTTGAAAAGATTGTTGCGCTTTGTTGCGCTGCGTTTTTGATATGATGTTATTTGTGCCCACGTCTGACAATTACCATCATCACCATCTTGTCACGTCAATGACAAAATTAAGCCTGTGCTTCCTAGTAAACATCCCTCAGGTCATAGCATTCTTTACAATTTGGGTCAGGTTTTGCAATCCTTTTGCAAATTTTCCCGTGACGGTCCCTGTCCTGTCCGAAACCAATCTTAATTTCACACGCTTCAAAAGGGTCAAACCGATGAATCTTAGAACCTTCAATAAAGATTCTTGGTTTTTACTCAGAAGCAGGCGCGCAACCAGGATTTTGATGAAGAAGGGGCTTAAACCATAAGTTTAATTTTCTTGTTTGAAAAATGTCTTAACTGAGCGGCCTGCTGATTAAACTGGCGCAACTCAAGCGTGTTGCAAACGGTATCTGGGGCGAAACCTTCCGCCGCTGGGCGATTTTTGGAAAAAATAGTTATTTCAATGCATTTTGATTAAATTTTGCCCTTTTTTTGGAGCTATTTAAAAGAACCAAGTAGTTAAATTAAGAAGCCAGTTGAAGAAACAAACTGCCTGGCCTCTTCAGCCCTTGGTTACTTACTGGTCAAGTCCAAAACACGTTTAAACGCTTGAATTGTGGGTTAAACTTACTGCGTGACTTGGGAAGGGGGGCTAAAGCCCCCTAGCCTCCCTGGTTGAGCAACTGCTCAGAAGATATCTCTACCATGAATTTGGCATAATTGCAACTGCAATAATTTGCATTTTACTAATTCGAAAGCAGCATATTGCGAAGTAAATATGCGTTTGATGCCATTCATGAAGCCCAATGAACAAACAATCTAAACCATGTATATTTCTACGAACGAAAGCAAGAAAGGAAAGGTCGTGATTATACTCACTACTGCATCATTTTCATCCAAAAGTTTCACTTTTGCACAAGGTAAAACCAATTTCTGAAAAACAAACATTGAAAACGCAAGAAACAAGAACCGTAGCCGTTTCAAACCACTGTACATTCAAATAAAAATTTGACTCAATAGATTATAACGTAGCCCTATCGTTTTGTAGAAAACATCTTGATATGCGTAATAATAGTACGATTTATAGCTACTGTTAGTTAGTACTGCAGGTAGATTATAGAAAACACAGCAAAACCAAAATTAAAATTCCTCCATATATATTTTTGCTAGCTTCAGTAATAACGTGTCTTGATCTTACTTCAGTTTGTGTCGATTCGTCTTGCAGCGATATAGTTTGACATTCAATTTCCTGAAGAGTTTGCATGGAAAAGTTCTTCATTTCCGGTGGAAGAGGCGATGGACTTCTTGGAAGCATTTGGTTTTGCATCAGGTTGTTTATGTCTGTTTTTTGTTCTTCAATTACAGATTCCATCCTGTTTCAACATTTTTATTACAGGTACCGGTACAGAAATTTTTCAAAATAAACTCTCACATAAAAGTTTTCTCCATCATGATTCTTCAATCACTCAACTATAATATCTTTTAACTTTGAATACACTAATTTTTGCCTACTGTAAAATAATTATTTTTTGCTCTATTAAACTGCTACTTTTGTTCGATAAACCCTAATGTGTTTTTTCTATCGGTTTAAATACTCAAAAAACGATCTACCAATTAATAAATACAACACCCAACCTGTCGCTGCCTCAACGTGGTATGTGATGTGGTTCCCTATTTAAATGCGGGGCGAATCGAAATGGCGAGACAAACTTCCCAAAAAAAACTTGTACTGGACCACTTGTATACATCCCAGATTCACTCCACCGAAAGGCTGCAGGCAATGAGCCTGAAACAAGGAAAACTGAATACAGTCAAACTTCGATACTATGCCACCTCGCTACTATGCCACCCTCGCTACTATACCACTTTTGATCGTCACCAACTAAATTCAATAGAAAATATATTTACTATGCCACCACTTACCCTCGCTACTATGCCACATGAGGTACAGTATTGCAGTGTATTAACGAAACAATAAACGCAACTAACGAAACAATTAAACGGCTGTGAAACGGCAAAAGTATACAGTATGTGCATGTAATATGTTTTCTCTAGTTATCTCCTGTAGCTCAGCCCAAAACTCTGAGGAATCGTCAGCTGGCGCATGTTCTTTCTGCGGATTTCATGCACTTCGTCGTCAAGCCGATCGCATGCTTGCATCACACTGGCCTTCCCGAAACTACTGCACTGTACTGTACATTATACTGAAATACATGTAAATTATAATCGTACAATACAACGTGGCATTACATTGTTACATCATAAGGCTGTTTTTACAAATCCTTGTTACTATGCCACCCTCGCTACTATGCCACTTTCTCTCGGTCCCAAAGGGTGGCATAGTATCGAAGTTTGACTGTACCTGTTTTTTTCCTTGAGTAAATCTGCAACTTCAGCGCAAAGTGAGACGATTCCCCTTCTTGATGCCCGTATCACCAGTGCGACTGCTTGGGAGGCACTTGATTTATCAACACCGATACCAGATAAGGGAAAGTCTTGATCTGATCAAAGTACATTGAGATTTAAAGTTAAAATCTGCTAAATCTCTAATACAACTCTAATCAGTAGATTAAGCATGAATACAGAAAATAAGGTTATTACACTCTCAATTGGTGATGAATTTCAATTAGTGATTAAGTATTTATTGGCAAAGTTGCCTTGGCCAGTAAACAGCAAATAGATGTTGCGGTCTTCGATCACGCTGTCAGCTGCTCACCTGTTTACCATACACTGTGGAAGCTTCACACTGGCCCTTTTAATGCAGAACATGAAGCAGGGAAGCTGTGAAAGCTGTAAATACAATTTTCATAATCTTTGATTTGACCCAACGGGGAATCGAATTTGAGTCTACCGTTTTAGCAGCAGACGATCTATTCACTCGACCACAAATCGATTAAAAGTTTCTATCAATTCACGTGCACAATTTTATTCAT
>OZ014475.1:28908220-29230220 GCA_963965965.1 Trididemnum nubilum | reverse complement strand
AACTGTTTTCATGTTTTTATGAGAAATGTTTGATCAAAGACATTCAAATACTTGCATTTTGTTGATTTGAATAAGCGTTTTTGTTAAAAAAAAGCAAAAATTCGCCTAAAATTAAGACATCTTGATGATCACGATTACGGGTGGAACAGACTGTAGGGTCTTAAATCTCTAATTTTTGACAAGTACAATGTTATAATATTCACTCTGAGCTACGCTGTCAAAGACTTTTCTTGGAATCGGTTGAATTCAAACTCCACTCATCGTATATTTTATTGGAATGTTTAACACGGTGATAATTTTGTAAAACGTTTCAAAAATTAGCCTTGAAGTCTTATTTGAAACCAATATTTTTTAGAGTTATTCCGGAGAATCGTTCAAAATTAAACCTTTTTTCATCATCTCGGTTATAAATTTACCTGAAACATGTACTTTGAATCAAATATTTTCTAAATTCTTAAATATTGTAACGATTTTCTTGTTTGTGGTAATTTGTTTAAAAGAAATTTCAACGGTATACAATTTGTTTTCTACAACATTTTGCGAGTTTTTTGAGTAATCGTGTTTACATAGAGGTGAAAAAGTAATTCTAAAAAATGAATATGATTCAATTAATTACTAATTCTCTAAAATTTTGTTTTTTTATCAAATAATATTGTTTTTTTTTTTTTTTTTTATGGGAACAATAAATTCTCTTCAGTCCTTGTAATTTCTCTGTCGTGAGCAAAAACTGTAACGTAGCAATGAAAAGTGATGATCTAAAATCTTAAATTTTTATAAGTTTCTTGTTCACATAAGAATAGTTTGATCAAAAAAGACATTCAAAGTTCAATTTCTTTGACTTGAATCAAAATTTTATCTAAAAAAACCGAAAACTCACTTAAAATCTTACAAGTTTGAAATATTCTTACAGTTTTGTGTAAATAATTGACGTATTACAATTTTTTAACGATGATTTTTTCCGTATTATTTGCGACAAGGCAACGGCAATAGCTCAGTGGTAGAGCGTCGGGCTAGTGCTCGAAAGGTTGCTGACCCCTGGCTCGAACTGATAATGCGCTGTTGTGTCCTTGGGAAAGACACTTTACGCTAATTTCTCATTGCGACCAAGCAGTCTACCCGTTGCGGTGACCCAGCCTGATCTTGCGATAAGAACTCAAGAAGCGGTGCTCTGCGTTGGTGTGGTTAGCCAGATGCAGTGCCTGGTTCATACAAACAAATCAAAAATTTGATAACTTTTAACTAAAAATTCTTATTTTTTTATAATGTACAACAAAAACTAATCCAAAAAACTCGTTTGATACTTTTTATAAACTTTGTCTTTATGTCAGCGTGATTTGATCAAAATATTGAAAATCGTCTGTTTATTCTGTATACCGCTTTTATCATTGGTTAAACTTGGTTGAATTTGGACTGCGTCGTTTTCACGGTGACTAAAATTGCATGATCTTTGTTGAACTCCCACTTTTTGCGTTTTAAGTGGACACAAAAATGACCCTTACTGGCGTCAAAGATATGACGTCATACCCTCAACAAGAAATTGTCTTGATTTGTTGAAGCTAAAACAAACAACGTTTAGAAGTTTACCTCTCATCACTAGATAGTGCTCTTGATTGATTTTTTTTCTATATTTTGACTTGGAATGTTACTTCAGACAAAAGCGTAAGGTAAAATGTATTTATTACGTAGTGCTTTGGACTCATCCGCTTCCTTTCTGGTCTGTAGTGTGTTTTGGATGTTTATCTTTCTATTTTAAGTTCATTGTTTATTATTCGAATTATGCAAAAGCAGGCAAGATTTTATCCTCACCTTTAGGTAGTGCTCTTGATTCATTTTCTATTGTGTTGTAATGTCAAACGTTAGTTCAAACTTAATAGTTGAGTATTTTTATCAATTAAGTAATGCTTTTAAGTCGTCCTCTCTTTAGTCTATATCGTGGTTTTACATTTTATGTGTAAGACATATTGTTTCAAAACCATGCGTATAACATATTGTTTCAAAGCCGTGCATAATATTGATAACTCCGACCATATTACCTTGACTTGATGCGTGTTATAACGTTAATCGTTTTGCTGCTTCTATTTGAGTAAAAATATTGTTTGTTTTTTATTGAATTGGTTACAATTGTACTGTTCTGATTGAATTATTGCTCATTTTATTAAAATTGTATTTCGGTGCAAATAAAATGAAACGAATAAAAATAAAATTAATAACCAATCCGGATTTAAATTAAGTACCACAAATTAAAAAATTAGTTAACTTGACCGTAAACTTTTTATTTCTTACATCAATGTCTGAGTTCTCCAACATAAATGTTCTTTAAAGAACAAAAATTCTTAAAAAATCGAAATATTACAAGTCTCTCATCAAAATAACTAGAATATGATTCGAATGGTTGAGGTTGAACGAAGCACGTACTGTCAGACTTGCACCAGATTGTAGTGCTCGCAATTCGATTTCAATTTTTTGCTGTGATACGACGTGTCAGTTTAAACTTAAATTTCAGGTGTTTTTATGAAATTGAACATGACGCTGGTGGTAACAGCGGCGGGTGCGTTGTATCGATAAGGGGCTCTTTTAAATTTTCTGTTACGTTTTTCGCACTCTAATTTCAAAACCGTTCATATACTTCTCTTTTGTGATGTAGTTTAGCACCATTTTGAGTAAAGGTTTTCCGACAATAGGTACATACGTTCACTTTGATAGAATGACTATAGCGTGAAAGCTCTCGAGTATGTATCGCAGCGAACTAACTAGCTTGTGACACCAAGGCGATCGGAAATTAAACAAATTGGATTATGTTACGTCATGCACGCAAACCACACAAAAGCCAAACATAATACTACCTTTCCATATTGACTCACATAATATTCTAGCAGTTGTTGTTGCAATATTTTAATGCAAAAGTTAAAGAATACTATTGACCAACTTGTATTCAAGTTCGCCATTTTCTTGTTGAAACATAATACCGTAGTTATTCAAACTTCAGAATTAATATACAACCATATTTCAGACATATATTTCTACGTTATCAAATAAATACCTTAAAAATTTATTTTGTTTTTTATAATGTTTAATTTTTTTAGATTGAAAGTAACGAATTGTTGGAACCTGCAAACTTCAAAGCAATTTTGCGACAGCTAGCCGCCAGTTCAAAGAACGGTCCATGACATTTAAAGTTTAGTCCAAAGTTTAAACTTTAGACTTTGACTAACCGCTTTCGGTAGTTCGATTCCCAGGAAAGCCTTACAAATTTTAGACTTTAACTAACTGCCTGCGATAGTTTGATTTCCAGGGAAGCCTTACAAATTTTAGACTTTAACTAACCGCCTGCGATAGTTTGATTTCCAGGCAAGTCTTACAAATTTTAAACTTTGGATACACTACCTTCGACGGTTCGGTTCCCAGGAAGTGCTACAAATTGTAAACTTTAGACTCACCACCTGCGGTGGTTCGGTTTCCAGAAAGTCTTACCAATTTTACATTTTAGACTCACCACCTTCGGTGGTTTGGTTCCCAGATTTGCATTTTAAGCTTAAGACTCACCACCTTCGGTGGTTTGGTTCCCAGCGATTCGCAGGTAAGTGTTTTAAAATTTAAGGTTTTTGCCGCATTCTTCCACAGAGATTCAGTCCATGACCTGAGGTTGATAGATCTATTTTAGAGCGCTCGTTAAAAGCTTTTGAAAAAATTCGCTTTTAAATTAACAGGAATTTCCACAAAGAGGGGATTCCCCGAAAACTTGCGTACGATCAGACACAGTTAGTGATTCCAATTGAAGTCTTAATTCTAATATCATTAGTGTAAGCGGATGAAAAGAGTTTTTAAAGGTGAATTCACAACAGACCACATGGCTCGTACCTTCACACTTTAACCTCAAATTTAAAGCTTTTAGACTCACCACCTTCGGTGGTTTGGTTCTTAGGAAGTTTTACTAAATTTAGACTAACCACCTTCGGTGGTTCGGTTCTCAGGCAAGTAGTTTTTAAACTTGGTTCGGTAAACTTTAGACTCACCACCTTCAGTGGTTCGGTACTTGGGTAAGCCTTAGTAATTTTAGACTCACTAAACTTGAATGGCTTTAACCACATTAGTTCGATTCGAAAACAAACCAAATCTCTAAACGCTAGTAAAGTTGAAAGGGTTCAAGCGCATTAGTTTGACTCCAAGACAACATACGCCAAAGGACTGACCCTTGCATCATTGGGGTTAAACGAGTACAAGTTGTATTGCGCCATGCTCGCTCCATATTCGAAAAAAATTAACAAAAAGGTAGCGATTCACAGCTAAACCTTAGATAGTTTAACAGCTGTCACGATTTCGACACGGCAGCGGAAATTCAACTACAGCGCGACAGGGATCGTTTCAAGTTACACAAAACTTATTCCCAAACGTACAAAAATAGACTTCATGGTATTAACTAGATATCCTTTTTAGAAACCGCCTTCTCCGGTTATCCACTTTTAACTGACTACTTTGAAGCCGGGCACCTGCAGTGATTTCAAACCACCTATAGACTACCTCATGTAAACAACTGTCACGATTTCGACACGGCAGCGAAAATTCAGCGCGACAGGAATCATTTCAAGTTACACAAAACTTATTCCCAAACGTACAAAAATAGACTTCATGGTATTAACTAGATAACCTTTTTAGAAACCGCCTTCTCCGGTTATCCACTTTTAACTGACTACTTTGAAGCCAGGCACCTGCGGTGGCTTGACAAACCACCTGCGGTGGTTCGGTGCTCAAGCAAGACACTAAGAGTCTTTAGACTTGAAGCCAGGCACCTGCGGTGGTTTGGTACTCAGATCAACGCTAAGTTTCCATTCTTACAACAAACTTAGAGTTAAGACTAGATCTTGGGTTACTTTTAACCGGCTACTTTGAAGCCAGGCACCTGCGGTGGCTTGACAAACCACCTGCGGTGGTTCGGTACTCGAGCAAGACACTAAGAGTCTTTAGATTTGAAGCCAGGCAAACCACCTGCGGTGGTTCGATACTCAGGCAGGACCAACTTTCAAACAACTAGCTAGGGTTAGAGCTAAGACTACCCCCCGCATTAACATATTTTGAGAAATTTGGACAACCCCGCATTTAGGTAAACCCCGCATTTACGTAAACCCCGCAACCCCGCACTGGTAACCCCGCATTTACGTAAACCCCGCAACCCCGCACTGGTAACCCCGCACCCGCCCCCGCAAACGTACACGTTTTCGACCATTTTATACTACTATCGTTAATAAAAAATTGGGAAAATGTGTTGGGCTCATAAAATCATAAAACGATGATGTCATCAAAAACGTTAGAAGTTAAAATATCTGTTTAGCGAAAGACAGGTATTTCAATAAAGCTCACTGCAATTGTTAAGCACTATATGGTTCAGAATTAGTGCAACTATCTTTCTGACCTCTAATCGTCGGCAGTTACGCATACACTGGGGTCATTTAGGAACAAAATCGTGTAAAAAATATTCATTGCCTGTCTAGTAATAAAAAAAGTTACACATCATTAATTGTCTACATTGCTAACCTATCCAATTTGTCGATTAGGGCGGATCGAAAATAGGTGATCCCTCTTTTTAAAAGAGCCGTCTACTCAGATCATTTAAAGTATAAGGATCGAATTAAGTGACTAAAGTACAGTATTAAAATGTTCGTTGTTATCAAACAGGGAGAAAAAACTCAAAAAAGCTTTGTTGCATTACTAGCTTGTCCATTAGGGTGGATCAAAATAACCAATCACTTTTTTAGAGGAGACGTTATGCCTTCTCAAGTCATTTATGTACAAATTAAGTAATAAAAATATCGAAACATTTATTTGCTGTTAGGATTGAAAAAAAAAATTGAAAAAGCATAGTTTACATTGCTAAACTGCGTGTCTTTTAAATCCAAGTGATCAACTTACTTTCTAATTCTTCCCAATCAACATCTAAAGCTTCGTCAATAACTTCTTGAAATGGTTCAAGAAGTTCCAAAGGGTTTTTCTTTCCTTTCGGATCGATTTTATTTGACCTTTGGAGCTTCTTTTTCCCAAACATTTTTGTTTTTTTCAGGACCCAAAGTTTAGAACAACTTCCAAAAGAACAAATGAAGCAACAATGGCTAAGATTCTAAACCATGTATTTCATATCAAATATTCATGAGCAATTTAAGATGCTTTCGTCGGTTGCCATAACAACATCTACAGCAAACCGATGTTACTCGGCGATACGTAATGTACATACAACAAAGAAAACCAACCATTTAAAGCGTGAATATTGCACAAATTTTACCGCTTTTTGCTGTCTTGGTGCAGCTCCTAATTTCACAAGCGAAAAATTAAAATTACGTGACTGTTTGTGGTATGAAATAGTTAGAAATCTTGCACAAACTTTTATTATACAGACTGCTTTAAGACTTAAAAAAACCAACCCAAAACTGAAAAATTTCATCTGTATTTTTGGAGGAGTTCGCAAGTCTTTTCATGGGACTCTTTATGAAACTGTGGCGAAGTGCATTTGCGTTGAAATCTATGTTGTGCAATGTGTCTTCTATATACCCTTTATTTTTGCATTTTGCTGAAAAAGCAAACTTAACAAACTAAATTGAAAATCTATCTTATCAAGCAAGGATAGCAGTACGGTATGGTACGTTCAAAATTTGAACAAGGCGTACTTTAAAAATTTACCGTACCGTACTAACGTAACGTACCAAAAAAAATTCTGCCTACGTACCGTACCTACGAACTTTTCCATCGGATGGTACGCTCTAAATGTACCGTACTTAAAAGGTACGGTACGTAGGCCAATCAAAGCTCTAAACGTACCGTATATGAGAGATACGATACGTAGGTAAAAATATTGCTTAAGTTTTGCCGAAGGTCTTATTTTCCGCGCTTTAAAAAGCATTTTAACTGCGTATATATTCCCTTACAAAAACAACAAAGCAAAATCTTAAAACTTACGTCTGGTATTAAATGGAACGACTATGTAAAATTAGACCAATACGTTTATCATGCCGAAAAGATGTTAAAAGTCTCAGACATTCCTAGATTAGAATTGGCAAAGTTCATGTACCGCTATCACAAATTCAAGGTGCCTAATTTATTCATTACAGAAAATTATTTCACTCTAATTGAGGAAATCCACTCCTATAATACTCGAAGTAGCCCATCCAAGTGTTATTTTCTCCCTTCTGTTAACACTACAGCAGGCAGACGTTCATTACTGTTCCGTGGCACAAAACTTTGAAATGCAATTCCGGTTGATATTAAGCAATATCCATATCATAAATTTGTTAAATGTTACAAGAATTATCTAATTCACAAATATCAAAACTTGTAATTTATTTCATCACCCCTAATGACTAGTTCAAACCGCAAAATTTTTAAAACTTTTTAAATTTTTAATTATCTCAAATATCTGCATTTTGCGTATGTACAGCGTTGTACCAATATTTTAAAACAGTATAAGTGTGTTCAGTTGTATGTGTGGTTTTTTGTAAATATTTGTCGTACTTCGTATGTATAGGTGTGTATGTGCTGTAGCTGTAAATATTAGTCGTATGTGTCTGTTTTGCTGTTTGTTTGCTTCAAAAAATGTGTGGAAAGTTTCATAACTCAATGGTGGCAGCAGACTAGATGAGCGTCGCTGTTTCGCTACTTCCATAGCGTTGTTGTTTCTTACTCATTAAACTATTTCTTACGTGTATCACTGCTTATAAACTTCACCCTAAACTACCAATAAACTTGAAACTTGCCTCAATTCTCGGGGAAGAAAGGGGAGGGGAACAAATAATCAGAACTCGGAAGTCAGAACACGTGTCATAAAATAATTTAGAGACGCGTAACAATGCATGGTACAAACACAAAAGCGATAGGTAGGGTAGTCAGCGAGTTGAAAACGTCGCTGCGTAACGTACTTGCATGGTACGGTACGTTATTAGCACATTTAGTACGCACATTCAAACAGCGTACCAACGTACCGTACTCGTACCTTTACAGCAAGCGTACGGTACTTTTAACAAAAATCAAGGCGTATCGTACCTTATTTACGTACCGTACTACCATGCTTGCTATTAAGCCCGATGCAATAAGTTGGTTTTACAAATATACTTTTACTTTTTTGAGTAATTATTTTTTGAATTTTTTCGTTATGAGTACTTATACTGTGCAGATGCAAAATAGAACATAGTTTTGTTTTGTTTTTTCATTTTAAAATTCAGAATCATAACGGAAAAAAGCAATAAATTTGTATAAAAATGCTTGTTTTTGTTTTATATCTATTTGATTATGCTGATTACAAATAGAATTTATGCTCGTGGTAAAAATATTAGTAGTATAAACATCAAAAGAAAAAGATACTGTAGTCCTAATTTAATTTTGTGGGCATTTCCAATGTTATTCTATTTCCTATTCTTATTATGAGAGATACTCAATTGCTCATACGACATAATTATTATAATTAAAAAAAGGAAGCAATAGATAAAAAAAAGTAAAATAATACAAAATAGGAAACGTTCCGAAACTCAATAGAAGCAAAAATATCAGTAATCACCGATTTTAGAGGACCACTTCTCACATTATTTCATTATAAAACGCAACAAAAGTATTATGATTCGTTATTTTATTAAGTAACGCTAGCTTTTCTAAGTGAAATGACATTACATTTATTTGAAAAAAGTCTTCAGTAAGATCCGAATCCAGATCTTTGTTAATGTTAAGTATTGACCTGCAAAAAATGGCTCATTGCGACTACTTCCGCAGTCGCATTTAAAACTCGTTTATTTGTTGACCGATGCGTATAAACAATAAATCGTGCTAACAATCTAAGAAGCGATGCAAACCATAAGAACGGCGCTTAAAATGTAGCACGTGTAAAAAAAATTAGTCTCAGATGGTGAAGCAAGCAAAAAAGGCATATAAAATTTTGGGCGCAATGCCCCAAATCAAATCATTAGTGATGGTCAATCAGCAGTTACGTTACGTTTAAAGCGGTCGTAAAGGGACTCGTAATTTGCACCTTTGTACTTTCCACTCAATTTTGCAAGTGGTAAACTTGTTAGGTCCGTCTATATTGAGTGTAAAATCGTAAACGTACGGGCGTAGTTTTAGTCTATTTTAAACAGAAATTCAGTACGCACGAAGTATCACTTCACCAGCGCACAAACTGCCAGTTGTTAAAAAAAACAAGTATACGCCCGTACGCTGTCGATTTTACGCTCAATGTAGAGTGGGCGTTAAACTTTAAGCCTGGTCTACATTGGGCGTAAATTCGTGAGCGTCCGAGTTTGATTATAGAGTTTATTAATTTTAAGCAGAAATTTGGCACGCCCGTGGCGTACTGCCTTACGAGAGCACAAGCTGCTAGCAGTTGGTTAAAATAAACTAAGCATACGCTCGTATACGCTCACAATATTACACAGCGTGGACCGGAACTAATACTAGGCTCTGCAGCTGTGTTGACCAATTTGTTGTTAAAAAGACATAGTTAAATAAGATCACAATATAGAAAAGAAAAATATAAAGTAAAGTTAAAAGCTCTAATTCAATTGTTTTGTCATCTCGTAAAATCCGTTTATCACTACTGTAGTGTGAAATGGTAGTATATTGGTAGTTGCTATTCATAAATCGAATATTGTAATAAGGTAAGCAGTAATGTATTATAGCAACAAAATTTGCATTTTGTATTGCTCTGGCACAAAAACTGAGGGAGTCAGAAAGACAAAAATGTGTTAATAAGTTTAACTTTTGATAGAGGCTACAACAAGTGTCGTAGTCAAGAGATTCTCAAACCAACAGTGCTCAAACCACAGTTGGTGAGCGCACGTCTAATTCAATTAAGAATGAGAAGTTTTTTCACAAAATGAATAATGATTTAATGACCACATAAAAATAAATGCAATTGATCCGTCCTTGTTCAGGGGTCTCATCAGGCAACAAAAGCCAATTTTGTTTTATTTGTCAAAGAAAATTGTAGTTGTAATTAGCCTCTCTTGCCGTTCCTGTATGTTTTTCAGAGCAGTAGTAGTTCTTCAAAACTTCTTACCTACAGCTACTGACCACCACTACCCACACTCTATTCATGTCTACTTAAATTTTGAAGATTTGAGTACTCTTTTGAATATTTTGAGTAGACATAAGTAGACGATGGGTAGTGGTGGTCACTAGTTGTAGGTAAGAAGTTTTGTAGCAGTAATACTCCACCAGAAGACATACAGTACCAGCAAGGAGGAGCCTATTCCAACTACAATTCCCTTGGCTAACAAGACAATAGTGGCTTTTGTCGCCTGATGACTCCCTTAGGCATAGACGAAACGCGTCGCGACGGCTCAATTCCATTTATTGTCATAATGTCATTAAATCACTACTCATTTTGTGAAACAATGTCCCAAGTGATCTTGTCCTGAACGGGTGAACCCCCTTAACTGTATTTGTTAATAAGTTTATGCAGTTATCAACTACTTGAGATGAAATGAGAATAAGCATCTGATCAAATCAGTTATTCAAGGAGCACAATGCACAATATTGAAGGAACTGTTGCTTTAAAAAAAAGTGGTACTTTCTACACATTTCTGCACTTTTCTAGTATTGACATCATTAGCATTTTGAATACATCTATACCAAAAATGAGCATACTGTAGAGTAGAGACATTTTTCTCTGAAGCGAAGCGTTTTTCCCGACAGACCAAAATCATTGGCTGAACTTATGATTTGTCTGCAATTTTGTCTTCATTAACTAGAAATCGGTAAAATTTTCGAGTTAGTTCAGAAATGAGTAAGACATGCATGAGGAAATTTGTTGTTGAAACATGGATTTCCAGTAGAAACTTGTCAGTTTTTGGTAGGATAGAAAAAAAGACATAAATTGTAGCCCGAAAGAACACCAGACAGTTATTGAATCTAAAGTTTAGAATATTTTTTGTGCATTGAAAAGTAACGTATTCTCGTAATCGTGTCTATACAATGATTGCTATCATCCTGAAAAAAAAAAGAAAGCTATTTTAAGAAGCAATTAATCATGCAACAACTAACAGAGCAACAAAAAAAAAGCCACAAGAAGAAGTTTTCGCTACATGCGAAATCAATTTATCAGGTCACAATGTGCACTTTTTCTTCGGCAAGTGAGAATTATTATAAAAGTTTTTTTTAATTGAAATTGGAATAAAAGTTAGCAAATCAACTTAACTTTTAAACGTTAGAGTTAGACCTAAGAGCAAAATAGAATTTATTTACAGATATTAAAAATTTATGTACAGTGCAGTGGTATTTTTCATAGCGAAATTTTGAACCTACTTAAGCAAAACGAGAAGAGTTTAGTACACAAAAACTAAAAATAAATATTAATAGATACGTTAGAGAGTGTGTAGTACTAGCCTATTACGCTAAATTGAACTCAAAACTCATAAGGATTACTGGGCTAGAGCTTGAAAAATTTACAAAAAGTTAATGATAATACAGTTGAACGCCCATTATCCTAACTAGTTGGTAACAGGGGTGGTTCGGAAAAGCGATTTGTTCGAATAATTAAACAAAATGCAACCTTACAAATTTTTTTTTTTTGCATGTATACACATACATTGTGATTTAATAGCAGTATAGTAATCACTTGGCTTTTTATATTTGTGTCTTAAGAGCCATCTTTACTATCAAACTTAGCTGCATGTTGAAAAGTTCCTTCTTTAGGTTTTTAAATGCTTCGCGATCATAGATATCAGGCTTTGAAGACTTTCTTTAAGCAGTGTTTGGATATTTGGCGTTTCGGATGATCGGCGTTCTGATGCTGTAATAATAATCATAACTAAATTTAGTAATAAACTCGAGAGTAAAATGGTTTGATGGTTTACCGTACATCAAAGAAAAAATAAAAATAATGTACTTTTCAATTAAAATCAACAAAATAATTAATCAGACAAAATTAAAAACAAAACATGAAAGCAGTGAACTGGGATGCCCTCGGCGAGAAGTTGTGCAATAAAAACATGTATAAAACAAAATTATCAAAATTTTTGACATGTAATAAGCGCTTCGTCCGGTTTAGCGGAGAAGAGAATCACGATAGTCGATGACAATCGTGACCAGAGTGAAAAAAAAAAAGTTAACATTTAGATGTAAAAAAACTATCTGTCTGCGAGCTAAGAGGTTTGAAAACCTAGCAAAATCTATTTGAATAGAAAGTTGTACAATAGTTAAAAACAAGTGCAGCAATTACCTAATCGAATTAGTAAGAAAAAAATATTGGACTAGACAATTAAAAAACTAATCATCCTTGAATTTCTTTTTCATTTGTTTTAGAATCTTAATTACAGTAAAAGTGCTTTCCTGCTAGGTTGCAGAATATGTAGATAGTTGTTATCAAAGTGATAAGCTTTTGAACAGATTTGGGTGGACAATGTGTGTAAGAATTTTTAATGAGTAACACTTATTAATTGATCAAACCATGTTTTGCTTCAAATTCAGTTACTATTATTTGAATACAAAAGCTTGACGTAATATTAACTTTATATCAAAAAAAGTGTGTTGTCAAAGACTATGGCAGACTTATCTGTGTATGCTTTTGGGCAAGAAAATCTTGACAATGGTAAGCATTGTAGCTCTTGTTTGAATCGATCTGAATTGTGAATATGATGCATTATTGAAAAAGAGCTAAAATTAACGGAAAATGAAGCACAAAATACTGCAAGATCTAAAATTTGTTCGTTTTCATTTAAAAAGTTTTGAAAGTTTTCGTGTATTGAAAAAGGTTTGAGAAATGCACAATCTTTTTCATTATAATATTGAAAGAATTGTGCGAAGAAATTTATTGCCTGAATCAAGTTGAGATGCTTATACTTCTTTTTTTTTTGAACGTAGAGTTTGAATTCAAGTGTTTAAAAAAGTGCTACGTAGCAGAGGCTTGAGCTTACAAGTATATCTTTTGATGATGTTGTACTGTATTTGGCGTAATTTTACACCAAATCATCTTGTTTAAAGTGATCAATATTGCCTTGAAAATACCTTTCCAATGTGCAGGCAAAGCAACTTATCCAACCAATCAGAGCAGTTCATGTAGCTTCTTACAACTGTTATCAAATTATCACTACCTGATGAAAGGAGAAATCTAATTGTACTGTAATCCGCGTAACTAAAAAAAGTTTTATTTTTAGATTTTGAGGACCCTGATACATTTATTGAACCGGGTAACGGTAAGTTGCACTTGTTATCCCTTTGTTGACATATTTTTGAGATGATTGTCGAGAAAAGATGATTTTTTGCAGCCCAGTAGGCAGCAAAATTTATTATTGGCACATTTTCTTCTTTGTACGAGATTAAGATTAAGCTAATGCTCAAAAAACATTATTTACTAATAAAATTAGAGTTAATAAGTTAAAGTTAGGGTTAGGGGCAATCTTCCAGTCAGTTAGGAACTTCCCAATGCATAAGCAATCATTCAGGTTATAAACGCAACAATTCCAATATGTTGCGCTTCTTGATTATACTGCAGAACAGCTTAATTTGTCATCCAACGATCTAAGTTGGATGAAGGATGGTGTCGCACAGTGTTGTATGTTGGCTATTTTGGAACAATAAGGGGCATGGGGCATTATATCGAAAGACAAAACAAGTTCTGATTTGAATTGTATTCGTTTGAGGATTTTTTTGTATCATGAAAAAGTAAAAAATAATAGGCCTACCAAAGAACGAATAATTTAGATTCATGATGAGTTTCCGATAGTCGCAAAAACATTTTTGATAAAATCACAAAACATATTTTGTTATTTGCACCATTGAATTCAACAACAACATCTTCACCTTCTGTGGCTATCAAATCATGACTTTACCCTTTTCAGATATTTACCTGTACGATAGGTTAATTGACCAAATCTTGGAATTCGTTTAATTTCTTTAAGGAACATAATATTTTGGAATAATTTACCATTACGCAATTGAAAATTCAAATGACATTAATCAACGCTTTTCCCAAAAGTAAAAGCAAATGCACGGTGCCAGGCTAAAATTGATTTTCATTTCAGCAGCTGTTCGTTGCCAACGAAAACAATCACTCATTTTACGTGCAAACCGCAGCCATAATGCAATTGTCATAAAACTAAATCGTATATGTAATGCTTTGTCTTGGACTTCGACAACGTATTTGATTGCGTTGATTCAAACTAAGCATTACTCATTGACTTATTATGTATTATTCTTGATATCATGAATCGTAAAAAATAGCATTTTTTTCAATGAAAATATTGAAGAATTCTCGTGGTTTGGGTTCATGCATTGTGAGGCAATCAAAGATTTGGTCACGAAGAGCTATGAATTTGTTCATGGTCGTCATGCATTATAACAACGGTGAAATATCTGACTGTCATATGTTTCCTTACGTAGCGTGTCACCATTATTTATCAAGGGGTTAAATATCCCTTGACATTATCGAAGAATCAAATTCCGTGCAATGCAACATCTTTATGGCATTTTTGATAAATTACCTCGCTATTGGAGATTTCAAAAATTGCAAAAAATAGATATGCATACTCAAATGCAGCAAGAGTTATTGAAATTGCAGTTTGCAACAACGCGAATTTGTAAAAAAGCAGCATTCTTTGGATTGGTCAAAAAACTCCGCATTCGCGGTAGGCTACAGAGTATCAGTTTTGAAGCCGTGGGCTTTTCATCCTCTTGTATTGTCAATTACAAAAGGTTGGAAATCCTGTAGATACCCACATTCAAACAAACTTTTTGCCCACTGCAATTATTGTGCATACATCATAAGGTGCTTATTGCTTTTTACAGCAGTTTTGGCTTCTAACTTTGTTTTTTTTAAACTAAAGGTGAATTTACATAGGATCCGTTTTTTGTCCGTTTTTCTTCCGTTTTTTTACGTTTTTGCTTCTCTGTGAAAAACTAAGCGCTTTTTCATCCGTATTTTTAAAAATCCATATCCGCACTAAGCAGATTGTTACACATACATAAAAATTTTGTTCAAAATTTTTGTGTATGAACAATAAGAGCGATTTTTCAAAACAGAATTGTACCCCTGTTCAAAGAATTTTTTTCGGAAAACTTTTGCCAAGTATGTGACTGTCTGGTTAGTGCGGATATGGACACATAAAAATGCGGATGAAAAAGCGCATACTTTTTCAAGGAAAAGCAAAAACGTAAAAAAATGGACAAAAACGGACGAAAAACGGATACTGCGTAAATCCGGCTTAATGAAACTCAAATTCAATCCCAGTTCTATTTATCATCTTTGATAAAAAAACTAATTGATATCAATCCAAAGCACACATTGGTTTGAACATCTTTTTGAGAACAAAATAAGCTAGATGTAAAATTATTTTTGACTGCTTTGTTTAAAAATAAGTTGCAAATGAAAAAGATTTTTCAAAAATAAACAATGATATGCTTTTTCAAGAACTTTGGCGACCAAATTTTGCTAAGTCATAATAAAGTTTGAACTTCAGATACTGTATTTGCTCTTCAAAATTTTGAGCCACATTTTAGTATTACAGTACACAGAATCATACAAATCTAGCAGAATGTTGCAATAGCAATGCTAAAAAATACAAAAATGGTTTGAAAAAGAGAAACTGCCATAAATTTAAATAGAAAAACATACTATAGACCAAGCGAAAATCTTAATAAGTAAAAGTTTTCTTGCCAAATGAATATCAAAATAAAGGGTCACAGACATGTATTGCTAAAATAGTCTAGCTTAGAATGTTTTTAGTAATATGTAACTATATTTACCAACTTATGGTAATACCAAAACCGAATATCATATTTTCATGGCATTAGTCATTTCCACTACTGCTTACAAAATTCAGAAGTAACGTAGCAGATTTGGAACATAAACTTTTTCACTACTGTGAGATAGCACTTCCCCCACATATCTACTTTCCCATTAGGCTTGTGTTTCATCAGCATCCAAATTCACACATAGCCTAATCTGGCAGCTCACCCAAACCTTCTAACAACACGAGTGAAAAAATTGCCGTCGCGTGTGATTTTAAGGTTCGGGTGGGCTGCCAGGATAGGCTGTGAGTGAATTTAGATACTGATGAGACACTAGCCTAATGGGAAAGCAGATATGTGAGGGAAGTGCTATCTCACAGTTGCGAAAAAAAATGCTTTCAAAATGTTTTTTCAATAACAAAATAATTTAACAAAAATTTCAGTTCTAAAATTTCAATATGACAATATTAATTTGATGTTGCTAAACTTCGTTATTGACGTGTAACAAAATGCAAAACAACTTTTTCCTCTCCTGTAATATTAGGCAAAACAGCTGTCGTAGCTATACTTTTGTGAACAAAGTTTATTTATAAAGACAATAAAATTAATTTAATCAACTTTTAGTTTGTTAAATATAGTTTGACTTAGTGAGAAGTTTTTGAAACAACATTTCACAATAATTGTAATTAATTAAGCAGAATTGTAGCATTGATAAGTGACCATTTTTAAAACTTCTCGATAATCTTCTCAGAAATGACTGACGAAATGCAACTTGACCTATTTGTAATTGCATCAGCAGTTCGACTTAAATGCAAAGGTTGCGAAGGAATGCATGATGAAAAAATTTAAATCGAAGTTTTTACGTTCTAGCTGTACGTGTGCGCTACTGATTTTTTAAGTGCCGAAGCCTGAGGCAATTAGGGCTATCTTATTGATGCCGCGAAAAATCTAATTTACGTTGTTATACGTCTCACGCGCAAATTACGCAGTCACGCACCGCTTTTCTATGGTATTTATACGAATTTCGAATTTGTAAAAATTGCATATCCATTTTGCAAGAATCTAATTTTGCAAATATTTTTCACTAATGGTCAGCATTTAACTTCAATTTACGTAATCGCATTATAAAAAGTAATAGCATGTATGCATGCATGCCCAAGTGTTGCCGTCAGAGCATACATTCAAGGTAAACGTTCGATTTTGTGATTCTTGTAAACTAAATTGTTTTTCCACAAAAAGCTCTCACTTTTGGGAAAGTATTTTGAGTTTTTTAAAAGATCATGATCAAACATTTGCTTCAACCTCAGGATGCAAAACAGGTTAAAAGCAACTAAAACGCCGTTGGGACCAAGACATCGCAGCATAAATTGCTGTAGCGTAAAGCACTGTTGTGTGAATTGTCTTTCAATAAATTTGTATTTTTGCAGTAAACTGTCTACTACAGAATGAACCCAATCCAATATTTGGATCAATCATGGTCGCTCTTGTCGTGATTGGCCTGATTGGGAACAGCTTGGTTTTCTTCACTATTCTGGTTCTGCACGAATACAAAAAATCCGTTACAAACTGGTAAGAAGACAGCAAACAGTTTTTCAAAGTTCTTTCAGTAGATTTCAAAGATTTGTAGCTGTGTAGTGTAGCCTATTATTAGTGTTGCTTCGATGCATAAAATTGTATTAGGTGAATTTGCTATATTCGATCTCTTGAACTGATTTTTATTTCATATTCATTTTGTAAGAATTTTTAAAACTGTGAAGTGAAGTTACATTATTATATACTAGTGAGAGTGTTTCAATCAAACAGAATAATTACGGAAATCGCTCTGTATTGAAAATTAATTAATTTAAATATAACTACATTTTTGTTCAATTTACTGTAGTTGGCGAATTTTAAATCGCAGCCAGCAAACCTCTTCAAAAGAGCTCAATGATCAAAAAGGTCAAAGCATTACAATATAAGCAAGTTTAATCTGCAATATAAAATCACAAAAAAACACTACACTACAACAGCGCCTGTTTCATTGAAAAAGTTGGAACTTTATTTTTCTAAGTTCAGTCTTTTAAATAAGCAACTAGAACGACAAAAAAACGACAACAATGTAGATATTCATTGCCCTAAACGCAAACCTGAAACAAAACCAAAAAAAATTGGGAAGTATTATGTATTTACCGTATCAAACTACAAACTGTGTTGTTTATGTCATTCTTATCATGAGTATATCGAATATTATATCGAAATGGGCAATTTGACACACAAAAGAAATAAAACAATTAGTCAGTTTTTAACAAACTGGAAAAAGGGTAATTTTAAATTGTTTAACTAACGTTGCTTATTACGATCACATGCGATTGTTTCGTGCTAAATCATTGCGCAAATGTGATCAGGATCTACGTCTACTGTAGTTAACAGATCGTGTTTGAAGTGCTTTATTTCAAAATCTTTTAATTTAATCTAAAGGAGGCCACTTGAGATCAAACTTCTTTTACGCAATACTTATTAGATGTGTTACGTAACAACTTAGTTTTTCTTAAGTTTTTCTTTATTTTCTCCATTTTTGTAGCACCAACCTTTGATGACCTTTTGGTATTGTATCAAGAAACTTTATCCAGAAGGTTTGTCCAGTTCGGCCAAGACTCTTGTCCAGCTGGGGAATACCTTCACTCAGAGCGGCTGTGGATGCTTGAAAAAGTGTCTGCAGCTCTCAAAACTACTCCCACTACCATCCCACAAACTCCACACATTTCCAAAAATCTACAAAAAAAAAAAAAAAAAAGAAGGCAAATAAATTAGTAAAGATAAAAATGCATAACTAAAGAAGCAAATATTAACCTACCCAGAGTACAAAAAGCACCTCAATTGGTTATCAGTGCTGCTCGTATTGTATGTATTTCTAACCAGTTTTTTTCTATGCATTCTTCGCTATACAATCAGCTAAAGACCAACACTAAAAAGAAAAACAGAGGGAAGAGGAACACAACCACTGAGGGGTACTGTCAAAAGCTGATAAATACAAACAGGCGTGATGCATTTGCGACGAATACTTACGAACTTGGTGTTGCTTTTGCCAAATTTCTTGTCATGCAACTTCATAATATATTTTTTCTTGTCTTTCTCGTAAGAACTTGCTACGTTCGTGATCTCTCTACAAAGGCACTGACTTTTAACCTTTTTATCACTGTAAAGTAAAATGAGATACTTCATTATTATCTTATTCAAATAATTTCTCTGAATAAAGTCTAAGTACCCTTCTGACAAATCGACAGACGAAACATGATGTTCTTTAGTATCTTTGAAGTGCTGCTAGCAATTTAGTTTTAAAATATACAGTATACCTGGTGAGCATTATTCTTTCTCCTTTTTGGTAAAAGTTGATTAAATTCAATCAAAAAACACCTTCTTTGCGTGTAATTGGTAGAAAAAAATTTGCTGCTGATAATATTGCGACCTAAATCTGATTTCAATTTTGATTTGACAATTTTCAATTAAAAAAAAGGCTAAATATTGCAAAGTGATAAGACTTAGGTGATAATCATAAGGTACGCTGATCTATTCTATATTATCATGCGCTTTAAAATTTTTTTAGTGGCGTTTATTTCTGATTTTGATTTCTTCAATTGCCGAGTGTTAAGCTTTAACGTACTCCTAGTCATAAAGTATTTTTATGATTTCATCAGGCTAATTTCAATTATTTTATCACCAATGTTCCCTCTAATTTTTTGTGCTCTCTGTGAGTAGAAATTTTGACGAGTGCGCACTTTTTCTCGGAATTCACCCAGATTTTTGTGTTCGAAATCCAACGCGGTATTTGTGTCCAAAATACGGTGAAGACCAAAAAAAAAAAAGGTCTTCACCCAAAACGAGCGGTGTTTGTGTCCAAAAAGTTTATTGTCTGACTTACTATTGCAGTTTTATGTTGAACAACAATATGTCTGAGCAAGAAAATGTCTATGCGCAGCAAATTTATGCGGAGTCCGCAGTCTCTGAAGTTTGTGTGCGCGCGCACACGCGCACAGTTTAGAGGGAACACTGTTTATCACTCACCTAATTATGTGAAAACCTGATTTTCCTTAAACATTCGTAATATCTTTGCGAAAAAAGAAAAAGTATCTTTTGATACAAACCTATAATCAAATCTATTTTCATTTCGTAAGATTGCTAAGACAAATGTTGCAGTCCTTCTTATGAAACATTTCGAAAAGGTCTTATATAAATTTTATTAAAGGTTAGGTTGTCTGCGAAAGTTTACTTCAGACTCTTCTTAGCCCCTGAAAATATTAAACATGGATTGAATTTTTAGCTGCGCGTTTCGGTACTATGCACTGTTACAAAATTAGTGCAATGAACACGTGCTTTACTATAGTTTTAAATTGTTTGATCAACATTTGTCAATTTTAACTTACATCAAATTAAGCTAAAAGCTAAAGTTAATAAAGATTTCTATTCAAATTTATGATGGTACAGTCTTTATTTGTGCACATGAGAAAATTCGGACTCTATTGTATTTGATCTGATCAAGTTTTTTTTGCAAGCTGTTACTAATACAATCAAGGGCGTCGGCAGAAAAATTTTTAAGGGGGGGCTAGTAAGACTAGAGCAAGTACTAACTACTAAAAATGGAAGAATTTTTGAAAAATTTGGGAGGTTTAAGAGTGAGTGTGTGAAAATCCAGAGGGGGGCCATGCCCCCCCCCTTGCCGGCGCCCATGAATACTATGTATTTGGCGACTTTGCTGCACAATTTTTGTAACTGTATTGCCGAATTAACGTTAAACAGTATTTTATATACACCGCACAACTCAAATACCGTAAGAAAAATAAGATTAAGTAAAGATGTGCGTTTTGCAGGTATATTCTCCAGTTAACGTTGGCTGACACCTTGTTTCTGCTTATGCTCCCATTCACTGCTCATAGCGAAGTAGTTGGAAGATGGGAATTTTCCCTCAGCTTATGCAAATTTAAAGAAGCTGTCATATTCATCAATTACTACGCGAGCATCTATTTTCTAGTGGTAAGTTTTTGGTTAATGGTTTAAATAATTTAGATTAAAAAAACGTCCGTATCACCAAAAGTGGCTGGTAAGTCGGTCATCATCTTATTGAAATAGACTCTTGTTTGATAGGATTTTGTCATTTGATAAACTGTTCTAGACAACCACAACAACGTCATTGTTGCCGAAAACGGCTCCTCAGCCGGGAAGCAGAATTCTAGTTGAATAAGATTTTGCCCACCTGATGAGCCGTTCGTGCCAAATACAACAGAAATCTTTTTTTTTCCGAGAATGGTTCATCAGCTCTCGGGAAGCATTTATTCAAACAGATTCTATTTTAATAAGACTTTAGCCACCTGATGAAAAGTTTTCGGCAAAACAGATTTTGCTGGGATTAACACAATGATAAGCATCGCTGAAACTATATCATTAGTTTGATAAACTTATTGAATGATTTTAAGGAACGTCTGATTTATTGTTATTCCGGTTTGAAGGATATGAAGGTTTGCATTGTAGCATACAGGTAGATAAGTCGACTGTCCGTGCACAAAAATGAAATGCCACCTATGAATTTTATTTAAGAAAATAATAAAAAACGTCTGACCAAATTTGATCGCAGTCCAAAATTATCATACTTGTTAAATAAAAAGGGCAATCTCGCTTTGCAGCATGCAGTATTGAGTAGCTTGCATAGCTGCCAAACGACTTTTAATTGTTCATGCCAAACGATTTTGAACTTAGGCAGCAATGCCATTATCTCGAAAATTGTAAGTTGCAAAGCAAAATGAATTTTAGAGTGATTCACAATCTAAATACACAGTAACCTGTGAATGAACTTTATCTCGATCTTGCTTGAAAATATCAATCATAAAATGTCAACCTCTTAAAAAAAATAAAAATTTCTGCAAGCAAAATCTTCTTTTCTTTTTTGTTAAAAATATCTTATTCGTTTATAAAAAGTTAGTGCAATATTGAAACAAATTGATACAGTTAATAACTGCTTTGGTTACGAATGCTTCTGAAAAAGAAGGAGTGAAAATAAACGCTAAAAAGTAGGAAATACCAAATTTTGACGCCTCTGCGACATTTTATGCAACTTTTCATAATGTGTTGAAAAGAAATAGATAGTGCAACTGTGTATCTACCAAACGCTTAAATGATAATGTTTTGACATACAACATGCAAGATTGAAGCTCGTATTTGCGAAGAGTTTGCACAAAGTATTCAATACAGTTTCAATCAAAGTTTTCCTTAATTGCAGTACACCTAATTATATAGGAGTAAAACAAAAAATGCTCTATAGGGAATGATTCAAAAGCGGGATGATCAGTTGAATTTATATACAGTATTATTACTAAAAGCCGGAAGTTGAATATTCAGCCCAAGACTTGGACTTCATCAGCAGCAATTTAATTCCAGGATTGCAAACCTTTCATATTTCATACATTTCAAGACACAATATTGAATTGATACGTACCTTTAGTTTTTAGGTTGAGTTTTCACAGACAAAAATTTTAAATTTTAACTTTGTATACATTCTGTCTGAAACGTGATATAACATCCAACTTTGAAATTTTAACTATACCTGAACTGTTGCACTCCTTGTTTGGAAAACCAAGAGCAATGTCCTTTTGTGGTATGTTCAACCGATGGTTTAACACTTGGTAAACTTTCACTACTTTTCGTGTTAGAATGACTTCGGAAATACTGTTGACTGCTGAGTTTGCAGTATTGTATTTCTAATGCGTTTTTAAACGTTTTGTCATTTAATATTATATACTTATTCATAATTGATCCAATAGTTTTGATCATACATGGACATTGATTTAAAACGGAAAAGACTGCAAGAGTAATATTGAAATTCACGTTGATTTTTAAATATAGCTTTATTCATTTCCAATGTTTTCAAATCGATGCCAGCAGAGTTATTGCATTTTTCACTAGTAGTAAAATTTTTCCCTTGGTTATTCTATAAATGGAACACCAACCTTGCCCAAGCGAGACAGTTATAGTAAATAAGTGAAATGATGAATGATTTTTGCTAATTTCTCCAATTTTGCCAAAAAAAGCAATTGCTTATGCCGTTGATAGCTAGTATAATGGCTGCTTATGAATTGATTTTCGAGACAGATATTGCGATAACCTCAGCCTAATTTTAAATTTAACGTGTCAGCTAATACAAAACCTTTGTTCAAATAATTTGGCATTATTATTTATCTTAAAAATCCTGGTCATTGGGACATTTAAAGTAACGTCACCAATTCCGTTACCCGTAAATAGACTTTTTCAGAATAAAGCCACTAGCATTTCAAATAGGCAGAATTTTCGTAAATTATCTAGCCAAATTATAGCACTTGGTTTATTAGTTTTCCTGTAACGTTCCATTTAATGCAGTTTTAGACCAGCTAATGAGAAAATTGACTAGTTGTTTTCCCTTAACAAACTCTTCATTTTAAAAACTGGAGGTGTTTAATGCCATTCAGTAAATTAAAACGCAGTTGAATCCATCATATTAAAGTTGCTGTAGAGTATGTACGAAATCAACTTATTTAATTGTAAAATCAACAAAATTATATTGTACGTTTTCAAAGCTTCAGAAAATAATCAAGAACTATCCACCACGGAATTAAATTCCGACAAAGCAAAAAAATTGTCTAGATCAAAACCAATTACGAAAATCATTTTTGATCTGCAACACAGAAAACTGTATACGCAACTGTAACAAACCATTACTAAAATAAATCATTTTGCACCATTACTGTAGTTCTAAACCAGTATTTCCCCAAACTTTTTCTACGCGAGTATCATTTTGTGCTTTGGTACAGTGTTCGTGTACCACCTAAATTACATCTGACCAAAACAGCGAAGCATTTTTAAGCATTTTTCTTACCGTAGCCCGGCTTAATTTTAAAAGTTTTCCATGGCCCCAACTCTCAAAGTGTTGCTCTACCGCAAATTTCGAATATTCTGTGATCTGTTGGCGACCTAAAAAAAAACAAAAAAAAAACAACAACAACAACAACAACAAAAAAACAAAAATAGTTAGTGCACCGGGGAACGCAATTGTCTGCGTATTTTCAAGCGATCTCAAAAGAAAAAAAAGTCTTCACGCCAGACACCGCATCTTTCTGCAAGCTTAGTGACAAAGTTGTTCGAACTAAGAAGTATAAGAACTTTAAAAGTTGAATGTCTTCGCAAATTTATTAGTAAGCTCAAGTAGCTTGCGTACCATCTGAGAGACTACTGTGTACCCCTAGTGGTACGCGCACCACAGTTTGGAAATCACTGCTCTAAACATTACGAAACATAATCGTTCTTTGAAGAACGATGCGTCTAAATTTAAACGCAAGAGTCAAAGCCAAAGTCAAAAGTAATTAAATTTAACAACCAAAGTATAAATATAGCCACGATGTCTATTCCTCACGACTATACATCATCTGCATACGTTACATTGCTTTGCTTCACTGGGGTCAAAATACTGCAAAAGCATAAAAGAAAAATTTAATTATTTGAAGCACGGTCTAGTTGTTCAAGCACGTTTTAAACGGCAAGGGGAAACTAATCTATAACTCTTAAATTATTAAGAGGGCAACAAATTTAGCACTAGGGTGGTGCTCACTTGAAAAAATGGTCTTGAGGTGATGACGCCATCATTGTGAGTCACGATTGAGTTCTACTTTTTGCCCTTGCTCTTAAAGGATAAAATTTATTTTTCCACAGCAGTATTGTGCGCAACTTCAAACATTCAAGTAATAATAATATAATATAAACTTTGCAATTTTTTTGCGAGCAGGAGACTGAAAGTGACTCTTTTAGTTTTGGGGTCAATAAACTCTACTAGCAGCTTGGTTATGTCTTATTGCACTTCCTACAATCGCAAATTGCTCCGGTAAAAACAGCATGTAGGTGATTGCTGCAATGCAAAGGACAGATCAAAGAGTTAACATTTTTGACCCATTATTATTTCTTTTTTGCCAATTTACAAGCGAGGTAAATGAATCGTTTCTTGGAAAAAAAACGCTTAAAAATCAAACGACTCATTAGCCAAATAAGTACTTTAAAACTACATATTGGCACATGTGCAATTGTGCATTAAAGAACAGATAGTGAAGCAATCAAGATTGCGTTGATGACGTAAAAAGTTTTATCTTTTTCTTCATCCTTGTCCGTGTAGTTGATAGAGAGAAAAACAGCATTCAAACAAATTGCAAATGCAGCATCCGAATAAGACAATGTTGTAATACACATAACATAAAGTTATAAATTCACTAGAGAAAACTCTCAAAAACATTTCACGAAAACTATGATGTTAGATAAATCTCAATATGTAAAATGCAAGAATCACGAGCATAGACTTTAGACGTGTGTACATTTTGTGCTCTGGCTTTTACGCAAAAAGCTCAAGAAACCTTAAAATTTTTAAACAAATCGTTATTCTGAGTACATTGCTTATATTGCAATTGTCACGAAAAATAAGTATTACCGGCACATAAAAGTCGAACAACTTTAAACCAATTTGTTGCAACGCAGCAAACACGATTATCTGTATACCCAGAAAACCAAAAAAAAATTCACAAAAAAATTCACTTAAGTTTTTGCAATAGTTTATAAATTGTGATTTATTCCACGGTTCTTAAGAGCAATTACAGAATTGTTTAATAGCTTTTTTGTTTGCAAGTCTTACGATATTAATTGTACAAATGTGCACGTGTAGAATATTGTAAAGTCGTAGGATGCATTGTTGGCCTCGTCAGCTATAAATTCAGCAAAAATTAGTAATGGTGAAAGTTGAAGGGAATGTTATTGGGTTGGAGGGTAGTTATTACTATCATTTGCTTGTTGACTTTCTTTCATACCTCAAGTGCTTTTCCCAACAGTCAGGTTCATATGCAGAGTGTTTGGCAAAAGTTTGAACATTTTTCGCACGCTATTGGTCCACTACATTATTGCAATGTTATCAAGTCATAGTCCAAAAAGCATTTTTCTAAATTTTGAATTTAATTAATGCCATCAATTACACCGTCTCAAGTAGTAAGCAATTTGTAACCCCATGGTAATATCTCTATTAATCTAGCAAATGATTTAATTAATCGATTTTCATCTTTGAAGATATCAGATTTAATTATTCAACCTATCGAAAGTAAAGCATGTAATTTAAAAAGCATATAACATAAATGCTTTTCAAAATTGTTTTTCGGCTTCCAGGATATTTTGTAATGGTCTTAAAAATTAAAAAATCTTTTCAATCGCCTATCTGTCATCAACCTTGCCTTATTTTATAATCTAAATTAACAGAAATTTGCATAATGCAACCCAGCAACATGATCCTCAACAATGTTGATCTTTGCAAGTTGATCTCTTGCTGCTCTTTGCTGCAGTTTCAAAGCGGTTATCTGCAAGTGTGCTGTGCGAATTTGCAGTAGCTCTTAAGGGAACATTTCGGTGTTATTTAATTATAATAAAGTAAACTTTATGCCGTTGCTAATTCGTGTTGGGTTCAGAGTCTTGTTTTTCTCTTTAGCACGGTCTAATTTTCGTCTGGTGTAATGAATTCTTGCTAATTTTAACGTAAACCGTTTACCTTTTAACCTTTAAGACATTTAAAACTTAAATGCTAAGTTTCAATCCAGGGTAGAAAATAAATAGTTTTTCAAACTGTTCTGATATAAGACTATACATTGATGCTGTCTCATCTTCTTGGTTTAAAAGGATTCGAAAATGTCACATTGATTTAAATTTTCCAGCAGCTGACCACGTTCAGTATTCATTTACTATTCAATCTAAATCTTATTTCAATAAGCTATATCAGTATTGAGTTATAAGTCAAAACTTTACATAAAACAGTAAATAAAGTCCGATCACCAAATACCCTAACACGAAAACCATTTTAACAAAAACAACAAAGATTTTTGGCCTTCGCAATGGAATTTTTTGAAATTACATAAAAACGCGTTTTTTTCGTGAAAGGCTATTGTATAATTAAAAAGATCCAAATCAAACTCGAAGTATAGAAGATGTATTGGTAAGGTGCTGTACTTTAACTATCGAAAAGCAAATGTAATTTGCAAACAAAATTTTGTCACTATGCTAATACAAATTTTTTGCGAAACAGCTATGTAGGCTGAAATAGAATTGTGCAGTTTCTACCTTAATCACAACATGAAAAGATTCAAAAGATACCGTTCTGAAAAAGTACAAAAAGCTCTAAAAATTAATGAAAAGGAAACTAAAATATTTAATGATCCACCGTTATGAAGATTTTTGATTGACTCAGCAAAAATTGTGAGAAACAAATTTAACGACATAAAAATTTCATTCGATTAATAATATAACTACCGTTTACCAATTAGCAGAGGTAGGCACAAATAACATAATATAAAAAGCGCAACTCAACAAAGCGCAACGATCTTTTCAACCAGCAAAAGCGCAGCGCAAAATGCGCAATTTAATTTTTTTGCTTTCTGAAGCGCAGCGCAACTTCCGCAATGAACTTTTTGATTCAGTTGAAGCGCAACGCAATTCCGCAATTGCGGAACGGTATTTTCGTACCAAGTTAAAGCGCAACCTAACTTCCGCAATCGAAATTTCACAACACAATGCAAATACTGCGTTTTTTGCAATATTAGACTGAAAAAGAGTAAGTAATTTGCTAAACAAGCCCGAAATTTATCAATATTACGATGGAAATAGAGCAAAATTAAGTTCAATGTATAGAATTGCGCTTTTAACCGAAAAAAATTTTGAAAGCGCAACGCAATTAAAGCGCAACAGATTTTAAACGCTTTATTCCGCAACGCAACTTCCGCAATGTTTCAAAATAAAAAATTAAAGCGCAACGCAACTTACGCAATTGCGGAGGTTGCGGAAGTTGCGCTTTGCGCTTCTAATTGCGCTTTGCCCACCTCTGCCAATTAGAAAATCAAAGTAACTACGATTTGCGCAATCTACCAAAAATGACAATTCGACAGAATAAGACAACGAAAGAATCACTCGAAAATCTCATCAAGAGCTTTCAAAACGGTCCTAAATAAAACTTAGTAATTCGTACCGCGCATGCGAAATCATCATCTGGTGTCTACGTTTGTATAAATACTTGCAACTTATTAGATTGAATTGGTTTAGCAACCGTATTTTTATTTCGGTTAACTTTCGCAGTTCCGCTGCACGTTTCAACATATTGGGCATCTTCAAAAGATACCTCGTTTTATTTAGCTCGGACAATGAGAATCAACCTCTATCTACATACACATGACACAAAGATTATTGTGACACAAAATCGAGAATCGTTTTTCTTTGTTCTAAACCACTTCTACATTGTTTCCACTTAACCAAAACTTGTGGTAAACAGTACTGCAAACATTTTTTACATGATGCGTAACTCAACTATAATGATTTCATAAGGCAGTAAACTGTTGCATTTAACATAAAATCGGTATTGTTTCAAGCGAAAGTATATTTTGCGGCAAAACATAAAATAATCTGCTTGCAAAAAAGCTTGTGAATTGATTGGTTATGCAAACGCTATCATGGATATTGAGAGGCACAGCTTGTCACAAACGAATTTGTCTATGCTTGGACTGACTTTTCTTCCCATACTTCATTTAGCCCGTCTTCAATCAAAATCATTATCTAAGATTTTGCAGTGAATCTTCAGAACTGAATAAAAAACAATTTCACAGGTAACTGGGTTTAGGGAAGTATAAAATGGTGTATTCGATTGAGAAAATAAGGGCAAATTTAGTTCCATGAGGAATACAGTCGTAAAAATAAAACTTGCTGTGCCTGCTTCACGTTCAAAGTCACGCTAAATATCTGATATTAAATCACAATGAAAATGGATTGATTGCTTTACGTTTGATCTGCAAGAAAAATGCACAAATCGTGTGAAATTAAATTATTTTTGTTCAGTTATTTTGTCGGAACTTTACAGCGGAAAAATGAACGTGATCAGTAATTCTTTGACGTCACAAGGGGACCTTTTGTCGAGCAAAAATCATGTCTTGTTACGAAAAAACTTTGCTACGCGCAATTAACAGTTTCCGAGAAATTTACTGTAGACTGCTTAGATGGCATTTTTGTGATGATTGTACGAGCTAGATTTTTTTACACTAGTGTTTGTTCATTTTGTATGTTCCTGCGTGAGGTGTTTTTGGTAAATCTAAAAGTTTAATCAAAATTGATTGTTAAGCATTTGTTTATTGTAAATTCACTCTATTCAGATAATAAAAATTAACGTGTCTTATGATTTTTTAAAAATCGAACTCAACGGTTACCTAATTCGTGAGCGTTTGTTCTAAAGTTTCAAATAGATTGTTTAGTAAGGATATTTTATGCAGCTGAATTTTTTTGCGTCATTAAAAAAATGACTTGAATTTCAGTTATGAGTTTTTTGCCGTAATAACATCAAACTTAAACTAATAACACCAATCATTTTGATGTAGAAATTCCTTTTGTGCTTACCTAAATCCTTCTTAATTATATTTGGCTTCTTGACAAGAAGAAAAGGCGAAGTGAATTAAAATTCCATTATTTTTTATAATAGAAGTTTCATGATGTTAATTCAATGAACTGGCGTTTTAAATGTCTTTTCAGTAATGCAAAAAAACTTATCTTAACTGAGTTTTTTCAAAATTAAAATATAAACAAATTGCGGAAACATGTTTATTTTCTAACTAAACACCGTTTAAGTAGATAACTTAAACATAAACGTTCATTAGTTAACTTCACAGAAATTGTCCAAGTTTTTAAAACTCTGCAGATTTTTCTCAATTTTGATTCTTTCACACAGCCAATAGCATGTAGTTTTGAAGTGATGATTAACTACGTACATCAACATAAAGTAACAAGGTGTTACATGTACCCCATAGCTTGAAAAATTTGTATTTCTCTAAAGATTTTCATTAGCGAATCTCTCAGCTCGCTGGTGAAGAAAATATGTATTCACAATCATGTAACAGCAAAGCAAAACATTCCATCTGCAATTCCGCATGCAAATTCATAATAACCATAATTGAAATACTTCAATCTTTTTCAATCATACGGTACAAGTCGATCGATTTGTCTTCACACTTAAAGATAGAAGAGAGAGAGAAAAAGAGTTTTTGCAAAACATAGCACATCCAACCAATAACAAACAAAAACAATAATACGCAAACACAACATCTTATGAGCACAATAGGAGGGAGCACCGAAAAACCGTTTGGTAATCAAATCAAGGTGCTTTTAAGTGGGGTAGGTAGTACGAGGAGGGGTGGCATAAATAAATTTATCATAAAAACCAAATTTAAATCTTTCCAGCTTGTCTTGCCGCTACGTTTTAATCTCTTCAGGAAATTCACTTCTTAAAGAATTGAATACACTTATTAAAATTGTTTAAATTTGGACAAAATGTTTGTATAGACAGCCTACACACAGTTTGTTCTACTTACTATGCTCCACTTGCTTTGTCAATGCTAAATGTTTTACTGTACTTTTAGGTTATGAGTTTTGACCGATTTTTGGCGGTTACGAAGGCTTTTGATTCGAGGAAGTGGTTGGTGTCATTAAGAAGTCCATCTGCATCTTACGTTATTAGCGCAATCGGTTGGATATTTAGCGCTTTGCTTTGCGTACAACTCTACCGCTATAGCCGAATCACTGCCTGCAATACTTGCGAGTATATCTTTCCAGAAGATATAGGAACAAGACCAAATGAGATTTTACCATCTATTGCCACTGAGAACGAAACAATTACTCGTGAAAATTTCTCCGACCCCATTATTCTTTCTCCATTCGATCAACTTTTCAAGGATTACTTCTACGACAATGATTTGCATTTAACTGGGACTACGTTTCTCGAATTTCTGGATTGTATTCACAATTCAAACCATTCCGATACAAGTGATTGTTTGGGTGATAATAAGACAAATATACAGGAACCTGATCCTAATTTACCATTATGCAGGTGAGAACAAAATTATGATTTGTGCCTGCAGTATTATTGTTGTTGTAGTGCATGTTTATTATTCTGTCACCGGACAGGGTCAGACTATTGGAAAATTTGTTCACTTTTTCATTAAGGTAACTACTTCGTGATTGGAAGAATCCGCACCTATTTAGAAGACTTTCCAGTGATGCAATGTTCACGTAGATATCTTCAAATTGCTCTGGTTCACTGAATTTGCTGCTTGTTCGAAGCCACCAAGCAGGGATAATTATCGTAAAGCGTCTTATCCAAGGACGCAGCAACGTGACCAGGGTGCGGAATGAACCCAAATCATGCGATCAGAGTCGTCATAAAACCACGTATTTATTCTCTAGGTCACGCTGTTGCCTATAATGCCGAATAATTTTGTGCAAGGCAGCAATAATTTTTTTCACTGACTATAGTTTAATTATTGATCAACTTTTTCATACATCTTCACTGAAACAAACAAGTCACTAACAATGCCTTAAAAGCTTTTCTGACCCTACTACGCCAATTAAGTTCAAATGAAATGAGTACTTATTCGCTGGTTTTGTTTATGGTCAAGTAAAAAAAACTATCCGAAAACATAATGACTAACATCAACACATTTTTCAGGACATTTTAGACTAATGCTAATGGGGAAATAAAAGGAAAAAAATATAAAAAACGCTGACAATCTAAGCAGCAGCAAGACAAATCGATGAACTTCAAGACAAATTTGATCATGAGTACATTTTTTTAGAATCGTTCAAAGTCAGGAATTGCACGTTTGGATCTACGGCAATTTTGCAGGTGCCTTTTTGCTTCCTTTTCTTCTTATCTGTTATTTTTACGGAAGGATTATGAAACAAGTCAGATCGGCAAGCTTGGTCGAAAGCAATGCCAGACAAGTAAGTGATACTGAATAGGCGAACACCCATTTAACTGCATCTGCTTAAAATTAGGCCTGTTTTTCACTGACGACCAAGTCGCTACGACAGCAGAAGTCAGACCAAATGATTACATAGATTTGAATGGCTACTTTCACATTTAGTTTTGGTCGGACATTTTGGTCGTACAACACAAACTTTGGCCACATCACCCTGGGTCTTTACCCCGACCAGCACCGTCGCTATGGGGGCCAGGGGAGCGGTGCCCCCATAACGGCTGCTTGTGCCCTTTCCCCATTTTGATATACTCAAAATACTTTTTTTGGCTCATCACGTAGCCTCAAGACAACAGACAATGACGTAAAAAAAGGAATAATAACCTTCAAACATAATCTCATTCGACGTTTTCTCGATCTTTTGCAAAATTGCTGGCAACCAACTGCTGTAACATAATTTTGACGCAATAATTCGTCTTATTTTTTTATACGGTGCACACTACTGCACAAGTTTTCATTTTTGCTTATTCGATATATTCATTTAATGTTTATCAAACCATGAGTCGCGACGCACATCTGGGTCACTAAGCGTTTACGGATGTATTTCGGAAGAGATGTACGCCTACAGAATTGTTTCTTGGTTCGTGATCATGCCTGAAATTAAATAAATAATACGTAAACCAAGAGGGGCCCAGGGGACTAATTAACCCGAAATACTACCGATTAAGAATGTTTTGGATTTGATCTGTAAGTAAAGGGGCTGAAGAGAATAGAAAATTTAATTCTTTTAAATGATTTTCGAATTTCAGCAATTTAGTTGTTTCAAATAGCTCTAAAAACGTTCGAAATGTGATCAAAATGGCGGTGAAAAGGCTCCTTCTTACAAAAAAGTTATAAAAATTGCCAAGCGGCAGTGGGCGTAGCCCCCAGCAGCCGTCTAAGATATTCCTAAATTGCACAGTTTGCTCAGCACGCCACCTAACTGGAACATTTTCGAATAACAATATTTCAAGTTTTGGTTCAAGTTATTCCTTCTTCCCTTTTGTAAAATCCAACTTTTTCTTGTTAAAAGTCCAGCTGTTTTTTGTTTTTTTTCAGAGCTTACTCAACATTGTTTAGGTCGCAGTGACTGCTGCAGATAGATTTTTCAAGCGAATGTGAGGCGCAGACGAAAAGAGCTCATTACCGCTGCAGGCCAAATTGGACTTTTTTTTAGACATGAATACAGAATTTTTAAAATTGAACATAATTTGTAATCGTACAATTTGAGTTTTAATGTGCCAAAATTCAGTCTATTTTAGTGCCCCCTCACTTTCGGCTAGTGCCCCCCCCCCCCCCCTACTTCATTTGCTCTGGCGACAGGACTGACCCCAACCAAGATCCGATCAATTTGGTCGTGCGAGCAGTGTTGTTGCCAGTGAGAAACGGACCTAAATATGAATTGAGTCTGCAAAAAAGAAGCTTGGTATTTCCTGGCTTTTAAGTGATAAATCTATTGATCTAAATCGTATCATACAAATATAGAATGCAAATTATTTTTGATTTATAGTTTTTTCTAAATAAGTAAATACTAATACGTCTTGTTTTCGTGCCCTAAAGGTTTAAAATGCTATAAATAAAGACTCGTTTCCTTTTTGCAACTTTTCTGTCTGGCCAATAGTTTAAAGATCATATTTTACACAACGATGAAGTGCAATAGATAGCATAATATCTCAAGTCAAAGATTTGGCTTGGATCGTGGAGGAGTAATTGATTGGCACAAACAACGTTTAATGATAAGAAGACTCAATTCATTTTGCCCTAATGCTTTGACTCACTTGACGTGAATCATTTTCAACACAAACGAAAATGTCTTTATTTCAGTCTATTCCTAAAAAAAGATTTGTTTCTGGAATTAGTTTCAAACACACAAAAATGTTTCGCGTTTTTTTAGTAACTGATTGCAGAGTCTTCGTACTATCTCCAAAGCAGGGGCGTCCAACACGCGGCCCGCAAGCCACTTGTGGCCCGCCAAAGGTTTCAAAGTGGCTTGTTAAACTTTCTACATTAATTAGTTAATTGATCCTTACGCGCTGACTCGATATTGTGAGTTACAAATACGAGTCCTTTTTTTCTTTTATTTGCTTTTTGGAGAACACCACAAAATCCATCAAAAGACTTTTTTTTTTGAAGAAGAAGAATACTACAAACTAAATTTTGCCCGCGAAAATTTTGGAACGGTAACTCTGGCCTGTGACTGAAAAAAGTTGGCCCCCCTGCTCTAAAGTTTAGTTAAAAAGTCTTCTATTTCTGTTATTCTTTAGCGCCATCTTGTTGCGCGGACGTTCCAATACCCGAGATGCATGGATACTATCACAATAATAATATCAGAATTCGGAAGTTACATAGCAGATTTGCAAAACATAAACTTTTTTATAATTGTGAGGTAGCACTTCCCTCATACAAATTGCGATTGTGATGTCATATATGGTGTCCATGCTTAGCGATGCTAGCGCAGTTTGGTTGAGCTAACTGCAGCGCCAGTGTGATGCTGGTAGAGAATCCTCTTTCTGGTGTCCTTGTTGTCAGACTTTGATCAGAGTAATCTGAGAAGAGGGTACGATGGCAAGTGCAGAAATCGCCCTGGTGTTTGATTTGAAGGTGGGGGTGGGCTGCCAGGATAGGCTATGTATGAATTCATATGCTGAGGAAACACAAGCCAAATGGGAAAGCAGATATGTGAGGGAAGTGCTACCTCACAGTTGGAAAAAAAGGGTATACATACTGTATGCATATATATCAAAATTACAAAGTGATGAAAAAAAAGTTACGAGTTCAATTAAATGTTCAAACAAAGTCTTAAACGTTTTGATGTGAGTATGAAGAAAACTCCATTTTTGGTCGTTTTCTGTAAAATTGTATTTATTCTTTTAGCGTTCTTACCGCCGTCGGGTGACAACAATTGTACTTGCGCTAGTCAGTTTATTTGCTATAAGCTGGTTACCATGGTACGTCGAAAAGCTGGTGAAGATTCATGGCATTTACCTCAACTATGAAGATTGCGTTCAGTTGTCGAATGCAGTCCGAGGAATCGCTTATATGAACAGCGCATTCAATCCTTACTTTTACAGGTACAATTTTCTTGTATGCTAGTTTTTGATGTGAAATGTCAGCATACCGTACATGTCGCAATATGTCTTTAAGATTACTGATCGCTAATTACACTTAACTTTTTGGTTTTATTTTTCACTTGATTTACGATTTTCAAAAGTTATGTTATAATCCTATAAGGCAAGTTTGGAGTCAATCACAATCGCAACTAATTTACAAGTTTGAGTCAAATGCATTAGCAAAAATTCTGTACATTAAAAAAAAACTTTAAAGGTTTATTTTTTTTATAATTGAATGATTTGAGAAGAAAATGTAATGCGTTTTTGTCAAGAATGTACTTGTAATTTTTTTTTCTATTGTTGCAGTTTTCTTGGTTTTCATTTCCGAGATCGCTTGAAGCAAGCTGGAAGTCGAGTGAGATTAGTGATGTCTATGAGATCAAAGGCGTACAGGACATCCAGTATGCGTAGACGAAACAATTACAACAGTTCCAGTAATAGTGTCGGAGTCAGGCTCCACCAAAACGGATACCAGGGAAGCAAAAGCAGCACCAGAAATAACGGAAACGACAGAGGTGGAATGACCAAAGTTGGAGCCAAAACAGAAAGAACTGAAGTATGAACTTCACTTTCTAACGAATTAATGCTTGAAGTTTCAAAACGAAAGGACTGAAGTGCGACTTCGATTGTTTCGTTACTATCAGCGCAAACTAACGGTTTTCAATCGTTCAGTTATAGCAAATAAATCGAATTTTCATACGTTGCTGTAGCTCGCCAAGCTATGCAACTATGCAATTAACCTTTTTGTTTACTTCTTTATTTTTTCGAACTGAATTTTAACTTTATTTTAAATTTTTGAAATTATTCCCGTAGTGTGTAATTGGTTTCGCTTGTTTGAGTGATGAAATATTTTAGCCGTTGACAATAACATTTTTGGAAGGTTTTTTCTGAACAGTATGAAAGATTTACCTCTGAGAACTTAAAAAAATCTAAGTGATAAAATGGTTTAAAATAAACTTTAAGTTTTACCGAAAGATATAGATTCGAATTATGCAGACGAACTACCTACCTACTGTTGCACATATCGTTATTGACGTATGTTGAGTTGCTAATTTTTTATTCTTCCAACATTTTTGCAAAATATTTGACCTAGCATGATATTTCTTACTTTGATTGATTTACTAATGAAATGTTATTTTACTATATTAATAATTAATTGTTCGTTATTGCACATAAATTTTATTTCATTAAACTTTTGTATATTGAATTTTAAACTTTTTGCTTGCTTGCTATGCTTTAGATTACGAAATTTACTGGTACAGTATTTTCAGCTCATAAATTGCAAGCAGAAGAAATGTTTGTATTCCGTACTAGTTTATTTACCTTTGAGACACTCTTTTGGCTAAAATACATTATACCTAATTGACTACTTTTTGTAGTTTAACTGTGTTTTCAAATTTTTGTTCATGAATAGAACTCTATTTTGCTGTACAATAATTTGACCAATTTTTATCGAAAGGCAGTCACACGTAACGGTATCAATTTTCATGTCAGCGGTGTAACTGAGCTTATACTGCTGCACTTGCAGCACTGCTACTGCGTGGAAAGCTGGATTTTTTTGCTGCAGTTTACTATTTTAACTCCAATAATAACACAATGATACCAGTAAAAAATGTTTAACGTTACCGTTTAACCTATCAACTTTTATTTAAACAATATGGCAAAAATACTTAAACTAGATGAAACCACTATCCATTTTTTTCTTAACTCCACCTGGGCAGAGAAACAGGGTTTTTTGACAACATGGAATTCATCACATGATTGCTTCAATGTGACTGAAGCTAATTGCGGCATCAGAGTTGCTAATCAAAAATAACTTAAGATCTTGCTATTATTGATTGCGGTACATTGAATATCGATTTTTGTCTTGTTGGTAATGTTTTTATTCATTTTGTTTCCATGTGCTCCTTTTGGCTTGAATTTTTTTTATTTTTATTTTAGTTTTCAAGACAAAAAATTTTGTTAAAATTACGTTCGATAACGACAAAAATCTCGGACTGAAGTAAGACATGAAAACAGGGTCATTGAAGCTATGAATAACAATAATTTTATGGCGAGTGAAATATTTTGAATTATTGCGTTGAATTATTTTGTAATAAAACAAATACGAATACTTATTGTTATCAATTGCGTTGATTGGTTGTTGGTTACCACCAACAAAGAAGAACCAAAAATTCACATATGCAGTAAACAAAAACTGATCAGCGATCGAGTGGATAAAGGCTTTGCTAAGAAGCGATAGACTCGGGTGCTATGTGTGGTAGACAGGTGGGCACTGGGCGGGTGGCAGCGTGTTTAAGACAAAAACATTATTTCCCTGTATCCTAGTTGAAGAAACTTGGTCAATTTAAAATGTAATTGCGATTGAATTATGTTGTTAGCAGACTCAATATTGCTGAGTGGACAAAAAACAAACACTGAAATGACGGGCAACTAGGAGCTCATTGGAACAACCAACGCTCGCGTAGCGTGTTTGTGTTTTTACTTGGCCATTTTCAAACTAACGAGTGCGAAGTTTCAGACTTTTGCTTATCACTCGAAAACGGTTTGGTCTAGCTGCATGAAATTTTGACAGCAATTTAAGATTATTGAGTTGTTTCTTTGTACCAAATTTCGAAGAAATTAGTCTCGTGCTTTGGTTTCAGGACTCGAAAATCGCCCCAAAAGTTTGGTGTAAAAAGTGGTCTCATTCAAAAACGACTTTAGTATACGGCAAAAACTATTTCTCATGGTTATATGTCTTAAGATACTGTTGCATCCCTGCTAACCTACTTTTGGCCGCGATGAGTTTTTTTTTTTTTCGTTTTGTTTCCCTTTGTTTCTTCCTAAATCTTGTACGCTCTTCTTATCCTAAACGACAAAACATTGAAATCTAATTTTTGTGTAAAGTTGTTGAGCTGCAAACGCCATTCTGTTTCCCGAAATTTTTTGGGTCCATTCCTCCGGAAATCCCCTAAAATGGTGGCCCAAAAGTCAATTTTTTGAACGGCTCCAGCTAGGGTGCCAATTTTTTTTATGTCAGCAGATATTTTACAAACAATTATTTTGACATAGTTTGGGGGTACCACCCTCCTGGGGACCCTCCAAATGGACCTCCAAAAATCACTTTTTTGAACGACTTAACCTAGGGTGCCATTTTTTTTGATATCGGTAGATATTTAACAGACAATTATTTTGACGTAGTTTGGTGGTACCACCCTCTCGGGAACACTCCAAATGAACCCCCAAAAATCACTTTTTTGAATCACTAAATTCAGGGTCCCATTTTTTTGATAACAGTAGATATTTAAGAGACAAATATTTTGACATAGTTTGGGGGTACTATTACCCGTGCAACCCCAAATAGAGCCCCAAAAATCACTTTTTGGGTTTCTTTAGCTATAGGGCGCTAGTTTTTTTTTTTTTTGATGTTAGTTAACATTTAAGAGATAAAAATTTTGCGTATTATTGGGGCCCCGCCCCCCACGAAATCTTTCCCCAAAAATTCCATTTTGATTTAAGCTATGGAGCTAGTTATTTTTAATATCGGTTAACACTTAAGAGACAAATATTTTGACATAAAATTGAGATACCACCCCCCAGGAAACCTCTCTCCAAATGGATTCCAAAAATGAATTTTTTGAACGGTTTAAGCTAGGGTGCTATTTTTTTTTTGATATCAGTAGATGTTTAAAAAACAAATATTTTGACATACTTCGGGGCAGTGCCATCGCTAGAGCAAATGAAGTAAAGGAGCACTAGCTGAAAGTGGGGTGGGGAGGCACTAAAATAAACTGTAAAAACTGATATTCAGATCTTGTACGGCTACAAATATGTGTAATTCTAAAATAAGGACGGCAACGTTGCTTAGTTCGTTTCGTTTGTGACCCATAATCGCTCCAAAAGTTTATCTACAGCAGTGAATGGCACCAGACATGCAACCAGGATTTTGCTAAGAGGGGTGAACCAAAAGTAAATTATTTTTGCCAAAAAATTGTCTGATTTAGCCCCAGTGCTAAACAAACCGATGCAACTCAAGCTTGTTACAGAAGAGGTATAGCCACTAAATATTTAGTAACTTTAGACAACCGCTGGGCAATTTTTGTGATTTTGTAGCAAAAAAATAGCGATTTTAACGCCATTTTAATCACATTTCGCAATTTTTGAAGCCTTATAAATAACTACTGTAACTTGTTAAAAAAATTCAAAAGTCATTCCAAAGAATTTAATTGCTTAGCCCCTTCAGCTTCCTTACTTCAGGTCAAGTCTAAAGTACGTCTAGACGATCGTATTTCGAGGTTACATTTTCTAAGTGACTTGGCTAAGGGGGCTTAAGCCCCTTCACATTGGTTGCGCCACTGACTGCGACTTCAAAATCTTGAGTGTGCTCTAAAAATCAAAACTGCCAGTCATTAAAAAAATGTATTCACGTATTGTTTCATGTCACAATCACTAACTAAATACCGGTAACGATTCTGCAGGCTTACATCTCTCTTCCTCGACACATCCGTAAAGGCGTGTTGCTAAGGCGGATTATTGCGTCAGATTTGTGTACAACCACTGGTTGCCAGCAATTTCGCAAAAAAAATCGAGAAAACGTCAAAGTAGAATTATGTTTGAACGTAATTATTCCCCTTTTCCATCATTGTCTGTTGTCTTGTCGTTACGTGATATTCCAAAAACAGAATTTTGAGTAAAAAAAAATGGGCTAAGACAAGCAGCCATTAGGGGGCACGGCCCTCTTGGCCCCCGTAGCGTCGGCACCAATTTGGGGGTACCATCTCGCCGGATACCTCTTAAATGGACCCTCCAAAATCAATAAATTGAACGGTTTAAGCTATAGGGCTCTAGTTTTTTTGAAATCTGTAAATATTTGTGTCGGTCGTTCAAAGGGGTTGCTCTTCAGCACGCTCCCATCTAATTCACTTTTGTGTTTTAATTGAGTTTGTGCTATTTTTTGACAGATTAGGCACCCTTCTAATGTCAATTTTTCTTCATTTCAGCTTAATGCTTGTATGCATATTTTCTCTTCTGCTTCGTCCAGCAATCGAAAGCTAATGGAGAATAATACACCTTCGCGAAGTAAAAAAGCACTCCAACATGCAGAGTTAAGATGCAATAAAAATGAGGGAAGCCTATTTTTTTTTGTACCGTGTGACAATGTTTCACACGCATGTCATAAAGAAAGTATTAGGAGCGCGCTTTCAAAGAGATTTTAATTACTCGAAAGCGAAATACAATTGCCATAATGATACTACAGCACATTTTCCATAGTATAAGCCACAGTATATAATTGTTTTATAACAATCCTCATTTTAAATCAAAAACTATTGCTTTTTCACTTTCAGTACTTTTCTTAGATCTTAACTCTATTTTACGCGGGGTATTTGATCGACGCACTTTACAGGGGGGTGGGGCAAAAATGCCCCCTATCTAACTTCTAAACCAAATATACGACTACAACAAATTGGAATGTGGGTTGGTGTTCACCAAAAGTTTTCGGGAAAATTGTTTTAAAATAATGACGTCGTCATTGTGACGTCTGAGCCATTTTTTCGAAAAATGACGTGATTTTTACAATGACGTCACAGATAGTTCAAATGTTGTACATAGATTTGTTTTTTAATACTGAATGATAAAATTCACAGTCAAAGTAGCGACGTCGCAAAAACATCTTACGAAGTGATTTTAGTTAAATTTTGGCCCAAAAATGCTCAGATTTCGGAAAGGAACTTCGGAAAACCTCAAAATTGGGAAAGTTTCCGTTATCCTAACCACATCAAATTTTCAAGAGTTTTTGTGATGAAATTTGACTCAAAGTCAAATTGATTTGAAACAAAAATCTTTTTTTTTTTGAAAAGATTTATCACGAAAAAAAGCGAGAGAGAGGCAAAAACACCTCCTTTTGTAAAATCGAGTTAAAATTTTAATTATCCTTGCCAGTAAGGAAATCGAACGACGGATCAATAAATTTTCGATTACTAATTTGAACCTTAGTCATTTTTTACCTACGCTGCCTCAAGCAGCCCTAATGAGAACAGCTGCATTACAAGTAGCTCTTGCATACCACTGCAGTAAGAAAAGAACAGCCAAATTTGTAACGATTTTTAAAAAACGCGCGGTAGGCGATCTGTTGCTGTTTTTGTCTCCAATATCTAAAAGTTTAGATTGAACTGAAAGTCTATTTCATTAATTTGAGTTTCCGCTTTTTTGCAATTCCAAAATATCGTATTACGATTTCTGAAAAATTACTGTTATTTTCTTTTAAGTCATACGTGTGTTGCCAATTAAAACTAAATAACATAGTTTTTTTGCAAAGTTTCTAGATTGTTTTGACACCTGTTACAGCATTGATGCTAACAAAAAATCTTGGGCAGCACCGCTACTTTGGATGTTTCGGGCTAATCATAAAATCCTTGGCATTTACCCAGAAGAAATTATTTTCTCATCACACTGAAATTTACTTCAGCAACCAGGGATGTAGTCGAAACCGTCTCGTTTGAGACCGAGACCGAGACCGCAAAATTTTTCCGACCAAGATCGAGACCGATACTGGAAAAAATACGTCATCATTGGTTTTGGTCATAGGCAAAAATCCGTCATCATTGGAAAGAATACGTCATCATTCGCAATGAAGAAAGCAGAAGAAGAAAGATTATAACGCAAAATAATTTATCAGTCGGAGAATTAAACTGGGAACAGTAACCTTTTAATTACCAACTCGACACTTTACCAATTAACTGAAATTTTGCCGCTCGTACATAGTTTGTGAAGAAGTCACATATTTGCAAAAGTACTGCTACCAGAATGTAACATCGCAGAGCGTCATCTAGGACCGTGGAACAGCATGACTTTGTTTCAATTACCTTACACGGTTATCAAGCATTTTGATTTTGAATGAAATACATTTAAGTTTGATTGCTGACAGAAAGACTGAAACTATGGTATTCAAACAACCGACTAATGTTGTTTAGTGTTAAATGCTTATTACTTTTGCATTGTTTTAATGGATATAATTATTTTCATTTTTCTCTTCTGACCTCAAAACTATAAAAGTCCGTTTTTTACCAAAACAAAAAAATAAACTGCCGTCAAAAAGAATAGGATTTTTTTTAAATCAGGGGAACATACTATGCTCTTCTTACGAACAAAAATCTTAGCAAAATGACATAGAAAAAAAATCTGCGAAGATTTTGTAAGCTATGCTTTTTCGTACGAATAAATTCAGAAATATTCGCTCGACATTGGCGTAGCCAGGATTTTTGATTGGGAGGGAGGCAAACCACAAATCCTAATTATGCAATGACATCATCAAAAATTTTCAAACGAGAAACTTTTGAAGGGGGCAACGATATCGTAGAATGGAAGATCAGAAGCTGTGGTCTGTGTGTTGGCACTTAAGCAGGATTTTGCTAAAGAAAGAGGGCTTAAACCAATAGTCAAAAAGTGCAAACGTTTAACTTGGGAGACGTGTCGATTAAGGTAATATAACTCAAACGCATCACATACGGGGGTCTGGGGCGGAGCTCACAACCCCAGCGGCTAGGCAATTTTTTGTAACTTTTTTGAAAATAAGGCTATTTTAATGCCATTGGATCACATTTCGCACGTGTTAAGAGTTATTTAAAAGAACTACACTTTTAACATTTGAAAGCCAATTGGAAAAAATTACATTGTTTAATCTTCCTTTTATTTGCAATTTAAGTCCAAAACACGTTTAAAACTAAATCCGGCCCTGGTAAATCCGGCCCTGGTTATTGCATTACGTTCACAAAAAGGTTACATGAGGGCCTGAGGAACCAAGTTTTAAGGCAAAAACCCTTAATTTCACCCAGGTTATATATTTAAATTGGTTGGCAAAAATTGAATTGAGGAGGGCCTGGGCCCCCTGGTTGTCAATATTATTCTTAATTACTTTTGTACGCGTGCACTGTTGTACGCGAAAATGCAAAAAGAAAGTGAAACTGAAAAAACATGTCTTTTTTGTCTCATTTTTATCATTGATGGCATTTCGATTGGGGGGCGGGTCCCCTGCTCCCCTACCCCATGGCTACGCCTATGACGGTCGAACAGTTTTTGTTTTTTGAAAATGTCGTCTTTTTTGTCAAAATTTTCATGATACGTATTCTGCGAATGATCTAGACCACGCGCAGAAATTTGTGATGATGTTTTGAAGTTCAATTTGCTGCGAAAAATCGTGAAATATGCGAAGATGAATGCGCATTTGTGTTTTTGCAGCAAAAAGACACTTCAAATTATTTTCGCTGCAGTTGTATTCAATAAAGGGATGTGTGTTAAGCAGGGCCGTATTAAAGAAGGCATCGAGGAGGAAGGGGGCATAAACTTGCTTAAAGGTCCCCTGCATGATGTTGTTAAATTTGTGAATGTCAACTATAATAACGGTGTTGGGCACTTTCGCAAATCGGTCCGCAAATCCGCAAATTTCGGACTCAAGATTTTGATTTGCGGATTTGCGAACCGGTTTCTTTCCTCAAACATTTGTGGATTTGCGGTAAAAAATCCAAATCTACCGCAAATCCGCAAAACAACAACATCGCTGGGATCGTTTCTTAGTAATTTCCAACAAATACGTTTTTACAGTTGAATGTATCGACAGATTTGGGTGGATGTATTTATAAAGACATTATAACACCCCCTTGCCAAATTCCGCTGCTGTGGAAGGATTATTTTCCGTGAGTGCTGCTATTCTCACAACAAAATGAGCTATAGCTTAACGTCAAAAAACTTCCCACCGCTTGCTTTTCTGAAGGGAAGGTTGAGCTTTTTGAAGTTACAAGGGTGTCGCGATCGTTGATACTTGGCTAGAGTACAACCTTTAATCTCTAGAATAGCCCACATCGGCTGAAACTAGAGAACGACTGAGATGTTAATTGACGAATCGAAAATAGCAGTTGATAGTTCCTTTAGCTTCTTAAATCTCAGAAAGCAGCACACCAATCTTAAATTAAAACTTCTAATTAAGATTGAAACACAAACCAACTAACTGAGCAAAATCGCTCCACTCACACCTCTTACGACCGACAAATTCAGATCGTAAAGACTTAATCGCAACCAACCAGGTTCAGGTCGCACCTTACACATTCTCGCGATCGTCCAATTCAGATCGCCAACTATACGGCTACACAAGCCAACCACAGATATACAAACTCGGCAAAATTGCATACGAAACTAATACCTAAAATCACCCACTCTTGGAATATTAGAATAATGAATGGAAAACAACCCGCCTATTTATACTACGACAAAAGCTATCGAATATCCCAGAACAATTCCTGATACGTCATAATGGAAAAAATACATGAGCTTACGATAAACAAATTTTGACATAATCATGAAGTCACAACTTCAAGTCTAAATATAGCGATTAAGAATTGTAAACAACGTAAACAATCGATAACTGCAGAAAATAGCAGAATATACTAGAAAGGAATTATCTCGAATATCTCGAATATTCCAAATCAAAAAAAGCGGCAAAAGTAGTAAATCAGTCACGTACACGTTAAAATACAGCGAATACTCATATCTCAGGCATTCAAAATTATTATTCGTGACAAAGGGGCTGCACGAGACGATTGGTAAATAAATAGCCTGCAGGCCTACCAACATTTTCAATCTTAGTTTTATCTTTTTAGCTTTTAGTTTCGTTAATCGTGTTTTTGGAATGCATACTTTAGATACTTTAGAGTTAGACTACATGCGTTGCCGCTCAAGAAATTTCCAAAGATTTTTGGAAATTAGTATTACTGCCCGTTTTGGAATTCTGGAAAAAATTTTTATTCTGGTTAATCTTGTGATATTTGATGATGTATACATAATAGAACTATCCATTTTTGATTTTCCAAAGTTTGTCTATTATGAAAATGATGCATCAAAATGCTTAGCCTTTTTTTATTCAAGAAATGGCATAAATTTCTGAACAGTTGGCAGCATTGCTCCAAAATTTTTCCAAAATTCACGAGCTAAGTTAGTCGCATTGACAAACTTTTTGGCTGGTAAATTACTACCGTACATCGATTTTGTAGGTTTTTGGCCCCACCATCAATCTGACCACCGTCGAAACAAATTTCTACTGTAGTTTAACAGTGACCATTGATTGAACTTGCGTTACATACCGATAATTATCCAAGATTTAAAACCCAAGTTTTCTATTTTTGCAATTACCCTTAGGTGCTGACTGCTCAGCACTAAACAGAAACATAACATTAAAATAAGAGCGAGGTTTTAATTGAAATTAATATCTGCACCGTAATAATATTGTCTACAATTTCAAAGCTTTTAAAGCACCGCTCTTATTTAAAGATCGACTAGAAGTTCAAGAATTAGAATTTCATGTAACCATTAATCAGGACTGTATTGCAACTAAAATAAAATAGCCAGAGTAGCCGAACTTTTGGCTTGTTCTTCTTACACGTAGCACATTTTCGTCTGAGCAGAAGTTTGCCTGTATGAACACCTATCAAAACGATTTTAAAAAATTTTGCACCAACACAGTAACAATACAAAAAAAACTTTGGTTGCAATTATCACGTATAAACCAAGTTATTTTAATTGCGATCTGCAAATTGTCATGCGTGATGAAGGAACAAGAAGGGTCATTGTCAACGAACCGCCCCCTCCCCCTATTCCGTCACTCAAGCAATAAATGGTAGCCTAAAAGCCTGTAAAGTATCATTTTTAAGAACGCAAAAATGCAATTTTGTGCGAATCGAGTTTTTACGTACCGCGGTTCAATAAAGACTTGTGCATCTATGTTTATCTTATGAGTAACCTATATGACAAGTACAAGACATGCAAATCAACAAAGGATTTTTAACTCAACGAACATACTGTAATTAAAAGTTAAAACGAGCGACAAAAGTGACTGGCAGCTGAGGTCGCACTCTTTCAAGTCTTCTCTCCAGATACCAGAGTCGCAGCCGTAATTCCACTCCGGTCGCAGTTTTGTTTAAATAATAAGCCGGAGTTCATTTCCACTCGGCCAAGCTGCTGACATGTATATTATAACTCACAAAAACTGAATATTAAATCAATCAAGAAAACTTATTGGTATTTATTACAGTTCTATAGTCTACGAAAAGGAAATACGAAGCATTGTTATTGCTATTAGGTCTCCTCTATTTATCAAACCAGGAGAAAAAAACTGCAAAGTTTGCGGTTCAAGTTTGCGGAAGTAAAAAGTCATTTGCGGTTGCGGAAATGTGAAAAATTACCGCAAAGCTACCGCAAACTTGTGGATCTGCGATTGCGGAATTTGCGTTTGCGGAAAAGAGAGTAAATTTGCGGTGCCCAGCACTGGTTACGGCCATCTTGTTACCAAGGTACTGCTTCGTAATACATAATCTACATTGCTGCTAACGCATGAAACTTCGAAATGGTGTCTATAGTCATTTCAAAAACATTACAACTCTTTTCGAGTTATTATCACGAAGTTAATGAAATACAGTACCTTAAGCACTTTTGCGCTTAAATAATGGAACATTTGCCGACTATAATATATAAAAATTGTGCTCTAGGTCCTCAGCCTCGACCATTTCGGTTCGCACACCCTTGGCCTCTTGAAAGTGGCTGTCTTCAAAAAGTCGGTCATAGGCCTTCGTCTTGGATTTTTTGAGTCCTGGGCCTTAAACGATGGGTCCTCGACTTCACTTTTAGTAAATTGTGTTCACTCCAATAAGCTCATGCATATTCATGCAGTGCAGCATTAACCAACCGACTAAACTGCTTACAAATTACCATTTGAAAAAAGCACTATAGAGCAAATAAGCTTGGCAAGATACGAGTAGCAACAGCAAAATTTTACCAAATACAGATAAACTAAAGGTTTATACGTAAATTAATTTAGAAACAAAAAAAGCCGAAGTGGAACCCATGCCTCCAAAGGTGGGCACTCGGTACTTTAAAAGTACCGATGGTACTTTTACTGCTGCTATGTTGAAAAAGTACCGACGGTACTTTATTTGTTGCAATTTTGAAAAAGTACTGACGGTACCTGTATTCGGTACTGTTATTCGGTACTTTTTAAAAGGAAAATGCTTCTCATCTTGCAAACATTATCTTTGGTGATTTTACGCGTTGAACAATGATTAGTCTCTTAATTGCGTATTGGTAACTGGTACAACATGCTCAGTTAATGAATCTACGCGAACAATTTCATAAAAAAATCAAATGTTCATTTTATTCGCTGCGTTACGCCCAAACGTGTAACAAGTTTACGGAGCTATTCGTCGCGACATTGCTCTTGGGCAACGTAGCTCCTTTCGAAGAAAAGTCGCAACGGTGGGAGCCGTTGGCAAATCTGCGTTCAATTTGACCAGCCCAGGATTTGAACCCCTGACTTCCCGCAACAGAGCCAAGCATGTTATCGCATAGGCTATTTGGCCGGTGGCAAAATTACTTAACAGATGTTATTAGAGGCTGTCCATAAAAAACGTACTCTGCAGTCAGGTTGGGCCGTTCAAAGGTGGGCACGAAAGTTTTGCGGACATGGGGGCGAAAATTTTGCGGACATGGGGGCTTCCTGCATTGTGGTCGTCCGTATTCCTTGATTACAAAGCATGAAAATTCAGTCGCTTTCATTGCTCTGAAATTTCGATTGCATTGCCTTTTAATACATTTTTAGTTAGTTTTTATGAAATTTTACCCTTGGTTTATGACTTAATATCTAAACATACTGAAAACGTGTTTTTAAAGCGTTTCGATACCAAATAAAGTGAAATTTTTTATTTATATTTTGGTAACCTGGACTAAGTAACCAGTTTTGTCGCTAATAAAAATGAATGTTAGAAGGGTCTCAAACATAGGCGAAGCTTGGAGTTTTGATTGGGGGGGCCCAAACCACAAATCGGATGCAATGACGTCACCAGGAATTATCGAAAAAGCAACTTTTTGTGGGACAAACATATCGTAGAATGGAAGATTTGAAGCCGTGATCTGTGTAAGGAACTTAAACAAGATTTTGCTAAAAGAAGAGGGCTTGAACCAAAAGTTAAAAAGTGAAAATTTCTAAAATAGGAGAGGCGTTGAGTAAACTAGAGTTACTGAAACGTATCACAGACGGGGGTCTGGGGGCAAAGCCCCCAGTCGCTGGAAGATTTATAGTAATTCTTGGAAAAAAAGCTATTTTAATGTCATTGGATCACATTTCGCACGTGTTCAAAGTCATTTGAAAGAACTAGGTTTTTAACATTTTAAAGGCAATTGAAAAAATTAAATTGTTCAATCATCCTTTTACTTACAATCTAAGTCCAAAACACGTTTAAAATCTTACATTCGGGGGTTAAATTTAGTACGTGGTTTGGCCCGTGTAGGGAAGGTAAGGTACATTGCAGAGGTGGAGTCATCGAGGATGTCCTCGAGGACACATTTTGATGCCCTTGGCCTCGAAGGTCAAGTCTTTCGCCTTGGCCTCAAAGCGTCTAATCCTCAAAAATTACCCAGTCCTTGACTTAAGGACAGCACTATTTTTTGAATTGTTAAAATTTTGTAGATCGCCTAAAAAATTTTGTTGAAAACCTTTTTTTTGGAGATCGCCTGAAAAAGAATTTTTGAAGATCTTGTTTTCGGAGATCGCCTGAAATAATAATAAAAAAATTTTTCAGACATTTTTTTGGTAGAACACTCGCCGCCTGTGTTCTTAGTGCTTGGTTTTGGCCTCGAGCATTCTTGTCCTTGGCCTCGAGAGGGTCTGTTCTCGGAAAGCTGTCCTTGGCCTCGGATTTTTTTTGTGTCCTTAGCCTTGGCCTCGAGCCTTTTGTCCTCAACTCCACCTCTGGTACATTGCCTCCTGCAATATTTTAGCAGTAAATAATAATCACTCGAAGACTTTGCTTTGAGATATGTCTTTTCATAAAAATAGTCAGTTGTACAGCACAAGTACGGCCAGTGGGCCTAGGCCCTCTCAATTAAAATTCATTAATTTGTTCAACGAGCATTTCCCGTAGCTAATTTTTTCAAAAAAAGTTCGTCGCGTGAAAACTGGCGAGGTGGAGGTGAATTACAATTGAAAAATGATACAATAATTGGGTACGCCAACTAACCATGTTATTGCTCGGGCTGGATTTACATTGCCCGGACCCCTGGCAGTTTGGAGATTTTCTCAACATCTTCCTGCCAAATATACGTGAAGACCAAAAAAAAGTCTTACCATCTGAGCACGGGGTCCCTGGCACTGTGCCCTATATGGTAAATCCGCTCTAGTAATTGTATTACGGTCGCAGAAAGGTTAAATGGGGACTGAGATAGCAACTTTTTGGATAAAAACCATTAATTTTACCCAAGTTATACATTTAAATTGGTTGGCATAAACTAAATTGAGTAGACCCGGGCCCCCTGGTCGTCAATATTATTGTTAATCACTGTTGTACGCAAAAAATGCTAAAAGAAACTGAAATTGAAGAAACAACAGGCTTTTTGTCATTTTTTATCATTCGTGGCATTTCAATTGGGGGGGCAGGCACCCTGGCTACGCTTATGGTATTAAAACATATTTTTGGTGACTTCATAATCCCGCAATAAAATTGGCACGGCCATTTCTACCTTTCGAAAGTTCTCTATCGTGTCCGCGATAACAGGAGAGTTGACGCAGTGAGGACACTTTACGGACAAGGAGGAGGGGGTCAAGTTTTCGCAATTTTTGCGAACGTCTTTTATGGACAGTCTCTTATGAAATTATATGCTGCAAAAAAATTTCTTTAAACAAGAATATCACTTTAAAATGACTTCATACAGAGGACAGGCTGGTCTTCACTTTTCAAGGCAGTACGAATGAGCGAAGGACATAACGCAATAAAGCGAACTTTTATGAATTGCTTTGTAAAGTTACATAGTGCAGCGCCGGTGAACAGTCATCCACTATCTTACTAAACATTCCTTATTACGTGGGCAAGGTTTGAACGTACTTCTTTGTAATTTCAACTCCTTTTGAATTGTTTTAATTCTACACAAAAGTACCGAGGACCGCGTTGAATGTGCTAAAAATTAACGAAGGTACCGAAAACGGTACTTTTTTGAAAAAGTACCGACGGTAACGACCGTACTGCGGTACTTTTTAGAACCGACAGTACTGCAGTATTTTTTAGCTTTCGTCAGCTGGACTGTACCGGTGTTTTGTCACCCACTGGAGACTCGTAATTCATGTCCCTAAATCCAGTTTGTGATCTAGCTCAAGTTTTACCTATGACTCCCAAATTCTTTCTTTCTTGCCTGACCACCGCCAAAACTAATGTCACGTTTTGCATTAAAGTAAATTCATTTTTACATTTTACCGGAATTTTGTAGGAGGCATAAGTAGATGCTATTCCTGATTCTACAGTTGTTTTCCTTTTTTTACAATAGGCTACGGGTAGATCTTCTATGCTTTTTGATAAGCCTAGGGCCCGAGAGGTTTGGAAGGGAAAACTACATGTATACTATCAGAAACATTCAGCCTAGCTGCATGCCGTCTGTTATTTTTGGTCTTACATACACTAGCCCTAATCTGTGGCTTAGCCTTTCTCAATTTCTTAAAACTGATCGGCCTGCAATTTTTAAAACGTAGGTCGAATAACAAATAAAACCAATAAATCCTTTCTTTCGAGTAGGCCTACCGACACTGCCATTTAGTACGCACAGGCATGAGCACGGTCTTGATCTTCAACATCACGTTGTTTTAATGATCTGATCTTTATCTTAAAGATCACATTTTTTGTGTGATCTTGATCTTGAAGGTTAAGATCACTTTAATTTTTTAATGTCGCGTAGGGTAAGCATCGCGAAGGCTAGGTTATGTAATATTCTGACGCTTTTTTATGCTTCCGAGTAGAAGCTAGTCATGCAAAAGTCACGTAGAGAGCCGCATTTAAGCATAACCCTCTATTGCCTTTTTCTCATACATTTGGTTTAAATACGACATTTTGCAAATGCACTGCTGCGAGCTGCGTTGTGTGGTAAACGCGTTTGCCTTCCAACCATCGCATCCGGGTTCGAGCCGCGCTTGGGTTACGATCGCATGGAATGGAATTATGCGGAGTATAGACGCAGTATGCAGGAGCGGGAAAGGAAATGCACGGAGCAATCTTTTTTTTGCTTGAAAACCTTTTATTCCAGTTAGGGTTGGGGCAGCGATGCCAGCCTGAGGGATAGCAATTACAAGGCAGCAGTTTTTTTGCTTACAAAAGCGACGTACCGTTACGCTTTAGAGCGGCTCCCTGCGTAAGTTTTGAATGACTAGCTTCTCGAATCGTTCCGACACGGAATAGAGTCTAAACTGGAGAAAGTACTCCGCATTTGCCGTGGTACAAACATGACAGGTACGAACCAGCAGTACGGCAGTATCTAACCTGCTAACTGGAGAAAATTAATCTCAAATCAGCTTCGTTAACTACGGAATGTTGGCAGACTTGGTGCATCCTATAGAAAATACCACTCTTTTTTTGCACACCATTAACAGATACCAGTAGCAAAGAAAATCTTTAGAAACTAATACTGAAAAAACAAGTGCTGGTAGTTGCATCAGCATCAGTACCCATTGTAGCCTAGGCAGCGTGGGCACGATCTTCATCTTCAAGATCAGATCGTGATCTGGAAGACCAGTAGCGTAGCCAGAGGGTGGCGGGGCTATGCAAAATACCCTGTTTTTTGCACTTTTGAGACCAATTTGTCCTCAAAAACCAAAATAGCCCCTCCCCCATTAAGATTGGGACGAGAATTCGTCAAGGACTGATGTGATTTTGACTTGAATTTGATGTAGTAACCACCTGAATTTGGATAGAAAAATAGACTCAATTTCAGTGAAGACCTTTTTTTTTTGGAGTTCACCTAAATTTGGACAGAAAAACCGACTCAATCTTGTTGAAGACTGATGAAAATCTGGGTCAAGATTGTTTGCTGTAGTTTCCAGCTTCCAAAAAAGCCCACCCCCTCATTGCGAATTTCTGACTACGCGCCGGTTGAAGATCAAGATCACATTTTTTGTATGATCTAATCTTGATCTTCAAAATCACCAAAAGGTGGTGATCTTGCCCATCTCTGAGTACGCAACTGACAATAATAACTTCGAATTTGTCCAACATTGCATTTTGAATGATTTAAAAATCACATGCCTCTGTTACACCAACGTTGTGAACCAGGTTAATAAATTGATTAAACAACATTTTCTTCCAAAAGTGAAACCTATAATCGAATCTTTGATAGCTAATTTTACAGGGAAAGAAAAGAGTCTTTTCTTCAAAATTTCGCCAAAAGTTGGATTTTGCGCCGCAGTTTTCGAATTCGGTCATAACTCGATTTGCCAAAAAATTGCGTAACAGCTTTTGACTCTCAGGTCTTTCAATGCAAAAGCGAAGCAAAAGCAAAAAAATTACTAAGTATTGTGTATTCACTGTATCAAGCTACAAACTATGTAGTTCATATAATTCTTATCATGAGTTATTGACTATTCAAATGGGCAATTTGACACACAAAAGAAATGAAACAATTAGTCAGTTTTCAGCAAAGTGGAGGAAGGGCTATTTCATAAAGTTAACTAACGTTGCTTATTACTATCGCATGCGATTGTTTTGTAAAAATGCTAAATCATTGCGCAAATGTGATAGAATCTCGTCTACTGTAGTTAGCAATTCGTGTTTGAAGTGCTCTATTTCAATATCTTTTATTTTAATCTAAAGGATGCCACTTGTGATCTAGTCCAGTAAATCTACGCCAAACTAGGGCCCAAATTGGAAAAAATTGCAAGAAATGGTTTTGCAATCGTTTTTTGTGTTACGTGATGTGGAGATTAACATGCAAAAAGTTTACCAAATTCACCCATCACAAAGTCGAAAAATTTGGGGGTGAAAAATACAGACTTTCCCCAAAATAGATAGTGGTCAAAAATATGCCCAGTAACATCAATGCTCTTTGCGAAAGACTTAAGAAATAAGTTTTGGCACGGAGTGATCAGTCTATATTCCTAAGATTTTGAAAATAATAAAATAGAACTGATGACGTCACGCTTTAGCTTATGATGTTACGAATGAGCTAAAAAGATAGTGATTTAAGGTAAAATAATGGCGTTCGAACGCAAGTAAAGGAAAAAATTAAAAGAGTTTCGAGATTAAAGCAAAATTGTTAGCTTATTCAAAACATGATGTGATGGCACAAGGCAAAATTTTAGCAAAAAAAATAACGTGGTTGCTAACATAGGATTTTTTGATTTTTGATTGGGGCGGGGTCAAACCACAAATCACAAGCAATGACGTCATCAAAAACTTCGAAAGAGGAATTTTTTGTGAGGTCGAAAATATCGTAAAATGGAAGATCAGAAGCCGTGGCCTGGTGTTGGCACGTAACTAAGAACTCGTCCGAAGGGAAGGCTTAAACCAATACTTAAAATGTGAAAATGTCTAAATTGGGAGACATGTTGAGTAAAGAAATGCACTGTAATTCATACGTATTATTGCCGGGGGTCTGGGGATGGAGCCCCCAGCCGCCGGAGGCTATGGGGGTCTTGGAGCGAAGCCCTCAGCCGCTGGGCGAATTTTCGTAATTTTTTGAAAAAAAAGCTGTTTTAACACCATTGGATCACATTTCGCACGTATTCAGAGCCTCATTTGAAAGTACTCGATTTTTAACATTTGTAAGCCAATTGAAAACATTTAGTTCAGTCTTTCTTTTGCTTGCAATTTAAGTCCAAAATGCGCTTAAAATCTTGCATTTTAGGGTTAAATTTTGTAAGTGACTTTCTCCAGGTAGGAGGAAGTAAAGTACATTGCCTCGTGCAATATTAAAACAGTGAATAACAATTCACTTGAAAATTTCCCTTAGAGATCATTGTTTTGTGATGAAAACAACCAGTTATAGGAGTACATCTGCTGCCAGGGGGCCCAGGCCCTCTCAATTAAAAAATTTGTTCAATGAGCATTTTCCTTACTGTAGCTAATTTTTTTCAAAAGTATTTTGTTGCATAAAGTCTGGCCAGATGGTGGTGAATTGTTATGGAAAAATGTACAATATATGGTTACGCCTACTAACCGTGTTATTTCCCAGGCTGGATTTACACTGAGTTGGACCCAAGGCACTTTGGGATTTTCGCAATATTTTCCTGCCTAAAGTAGGTGAAGATCAAAATCAGTTTTATATGAGCGCGGGGCCCCTGGCACCGTGCCATTTGTTAAATCTGTCCTTGGCTATTGCATTACGTTCATAAAAAGATTACTGTATAGAGCCTAAATTAGCAACTTTTAGGATGTAAACCCTTAATTTCACTGGGGTTATACGTTTAAATTGGTTCGCAAACATTAAATTGAGGGGTTCAGGCTCCTGGATCAATATTATTGTTGGAGGCCCATTTAAATTGAGGGTTATTTCAATACTATTGTAGGGGGCCCATTTAAATTGTTTGGCAAACATTAAAATGAGGGGCCCGGGACCCTGGATCAATATCATTGTTGGGGGCCCATTTAAATTGGAGGCCATTTAGTTAAACATTATTGTAGGGGGTCCAATTAAATTGATTAGCAAAAATTAAATTGAGGTGCCCGGGCCCCCTGGATCAATATTATTGTTGGGGGCCCATTTAAATTGGTTGGCCAAAGTTAAATTGAGGGGCTCGGGCCCCCTGGATCAATATTATTGTTGGGGCCCATTTAAATTGGGGACCATTTAAATATTAGCAACCAATAAATTGAGGGGCTCGGGCTTCCTGGATCAATATTATTGTTGGGGGCCCATTTAAATATTTTTGTAGGGGGCTCATTTACATTGCTTGGCAAAAATTAAATCGAGGAGCCTCGGGCCCCTTGGATCAATACTATTGTTGAGGGCCATTTAAATATTATTGTAGGGCGCCCATTTGAATTTATTGGCAAAAATTAAATTGAGGGGGCCCGGGACCCTGGATCAATATTGTTGTTAATTATTCTTGTATGCGTGTACTGTTGTACGCGAAGATGTTAAAAGAAACTAAAACAGAAGAAACATTAGTCTTTTTTGTGGCATTTTTATGATTGGTAGCATTTCAATCGAGGGGGTCCCGGGCCTCCCCCTGGCTACGCCTATGGTTGCTACAAGAATTGGCTGTTACCAACTTGCCACCACGATTGGAAGATAAGGTGAAAAGAGTGCAGCCCCAGAGCTTGCATTGAAAGGTTGAAAATGGAAAGAATAAAACGTTTTTTATTTTTGCTTTTGGGTGATTTTGTTTGTTTTCTTTGTGATTTAGTATTTACACATGGCCTGCGACCTCCAACAGCAATTAAAATTGGCCCGCTGAACAAAAAGGTTGAAAACCGCTGGACTAAGATGTTAATTGACGAATAGAAAATGGCAATTGATAGTTCCGTTAGCTTTTTCAATTGCAAAAAGCAGCACACCAGTCTTAAATCAAGAACTTCTGTTTAAGATTGAAAACAAAACAAAATCTCTCCGATCTAAATCGCTCCACCAAAACTTATTGCAATCGACCAATTCAGATCGCACACTACAGCTACACAAGCCAAACACATATACAATCTTGGCTAAACTGCCTACAAAACTAGTATCCCAAACACTAGAAAATTATTAGATTGCTGGATTTATTAGACTATTAGAATTAGAAACACCTGTCTTTTTATACTACGACAAAAGCTGTCGAATATTCCAGAGAAATCGTTACTACGTCACAATAGAAAAACTATACGAGCTTACGATAACAAATTGCAACATAATTATGACGTCACAAACTTCAAGTCCAAATATAGCAATAAAAAGTCGTAAACAATCAAGTAATCCGGTGACCAAGGATGGCAGTGCGATACGGTTGTTCAGAATTTGCGTACTACGTACCTCGAGCCTTGAACCGTACCGTACCAGCGTACCGTACTTCAGTTCAATTTTTGAAGCGTACCGTAGCTAAATACCGTATCTTTACTCAAATCAAATGAAATAATGATCCAATGATGACATATGCATCTTATGTTGACGTGTGTTTTGTTTACATGTGTTTCGTATTATAATAAGCATTGGCTTAAAAAGTAGCCTACTCGACGAACTTAAAAACTGCTGGGTTTTTTATGCCGATACTTCATTCAAGGCCGTCAAAATCTTATAGAACAAAAAAATAATGCACCATCTAGAGGTGATTCTTTACGCTTCTGGAATTCTTTATGTTTAAGGTGAATTTACACAGTATCCATTTTTCGTACGTTTTCGTCCGTTTTTTTACGTTTTTGCTTCTTCTTGACAAAGTATGCGCTTTTTCATCCGCATTTTTATGTGTCCATATCCGCACTAACCAGACAGTCACATACTGGACAAAAGTTTTCTGAAAAAATTTTTTTGTAAAGGAGTACAGCTCTATTTCGAAATATTGCTCTTATCGTTCATACACAAAATTTTTGAACAAAATTTTTATCAAAATTTAACAGTCTACTTAGTGCGTACATGGACTTACAAAAATGCGGATGAAAAAGCGCATACTTTTTCAAGGAGAAGCAAAAACGTAAAAAAACGGACGAAAACGTACGAAAAACGGATACTGTGTAAATTCACCTTTAGTGATCAAAAATGACAATTTGTTTGCAAAAATTCAGTTTTATTAAAAACAAAGACATCGAGTAGGCTGCTACCACAATGATATTTGTATTTTCTTGTATTTTTGTGAAGCAAAGATATCTTCGTTTGTTTTGTATGGTCAAATTGATTTTAATGTATCATAAACCTGTTTACGTATTGCCATTCACGAGGATTTATTGCAATGCAATTTCAGGGAACCCGGTGCAATTTATTAGTATTTTTCTCCAAAGGTGGAGTTCTCGAAGACGTCCTCGAGGACACATTTTGAAGTCCTTGGCCTTGGCCTCGAAGCCTTAGGTCCTCGAAAATTGCCCTGTCATCGGCTCAAGGACAGCACAATTTTTTGAACTGATGAAATTTCGTTGGAAAACGCCAAAAACCTCGTGGAAAATTTGCGAAGACCTTTTTTGTATTCCTTTTCTGGAGATAGCCTGAAAAAATGTTTTGAAGACCTTTTTTTCGTCTGAAAAAAGTTTTTTTAAGACCTTTTTTTTTTCTTTTTTTGGGGAACACTTGCGCCTGTGTCCTTGGTTCTTGGCCTTGGCCTCGAGAATTTCTGTCCTTGGCCGTGGCCTTGGATTTTTTGTGTCCTTGGTCTTGGCCTTGGCCTCGAGCCTTGCGTTCTCGATTCCACCTCTGTTTTTCTCCTCAATTATACAAAAAACCGGGGCAATGTGCGAAAATACTGGGATTTTTAGACCACGGCGTATTCAGCTAAATTAGTGTCGCAGTTGTATCCGTGCATATTTTTCTCCAATATGTGACATGCCACGATAGTCCTAGGCTCCTAGAATGTATGGATAATAGTTATGACATCACAATTGGCCATACTTGTGACCTGGACTAGGGACACCATAATACAATTGTAACGTCAAATTAAGAGGCTATAAGATTATTTGAGAATAGCCCAGACTATGTGCACGCCGAGCACGGTCGCACGAATCTTCATTGACGGCCGCATGTTACACATAAAATGTTTAGTAGGCAAAATTCAAACAGCGTACCAACGTACCGTACCCGTACCATTACAAAAAAGGCGTATCGTACCAGCGTACCGTACTTCTTATCAAAAATCAAGGCGCACCGTACCGTACATACGTACCGCACCGTACTGCCATCCTTGCCGGTGACTGTAGAAGATTGTAGAACATACTGGAAAAGAATTTTCTCAAACATTCCAAATCAAAAATGCGGAAAAACTAGTAAAGCTGTCACGACTATGCTAAAGCACAGCAAAAATAATCATAACTCAGGCATTCAAAATTATTATACTTGACGCAGACTCAACTCCTTTTGGTTCGAATCAATTTTTTTGCAACCTTTAACTAATAAAACGTTGTTGGCTGACTTTGCTGGGAGAATTTTTTGTAAGTATAAATTTTTCCAAACCAATATTAACCAGTATTTTACATACAATGTACAATTAAAATTGCTGTTATCAAACACCTCAAGAAAAATAAGATTAAGTAAAGACTTGCAAATCGCAGGTATATTCTCCAGTTAACGTTGGCTGACACCTTGTTTCTGCTTATGCTCCCATTCACTGCTTATAGCGAAGTAGTTGGAAGATGGGAGTTTTCCCTCAGCTTATGCAAATTTAAAGAAGCTGTCATATTCGTCAATTACTACGCGAGCACCTATTTTCTAGTGGTAAGTTTTTGGTTAATGATTTGAATGATTTAGATTAAAAAAACGTCTGTTTCACGAAGAATGGCTGGTAAGTGATAAGTTGGTTATCATCTTATTGAAATAGACTCTTGTTTGATAAGATTTTGTCATTTGATAAACTGTTCTAGACAGTCACAACAACGTCTTAGTTGCCGAAAATGGCTCCTCAGCACTGTCGAGAAGCATTTATTCAAACAGATTCTATTTCAAAAAAAAAAAAACTACCTGATGAGAAGTTTTCGGCAAAGCAGGTTTTTGCTGGGTTAACACTTCGACGGGCGTCGCTGAAACCACATCACTAGTTTTGTTAAATCTATTGAGAGATTTTAAGGTAACGTCTGATTTATTGTCATTCAAGACTGAAAATTGTGAAGGTTTGAATTGTAACATGCAGGAAGATAAGTCGACTGTCCGTGCACAAAAATGAAATGTCACCTTTGAATTTTATTTAAAAGAATAATAAAAAACGTCTGATCAAGTTTGATCGTATTTGTTAAATACGAAGTTATCATATTTGTCAAATAAAAAGGACAATCTCGCTTTGCAGCATGCAACGTTGAGTAGCTTGCCTAACGGCCAAACGACTTCAAACTTTTTTTGCAGATTAGGAAGCAATGCCATCATCCTAAAAAATTTTAAGTTGCAAAGCAAAATGAATTTTAGAGTGGTTCACTATCGCGATACACAGTAACCCATGGATGAACGGTCTTGCTTCAAAACTTCAATCATAAAAGTGTCAACGTCTTAAAAAATAAAAACTTGTACTTACAATTTTTTTTTGTACTCAAAAACTTTTCTTTCTTCTATGGCGTCTTTTTTGTTCAAAAAATCTCATTCGTTTATGAAAAGTTAAACAAAGCAGTTGAAACAAGTCGATACAATTAATAGCTGCTTTGGTTACAAATGCTTCTGAAAGAGAAGGTGTGAAAATAAACGCCAAAAAGTAGAAAATACCAAATTTTGACGCTCTGCGACATTCGTATGGGCAACTTTTCATTATGTGTTAAAATAAAATTGATCAGTGCAGCAGTGTATTTTCCAAACTCTTGATTATGATAATGCTTTTGCCTTATAACATACCAGATTGAAGATCTTATTTGCTGAAAGACTGAAGCATTCAATACAGTTTCAATCAAAAATTTTTTTAATTGCAGTGCGTAATTATATAGGAGCAAAAGGAATAATGCTCTAGGGAATAACTCAAAAGCGGGATGATCAGTGAAATTTATATTACTGAAAGCCGAAAGTTGAATCTTCAATGCTGGACTCGGACTTGATCAGAACTAATTTTAATTACCAGGGTTTTTAACCTTTCACTTTTCACACACTTCAAGGCATAATATGGAATTGATACGTACCTTTAGTTTAAAGGTTGAGTTTTTGACAAAAATTTTAACTCTGTGTGCATTCTGTCCGAAACGTGATATAACAGCCAACTTTGAAATTTTAACTATACCTGAATTTTTTGTAACACTTCTTGGTTGGAAAACCCAGAGTAATGTCTTTTTGTGGTACGTTTAACCAATATGGTTTAACACTTGATAAATTTTCACTACTTTTCATTTCAGAATGTCATCGGAAACGCTGTTGACTGCTGCGTAAGTAGTACTGTATTGAATTAATGATTTTTTACGTTTAGGCATTTAAAGTTATAAGCTTATTCATAAACTTGAAGCAATAATTTTGATCATAAACGAAAAATGATTTAAAACGGAAAAGACTGCAATAATAATAATAAAATTCACATTGATTTTTAAATACAGCTTTGTATAGCTTTATTTATTTTCAATGTTTTCAAATCGATGACAACAGAGTTAATGCATTTTTTACTAGTAGTAAAATTTTTCCTACCGGTTATTCTATACATGGAACGACCAAAGCAATTGCTGATGCCGTTGATTGCTAGTAAAATGGCTGCTAATTAGGGCGGGTCAATTTTATCGAATTTTTTGAAGTTGAAATGACGGATGCTAAAAAGTTGTAATCTCCCTAAAAAATTCCCAAAACCTCGTTTTTGTCCGAAAATTTTAATACTTGACTTGGTAACTTGATTGAAGAAACTTCACGCTTTTAAAAAAACTTTAAGCGATTTTTCACATTATTGCTTTCAACATTTTAAATGATATATTCCAGCTTTTTTAGTTTACTCTCATATGCATCACATACCTTGAAACAGTTCAACACCAGTTTTAACCATATTGGAGTTTGATTTCTTCTAATAAAATCATATATTTTGCGATTTGAGGGGCAATTTTTGGTACTTCTTAGATTTGTGTTGATTTACCAAGCTAAACGGCAATTTAAATTAAAATAAAAGGCATATTCTATGTTCCTACAAGCATACACACATTTTTAGACCCCGTCATTTCAAAAATAATCAAAAATAATTTATTTTTACCGAAATTGACCAGCACTACTGCTTATGAGTTAACTTACGAGACAGATATTGCAAAAACCTCGGCCTAATTTTAAACTTATTGTGTCGGCTTATACAAAACCTTTGTTCAGATAATTTGGAGATATTATTTTACTTTAAAAATTGTGGTCATTGGGACATGTGAAATAACGTCACCAATTCCGTTAATCGTTAATAGATTTTTTCTAAACGATATCACAAGCTTTCCAGATAGATAGAATTTTCGTGAATTATTAAACCAAATTAAAACACAGCTTGATTTAGTCGTTTGCCAGTAACATTCAATTTCATGCAGTTTTAGACCAGCTAATGAGAAAATCCACTAGTTGTCTTTCCTTCTCAAACTCTTCATTTTAAGAACTGCAGGTGTTTGATGTCATACAGTAAATTAAAACGCAGTTGAATCCGTCATATTAAAGTTGCTATAGTATATACTTCATACATAGAATCAACTTATTTAATCAAAAAATCAACAAAATTGTATTGTACGTTTTCAAAACTTCAGAAAATAGTCAAATCAGTCCACAATCTAATTAAATTCCGGCAAAGCAAAAAAATTATCTAAATCAAAACCAAATCCAAAAACTACTTCTGATCTGCAATAAAGAACACTTTACACGTAACTGTAACGAACCATTACCGAAATTACTGATTTAGTACAATTACTGTAGTTCTAAACATTATAAAATATAATCGTTTTTTGAAAAATGATGAGTCTAAATTTAAACTCTCAAGAGTCAAAGCCAATGCCATAAGTAATCAGTTATTCAAAATTAACAGCTAAAGTATAAAATTAATAGATAGTAACGAATAGCAGAAAATTTATTAAAATCTGGCCGTTCTATTAAATTTACAAGATCGATTTCGTTCACACAAGGTGAACATCATCAGTTGTCAATCAAAACTAAAAACAAACTACATCACTAACTATGCAAATAAAGAAAACGACAAAATGAAAACTGCATACAAAAAGTCTAAGTCTGACATTAAGTTGAAGAAGAATCTGAAATACATTGAAAGCTGAAACTAAGAACCAAAAGAACAGGGGACTAAAGTCTACCAGCTGAAGAACGCTGACTGAAAAGAAACTGACAGAGGATGGATAGAAGTGTGAAGTAGAAACAAGACGTAATGACGTAAGACGCAAGGTGCAAAGCAAACCTGACATAAAACGGTCGCAAACGGTAAAAACAGTAAAAACAATTATTTAAAGCGAGGCAGAAGTAATTTGTTTATGTTGATGTCAGCTTCAAGCTTATTATACCACTTGTCTTCACACCAATCTAAATGACTAAGCTTGGGTTCTTCTACAAAAATAACCGAAAAACAATCACTAATAGTGGGTTTGGTGTTGAAATTTTGTGTGTGGCAATTGGCGTAATGCCGGAGTAGTGCTGATTTGTCGTTATTATCGCTTAAATCGAATTTTTTCCATACAGCGCGGTGCGTGTTCCATCTGGTCGAAAAGGTGTTTTTAGTTTGTCCAACATACTGTTTTTGGCAATTTGCCAATTGTCCAACATACTGTTTTTGGCAATTTGCCAAAAACAGTATGTTGGACAAACTAAAAACACCTTTTCGACCAGATGGAACACGCACCGCGCTGTATGGAAAAAATTCGATTTAAGCGATAATAACGACAAATCAGCACTATTCCGGCATTACGCCAATTGCCACACACAAAATTTCAACACCAAACCCACTATTAGTGATTGTTTTTCGGTTATTTTTGTAGAAGAACCCAAGCTTAGTCATTTAGATTGGTGTGAAGACAAGTGGTATAATAAGCTTGAAGCTGACATCAACATAAACAAATTACTTCTGCCTCGCTTTAAATAATTGTTTTTACTGTTTTTACCGTTTGCGACCGTTTTATGTCAGGTTTGCTTTGCACCTTGCGTCTTACGTCATTACGTCTTGTTTCTACTTCACACTTCTATCCATCCTCTGTCAGTTTCTTTTCAGTCAGCGTTCTTCAGCTGGTAGACTTTAGTCCCCTGTTCTTTTGGTTCTTAGTTTCAGCTTTCAATGTATTTCAGATTCTTCTTCAACTTAATGTCAGACTTAGACTTTTTGTATGCAGTTTTCATTTTGTCGTTTTCTTTATTTGCATAGTTAGTGATGTAGTTTGTTTTTAGTTTTGATTGACAACTGATGATGTTCACCTTGTGTGAACGAAATCGATCTTGTAAATTTAATAGAACGGCCAGATTTTAATAAATTTTCTGCTATTTTATTCCGAGATAGTGCTTGAAATCGCCGTTAACTTCGCTGTTCCGGGTCAGATTCTTGAAAAAATGAACAAACATGTAGATAGTAACGATGCCTATTCTCATGGCCATACAACATGTACATATTGTTATATTGCTTTTGCTGCTTCAATCAGGTCAAAATACTGTAAAAGAATAAAAGTAAAATTCGATTATCCAATGCCCGATCTAGTAGCAGAGAAGCTAAGTCAAAAATCGTTCACTTTCGGAATATAGTGTGAAATTTGGCATAAACCTTCTCCAGGATGACTGTAACGATTTCCGAAGGGAAGCCAAAAAATCGAGATTGGGCAACTTCTACAAACAGCCCTTAAACGTATGCTCCACCTCCAACTAGTGGTTAAAGAAAGTTTTCTTGTTCTAAACAAGCTTACAGGTCCAACTGGTAATTTTATGATGTTATTTTATTGTTTTTGTAATCTAGAATATTTTGGTACGCCCTGATGTCACAGATGACGTAGATATGACGTTATTTTTGCCAAAAATGTATGATGGCAAGCAAAATATTGCTCAGATTGGTGGAGTCCCTCATTGATATCAAACTCTGTTAATTGTTTCAATCATTCGAAAAACATCTTGTGCAGCCTATTTTACGTCACTTTGTGACGTAATTATGACGTCATGTTTTCCGAAAATTTCGACAAAACGATAGCAATCAATTACTAGTTAAAAATAATAGTTCAATGACAACATTTTGCAATCAGCTTATTACTTTAAAAGACAATAGCTGCTTGTAGCAGATGACGTAATTTTATGAAGTTATTATGACGTCATGTTTTCCAAAAACTGCAACAAAACAGAAGCGATGAATTGTTTGTTAAAAGCATTAGTTTAATGACTACATTTTGTAATCAATGCACAATATTAATTCAAGATACATAACAATAGCTGCTTATGACATATGGTGTCATTTGGTGATGTCATTATTTCTGGCAATGTCATATTGCACTGCTTTGTACTTTGCTGCAAAGTTGACAAAAATAGAAAATGTGCGTTGTCTAGGAACAATGAGAGAACGCGGGCATAGTAAATTATTAAATGAAAACCAAGCGAAAATTGTCAAAGCGTTGACTTGTTATTTATGCCCCTAGATTAGAGATGGCAACAGCGCAGCGTACGCGGCCGCGCGTTGTTGTTGGTGCACCGCGCCGCGCAGCGTGGCAACTAAAATCTGCATTACGTCACAGCATCAGCGCAGCGCCGCGTACAAAAATTTTTTACATTTTTTTACAATTATTGTTGGTGATTTTCTCCTTATGAACAACAATGATTAGTCTGGATGTAGCTACTGTATTATATGAATTGAAGACAACGCATGCTACTAAAACAGGAAAAGGTGCCTTCGGTTCAAGTTTATTTTTTCAGAATTCGGAGCATCCTAGAATCGGCTATTTTGGCTACAAGAAACTAAGTTTTGATCAGCTCAACGTGTTTTTTTTGACAACAACAAAAAGATTTTGGTTTTGGTAGGCTAGACCAGGAAAGGTTTAGGACGTTGGGTGAGCAGGGGTGCCCATCTTTGTTGAGCATTGGGGGGATAACTTGCAATTTTACCCCAATTTTGCGCTATTTTCAACTTAAGGGGGATGAACCTCGACCACGATTTTTTTCAGTTGAGCAAATTGAGTGAAGACCAAAAAATAAGATTTTCACCAAAAGAAGGAAAAATTTGTTCTCCAAATTGTAGTGGAGACCTGCGCTCAAATGCACACCAAAGTCAAATTATTGGGGGGATGCAGATACAGACATTACTCAAATTATTGGGGGGGGGGGACACAGTCAAATTATTGGGGGGATATATATCCCTATCCCCCCCTTCGGGGTTTCGACACCCCTGTCGGTGAGAAGATGAAACAAAGGCAGATTTGTGAAAAACTGATTTGTAGAAGAAACAGATTTGTGAAAAACAATCATCAGAGTAGAGGCACAACACAAAGCCTGGCGACACACCCTCCCTGTACGCAGTAAGCCTATAGTATTGGTACTAGCCCAAGGCTAGACAACAGTTTCTACTACACATGCGCTTGCATTTCAGATTGGCAGAGTTAGTTCAGTGTAGCCTATTCGTCAACAGGTCATGGCATCAAGAATTAGGCTTTCGGTCTTATGTCTGAAGCCTATCTCAGATCTGGTAGACCTATGTCTGTATGTAATAGGCCTAGAGTACGAAGACTAGGCTACACAAATTTCCAATAACAAAATAGCCTACGCAGTAGCAAAATTTATTCCACAATCCAACACACATGTAAACCGCAAAGGTATAATACATAGAGTAGTTTCATACAAGTGTAATAGCTTGTGACAGCATGCAGAGCACGTGATACCTTATATTTTATTATTTGAGCTACTGGTTCAGGATTAGTAGGCTACACTAGTTGCATGGAATCATCAGGTAGACTGGTAGATTGTTTTTGATTGCCAAAACATGGTGCAGAAAAACTGATAGAAAGCACACACAAGGCAGATTAAACCTGAAAGCCTATAATTGAAACGACTGATCTCACGTCGCATGTTTTTTAGTTTTTACTCGGCCATTTTCAAAGTTAACGAGTGCGAAGTTTTGGACTTTTACTTATAACTCAATAACAGATAATGGTTTGGTCTAGCTACATAAAATTTTGACAACAGTTTGAGATTCATAAGTTATTTGTGTGTGCCAAATTTCAAGGCAATGAGTTCCGTAACTTTAGGTTTTGTACTCGAAAACTACTTCAAAAGTTTAGCGTAAAAAGCGGTCTTATTCAAAAACGGCTGAAGTACGGCAAAAAATATTTCACATGGTTATATGTCGTAAGATACTCCTTCATCCCTACCTACACTTTTGCCACATTGAGTTTTTTTTCTTTTTTCATTTTTTGCTTTCTAAATTTTGTGCACTCTTCTTCTCCTAATCCACACAACATCGATATCAAATTTTTGTGTAAATTTGTTGGGCTACTAATGCAATTTTGTCTCCTAAATTTTTTTGAGGCTTCTCCCCAACCCCCCCCCAAAATGGGGACCTAAAAAACTAATTTTTTTAATTGCTCAAGCTAGGGTGATAGTTTTTTGTTTTTATTGGTAGATATTTAAGCAACAAATAGTTTGACATAGTATGGAGGTACCACTCCCCCTGGGGCTCCCAAATGGCCTCCCCAGAAATTAGTTTTTTGAATGGCTCAACCTAGGGCATTACTTTTTTTATACCGGCAGATGTTTAAAAAACAAATATTTTGGCATGATTTGAGAGAGCAACCCTTTTGAAAACTCTCCAAAATAATACCCTTAAAATCAATTTTTTTATGTGTCATAAGCGAGAGAGCTAATTTTTTTCTGGTGTTAGTGGAAATTTAAAGGATATTTAATTTGCGGTGCGGCGCGGTGCAGCGTGAACTTAGTTGTGTTTGAATGCGGTGCGGTGCAGCATGCGGACAAAGTTTGCGGACGCAGCGCAGCATGCGGATGCATTTTTTGTTATCCGCGCCATCTCTACCCTAGATGCCTCCTGGGTTGTTAGGCAGCTTGCCCTGCAACAAGGGGGGTTTCGAGACGATGGTTCCAGATTGAAATTGTAGGACCAAAAGTTGAAAAACGGTGTCATTGTCAAATCTGATGTCAAAAATGATAGCCATTTTGTTCGTTGTACGTCATTCTTTTAACTGTTCTTTGATGCAGATAGTTAGACTCCCTTAACAAAATTCTGGTTGCACTCCTGGATAATACAATAAACAATATCTTAGAATGTAATGTTGTGTATTACCGATGCTTACGGAATAGTGAATGTAAAGCAAGCACAGTTTGCTTCAAAATACGTCGATCATGGCTGCCTTCTTGATTGTTTTTGCGAGCATTTATTGCCCATTGATACAGTTTCCCAAGCAAGTACATACTTCTATGCATACAGTTTCGTTCCTAGCACACTGATAAGATTTTTTGCACCCGCAATTACTTTAAATAGGACACGACAAACGTTTGAAGCTTCCGGCAAGGTAGTCCAAATATGAGAATATCTCGATTCAGTTGCTTGCCAACCCCATGCCTAAATATGAAGATGGATGTTTAATCAAACGCTGACTCCATTTAATAGGGTTGGATTGAATTTGAAGTTTGAATTTTGAACTTGAATCCGCTCACGAATTATTGATAAATTTGAATTTGAATTCGACTTTTGCGAAATCAATGAATTTGAACTTGAATTTAAATTTAGTTTTTTCAAAGTCGATGAATTTGAATTTGAATTTAAAAATTAAAAACAAAATGAGTGGATCCAACCAATGCCGTCGCTAAGGGAGGGGGCAGGGGGGCGTACCCCGCTAACGGCCGCTTGTGCTCCGTTTTTAGTTTACAAAAAATACTGCTTTTGTAACATCACGCAACAACAAGACAACAGACAATAATGGAAAAAGAAATAATTACGTTTTAACATAATTCTTCTTTGATGTGTTTTCGATTCTTTGTGAAATTGCTGGCAACCAACTGCTGTACATTAATCTGACCCAATATTCCGTCTTAATGACACGCCTTTACGGATGTGTCGCGGAAGAGACATGTAAGCTTGCAGAATCGTTACCAGTACTTCGTTAGTGATTATGAAATGAAACAATGCGTGAAAACTTTTTGTTCCAAGACCAGCTGTTTTGATTTTTAGAGCACACTCAAGATTTTGAGGTCACAGTAAGTGGCGTAACTAGGGTGAAGGGGCTTAAGCCCCATTTGCAAAGTCCCTTCGAAAATTTAATCTCGAAATACAAGCGTTTAAACGTATTTTAGACTGGAACAAGAGTAAGGGGGGCTGAAGGTGCAAAGAAATTCAATTTTTTGAAATTACTTTTGAATTTTAGTAGTTTAGTTATTCATATGGCGTCTAAAAGTGCGAAGTATGATTAAAATGGCGTTAAAATTGCTATTTTTTGCTTCAAAATTGTCCAGCGGCTGGGGGATCCGCCCTCAGGCCCTATCCACATTCACTTAATATTTAGTATCTATGTCCGTTTGTGACACGCTTGAGTTGTATTAGTTTGTTCAGCACGGGGGCTAAATCAGGCAGTTTTTGCGTGAAAAAAATTTACTTTTGGTTCACCTCTCTTAGTAAAATCCTGGTCGCACGTCTGGTAGCATTCACTGCTGTAGATAGATTTTTCAAGCGATTATTGGCCATGGAAGAAACGAGCTAGGAAACGCTGCCGTCCTTATTTTAAAATGGCACATAATTGTAGCCGCACAAGATCTGAAGATCAGTTTTTATAAACAAGTTTTAGTGCCCTCTCCCCACTTTTGGTTGGTATCCCCTCACTTCGTTTGCTCCGGCAAGGGCACTGTGTGTAATTCTGGGTTCAAGCAACTTGAGTTGTTGGTTTATTACGCACCTGTGATGCGCTAATACACATCTGCGACAAGATTGCGACTTGCTAGAAGCAAATTCCAAAATCCTCTTTGAATCTTTGGTGTGAAAAGTTGGGTTGGATTGAATTTAAATTTTGAATTTGAATTTGAATCCGCACACGAGTTATTGATAAATTTGAATTCGAATTTGAACTCGAATTTTGCGAAGTCAATGAATTTGAATTTAGTTTTTTCAAAGTCAATGAATTTGAATTTGAATTTAGTTTTTTCAAAGTCAATGAATTTGAATTTGAATTTAAGAATTAAAAAAAATGAATGGATCCAACCCTGCCATTTAATGACTTGAAAAGCTAATCGTTTAAGGTGCTGTTTCAAAGCATCCAACTTTAGTGATGTATTTTCTACGGTTCTTCCTCCTTTAGCAAACAGCATTCTTCTAGCAACATTGATTTTGAATGCGTTGATAGTAGAATTGTACAGGCACACAACAAATTATTCCAGTATCTAAAATCAGACTCAGACGTTTGAGAAGGAGAGCTAGCTGTTGATGGATTAATATTAATTTTTCCAAGGCAGTATTGTGGGCAACTTCAAACATTCAACTAATAAGAATATAATATGAACTTTGCAGTTTTTTTTACAACCGGATGACTGAAGTGACTCTTTTAGTTTTTGGGTCAGCAAACTCTTTTAGTAGCTTTGTTATGCCTTATTGCACTTGCTGCAAACGCAAATTGCTACGGAAAAAAATTGCATAAGTGATAGCTGCAATGCAAATGACAAATTAAAAAGTTAAAAATTTTGACCCATTATTTCTTTTTTGCCAATTTACAAACGAGGTACATAAATCGCTTCTTGAAAAACCAAAATACTTAAAGATCAGCCGACTCATTAGCCAAACAAGTAATTTGAAAGTACCCATTGGTGCAAGTGCATTAAGAAATATACTGAAGCGATTGAGATTGCGTTGATGTCACAAAAAAGTACTTAGCGTTTTTTTTCTTCATCCTTGCCCGTAGTTGTTACAGAGAAAAAATGCATTAAAACAAATTGTAGATGTAGTATCTAAACAAAATATTATGCTGCAATACATATAATGTAAAGTTGTTAATTCACTGGCAAAAACTCTCAAAAATATTTTACGAAAACTATGATGTTAGATAAATTTTATGCAAATGCAAGAATCACGAGTATAACCTTTATACGTGCGTACATTTTGTGCTCTGACTTTTACGCTTAAAACTCAATAAACTAAAAAGTTGTAAACAAATCGGTTTTCTGAGTATATTGATTGTATCACAATTGTCACGGAAACCAATTATTACCGGCACATAAAAATCGAACACCTTAAAACCAATTAGTTGCAGCGCAGCAAACACGATTATCTGCATACCCCGAAAACCAAAACAATTTACTTAAATTTTTGCAATAGTTTATAAAATGATTTATTCTACGGTACTTAGGAGCAATTACATAATGGTTTAATAGCTTTTTCGTTCGGATCTTTTACAATATTAATTGTACAACTGTTCAGGTATAGAACATTGTAAAGTCGAAGGATACATTTTGGGCCTCGTCAGCTACAAACTTAGCAAAAATTAGCAATGGTGAAAGTTGAAAGGAATGTCATTTTAAGCGATTTTTCAAATGCTAATACCAATTGTAATGACTATTTGGGCTGGTGGGTAATTATACTCCCATTTGCTTGTTGACCTACTTCCAAACCTCAAGCGCTTTTCCAAACAGTTAGGTTCATACGCAGTGTGTTTGGCAAAAGTCTGAATATTTTTTGCACGCTATTGGTTCATTACATCATTGCAATGTTATCGAGTCATAGTTTAAAAAGCATTGCTGATTAACCTACGGGTTTAATTTTTCTAAATGTCAAATTTGATAACAATGCCAGCAATAGAGCAGTCTCAAGTAGTAACAGCGGTTTGTAACCCAATGCATGGACTTCTAAATATTTCATCTTTAAAGATATTAGATTTATTTATTCAAATTAACGAAAAAACACTTGTGATTTAAAAAGCAGACTACATTAATGCTGTCCAAAATTGTTTTTCGGCTTCCAGGATATTTTTTAATGGTCTTAAAAATTAGAAAATCTTTTGAGTCGCCTATCTGCCGTCAAATTTGCCTTATTTTATAATGTAAATTAGCGGAAATTTGCATAATACAACGCAGCAAAATGGTTTTAAGCAATGAAAATGTAAAATTTGCAAGTTGATCTTTTGCTGCTCTTTGCAGCAGTTTTAAAGCGAATACCTGCATGTGTCCAATGTGAATTAACAGTAGCTATGAAGGGAAACTTTTTGGTATTATTTAATAGTAATAAAATAAAGTTCATATTGCTGCAAGTTTGTGATGGGTTTAGAGTCTTGTAATACGGTCTAATTTTCGGCTGGTATTATAAATTCTTTCTTGCTTTAACGTAGTTTCAACTCGGGGTAGGCAATAATTAGTAGGGTTGGATTAAATTTGAATTTTGATTTTTGAATTTGAATCCGCTCACGAGTTATTGATGAATTTGATTTTGAATTTGAATTCGATGTTTGCCAAGTTAATGAATTTGAATTTAGTTTTCACAATTTGAATGAATTTGAATTTGAATGTCTTAATTAAATATTCGATGAACATGATTTTCTCAAATTAAAACTGACACTGTGAAAGTAGCAATTATTAAACTGGTCAAAAAGACTCATAATCATATCAGAACACAATTAATTGTTCAAAACTTGTTCCTGTGCTTTTATTGTGTTTTTTTTGTTTTTGTTTATTTACTTATTTTTACTGATAAAAATTATGAGTTTGTACATGTGGTACTGTCTTATACGGTGAGTTAGGCCTACCTAATTTTACAGATTGCCCGGGTAAAATTATTTTGCTCAACATGCAAGAACTACTTGAAAAACTTAGTTTTTTTTAATCCTATTTCTATCGTAGTTAATTTCTAAATAGCCTGGTTTGTCAAATACGGGGTAAGTTTGAATTATCGAATTTTATGAATTTAGAAATCGTATAACTACAGATTTGAACTTAAATTTTACATCAGTTCCATTAAAGTAAAAATACATTTGAAATCAACTTTTGCAAAGTCACTAATGCATTTGAGTATAAATTTGAATTTAATTTTTTTTAAGTCAATGAATTTGAATTTGAATTTAAAAGTTAGAAACAAAATGAATGGATCCAACTCTGATAATTAGTATTTCAAACTGTTTCTGATGTAAGACTATACGTTGATGCTGTCTTTTCTTGGTTTAGAAGTGGAGTTCAAAAATGTCTCATTGATTCAAGTTTTCTAGCTACTGACCACGTTTGGTATGCATTTAGTATTTGATCGAAAACTTATTTCAATAAGTTATATCCACATAGCGGTTTAAAGTCAAAACTTTACATAAAACAAGAATAAAGACCGTTCACAAACGATCAGCAATGACCGCCATGATACCTTAACAGTTGACACAAAAACATTTTAACGAAAAGAGCGAAGATTTTTGGCCTTCGCAATGGAATTTTTTTATAATTTCATAAAAAACGCGTCTTTTTTAGTAAGAGGCTATATTGTACATTATAATATTAAAAAGATCCAAATCACACTCAAAGTATTGAAGATGTATTGGTAAGCTGCTGCACTTTAACCATCAAAAAGTAAATGCAACTATCGACCAAAACTTTGTCACTATGTTAATACAGAGTTTTTTGCAAAACAGCTACGTAGGCTGAAACCGACTTGTGCCATTTTTCAAATAAAGTAGTTTCTACCTGAATCTCAAAATAAAAAGATTCAAAAGATAAGGGCTCTGAAAAACTATAATAAACTCTAAAAATTAATGAAAGGGAACTAAAATTTTTAACGATCCACTGTTTTGAAGATTTTTGCTTGACTCAGCAAAAATTATGATAAAAAAACTTAACGAAATAAACTTTTTCTTCGATTAACAGTACCGTTTACCAATTAGAATATCGAAGTAACTACGATTTGCGCAATCTTCTAAATATGACAATTCGATAGAATAAGACAACGAAAGAATCACTCGAAAATCTCATCAAGAGCTTTCAAAACGGTCCTAAATATCTGCGTGTGTGAAATCGTCATCTAGTGTCTACGTTTGATGTAAATGCTTGCAATTTGACGGATTGAATTGGTTTAGCAACCGTATTTTTATTTCGGTTAACTTTCGCAGTTCCGCTGCACGATTCAACTAATAAGGCATCATCAAAAGACATCTCGTTTGATTTAGCTCAGACAATAAGAATCAATCTCCATCTACAAGACACAAAGATTATTGTGACACAAAGACTATCAGAATCGTTTTTCTTGTTTCTGAACCACTACTACTTTAATTCCATTTACGAAAACTTGTTGTGTACTTCAAACAATTTTTTGCACGATGCTTAACTGAACTATGATCGTTTCATAAGATATTAAACTGTTGCATTTAAAACATAAAATCGGTATTGTTTCAAGTAAAAGTTTATTTTGCGACTAAACCTAAAATAACACGCTTGCAAAAACCTTGTGAATATATTGGTAATGAAAACGTTAACAATGGATATTGGGTGACACAGTTTGTCACAAACAAATTTGTCTATACTTGAACTGACTTTTCTATCCATATTTCATTTAGGCCTTCTTCAATCGAGATCATTGTGTAAGATTTTGCAGTGAATCTTCAAAGCTGAAACAATTTCACAGATTATGGGTTTAGGGAAGTATAAAATGGTGTGTTTGACCGAGAAAATTAAGGGCAAATAGAGTTTTATGAGCGATGAGGACTACTCAGTTGTAAGAATAAAACTTGCAGTGCCTGCCCCACGTTCAAAGTTATGCTAAGAATATAATATCAAAGTACAATGAAAATGGACTAATTGCTTAATGTTTGATGAGGCAGAAAAATGCACACAAACATATGAAATTAAATTATTTTTGAATCAAATTTTTTTGCCGGAACTTTGCAGCACAAAAATGAACGTGATCAGTAATTCTTTTAACGTCACAAATGGACTTTTTGCCGAGCAAAAATTATGTCTTCTTTAAAAAGAACTTTTCTACGCACAATTAACAGTTTCCGAGAAATTTGCTGTAGACTGCTTAGATAGCATTTTTATGATAATTGTGCCTGCTACGTCTTTTTCACACCTGTGTTTGTTCATTTTGTAGTATTCATACGTAAGGTGTTTTTGGTAAATCTGATGCTTTAAACAAAATTGATTGTTAAGCATTTGTTTATTACAAATTCATTTTATTCATATAAAAAATTGATGTGTCTGATGATTGTTTTAAATTAAACTCAACGGTTACCTAATACGTCAGCGTTTGTTGTATAGTTTCAAACAGATTAAATATTAGCATTATTAGAATAATGTTTTGAATAAATATTAAATATTAGCATAAAGATTAAATATTAGCATTATTAAAGTAATGTTTTGAAATTTCAATTATGAATTTTTTGCCTTAATAAAATCAAGCTTAAACTAATAACACCAATCATTTTGAAGTTGTAATTTGTAATACTAAAATAAGGTACCATACTTACCTAAATCCTTTTATAATTACACATGACTTCTTGATTAGAAGAAAAGGCGAAGTAAACTAAAATTTTATTATTTTTATAATAGAAATTTCATGATGTCAAAATGTTTTTTCAGTTATGCAAAAAACTGATTTTTAACTGATTTTTTTTCAAATTTAAAATATAAACAAACATGGGCGTTGGCGAGGGAGGGCAGAAGGCGCCCAGGCTCCCCCCTGGATTTTTACAGACTCTCTCTTAAACCTACCGAATTTCAAAATTTCTTTCGTTTTTATTGGTTAATACTGGCTCTATTCGTATTGGCCCCCCCCTGAAAAATTTTTTGCCGACGCTCTTGTAAACAAATTGCGGAAACATGCTTATTTTTTAACTAAACTCCGTTTCAGTTGATAAGTTAGACATAAATCATTAGTTAAATTTACAGAAATTGCACCAATTTTCAAAAGTATGCAAACCTTTTCTCAGTATTGAATCTTTTACACAGCCAATAGCAAGTAGTCTTGAAGTTATGACTAACAACGGATACCTCAATATAGAGCAAAATGATTTTTTACATGTACCTTAATTATAGCTTAAAAATTTTGTATTTCTCTAAAGATTTTTTTAGCGATTATCTCAGCTTCGAGAAGAAAATGCGAGTGCATCCAGAATCATATGACAGCATGGCAAAACATTTCATCTTGAATACTGCATGCAAATTACTGTAATAATAGCGTTAATTGAAATACAGCAATTCTTTTCAATCATACGGTATAAGTCGCTCGATTTGCCATGAGAAAAAGAGTTTTTGCAAATATAGCACATACAAACAATAACAAACATAGACAATAATACGCAAACACAATATTTTATGTGCACAATAGGAGGGAGCATAAAAAAAACCGTAGTGTAATGAAATCAATACGCTTCCCAGAGAGGTAGGTAGTACGAGGAGGGGTGGTACAAATAAAATTATCATAAAAATCAAACTAATCTCTCCAGCTTGTTTTGCCGCTATAATCTTTTCAAAAAATTCACTTAGTAAAGAATTGAATACACTTATTAAAATTGTTTCAGTTTGGACAATATGTTCTGCATAGAGAGCCTACATACAGTTTGGAAACTGTGCTAAACTTACTTTTTCAAGACAGCAATAATTGTTTTTTGTATTGTTAGGTTATGAGTTTTGACCGATTTTTGGCGTTTAAAAAGGCTTTTGATTCGAGGAAGTGGTTGGTATCATTAAGAAGTCCATCTGCATCTTGCGTAATCAACGCAATCGGTTGGATATTTAGCGTTTTATTTTGCGTACAACTCTACCGTTACAGCCGAATTACTGCCTGCAATACTTGCGGGTACATTTTTCCAAAAGATATGGAAACAAGACCAAACGGGATTTTACCATCTTTTTTCGCTGAGAATAAAACAATTACTCGTGAAGATTTCTCCGAGCCCATTATTCTTTCTCCTTTCAATCAACTTTTCAAGGATTACTTCTACGACAACAAACTGCATTTGACCGGGACTACGTCTCCCCGAATTCCTGGATTGTGTTCACAATTGATTGTTTGGGTGATTCAAACCATTCCGATACAAGTGATTGTTTGGGTGATAATACGATAAATATACAGGACAGAGATGGAACCGGTCAGGATTTTCTCGACCCGAGCCGACCGGCAAATTTCAAAATTATCGCCGGTTGACCCTTTCACTGAAGCTTTTTGTTCACTGTTCAATGTATCAAATAAAAAATTTTCAGAAGGGGGGGGCATGGGTGAGGTGTTAAAATTTGTGACTTTGGACGAGGTTCTCAGAAAAAAACGCAAAAAAAAGTTTTGTTTTTTTTTGCAAAAATGACTCCATTTTAAGACCTTTTTTATTTAAGTTTCTGTTTGAGAGACCTGTTTTGAGCAGCGCAAAACGTGCACAAAATAAGCATAAAAACCACTGGAGGGCACAAGCTAAATTATTAGACGTTCTTTCTAATGATATTATGCGAAGGCCAAAAAATGAAGTTACAATTTTTTAGCTATTTGTGACAGATTATTTGCAATTTGCCACGCAGCAATCACTAAACTTTTTTTCGCCAGTGCTGCTTTTGCAGTTACAAAAAGATAAATGAGAAAAAAACAACAGCAGAAGATAGGTAACAGTAAAACATACGAACATCACAATACTTGTACAATTATACCCAAAAACATTAAAATAATGGAGGAATAATATTATACAATATTGAAAAATTATGTCACTAACAGCGTAAAAAAAGGAATACTGAAAAATTATGTCATTAGTAGCGTAAAAAAAATTAATAATATTCATAACAACTAGGCTGCTTCACTAACAGTTTGAGAAAGTATGAAAAGGATGTATTGCAAAACATTATGTATACTGAAAAAGCTTTTTAGCTGCACTGAGATTTATATACGGACGGAACAATCAATATACATCTCTGTGCAGCTATAAAGCTTTTCCAGCACATAATGTTTTGCAATAGATCTCTTTCATACTTTCTCAAACTGTTAGTGAAGCAGCCTAGTTGTTATGAATATTATTAATTTTTTTCACGCTGTTAGTGACATAATTTTTCAATATTCCTTTTTTTCACACTGTTAGTGGCATAATTTTCAATATTATATAATGTTATTGCTCCATCATTTTCATGTTTTTAGGTATAATAGTACAAGTATTGTGGTGTTCGTATGTTTTACTGTTACCTATCTTCTGCTGTTATTTTTTTCTCATTTATCTTTTTGTAACTGCAAAGGCAGCACTGCAAGTTGTTCTGAAGAAGCTTCCCGGTTTGGGAGAAGAAACGTCAAACCAATAAATAAACTCAGCGGTAGTAAGAAGTGGTTATGAATAACTATCCCGATAAACGCTACGCGTCCGTTATTTTCATTAAAAACACTAAACTGTTATGACATTGGCTAGAAAACATTCGAAATATGATGTGCCCCAGCAGTTTGTAGAAATGCTGCTACTTCAGAACAAGCCCTGGCTAGTTAGATACAAAAAAAAAAGAATGAGAGCTATGTCTTTCTTGCCCAGTGTAGAGTGTGGTAAATTTAAGTTGAAAAAGCTACTCTTAAGCTGATTAAAATGATGCAAAAATACCAGGTAGCAAAAGCCTCTTCCACATGCATGCTTTAGAATCTGATTACGCGATTTCAACGTATATTTTGCACTTTTTTGCTTTGTGAGGTGGCCCAAAGTGGGGGGCATGGCACAAAACTCCCACCATAAATACGTCCCTGGATGTGCATGTCTTAATGGTCACAGCTTGAAACCATTCAACAAGTGTTTTCGAAAAGTGTGGTTTGTTAATACTGATTTTTTATAAAAAGTTTTATTTATGATAAAATATATAAGTATATTTTGCTTGGTGCTTAGATGCTTTTAGTTCCAAAAAAGCAGACTTTAACCGGTTTTTCAACCGGCTTGACCGGCCGGTCGAAGAATCTCGACCCAACCGACAACCCGACCGGCCAGTCGACCCGACCGGTGCCGGTCGACCCGACCGGTTTCCATCTCTGATACAGGAACCTAATCCTAATTTCCTGTTATGCAGGTGGGAACAAAACTATGATTTGTGCTTGAAATATTATTGTTGTTGTAGTGCATGTTTATTGCCCTTTCAGCGGACAACGTCAGATTATTCGAAGATCCGTTCACTTTTTTATTGCGGTAACTACTTCGTGATTGGAAGAATCTGCATCTGTTTAGCGGTTTCCAGTGATGCATTGTTTACATGGATATCTTCGAATTCTTCTTGTCCACTAAATTTGCAGCTTGTTCGAAGCCAACAAGCAGAGATAATCATCGTAAAGCATCTTATCCAAGGTTACAACTACGTGACCTGGGCGCTGGTTGAACCCAGATCATGCGATCATGGTTGTCGTAAGACACGACGCCTTTATCCTTCAAGTTACGCTGCCGACTAATGCCGAATAATCTTGCACAAGACAAGCAATATTTTTCTTTGCTAACCGAAACTTGATTATGGATCAAATTTTTCATACATCTTAATCGAAAAAACACGTGACTAATAATGCCTTAAATGCTTTTCTGAACCTACTACGCAAATTAAGTCTAAATGATTTGAGTACTTATTTACTGGTTTTGTTTACGGTCAAGTAAAGAAAACGACCCAGTAACAGAGTGGCTAAGATTAACACATTTTTCTAAACATTTTAGGCTGATGCTGACGGAAAAAAATAACAAAAAAATACATCAAAAATGCTGATAATCTATGCAGCAGCAAGAGTGCAAGACAAACCCCTAAAATTTAATACAAATTAGATCACTTGTCGCATATTTTTTGGAGGCGTTCAAAGTTAGGAATTGCACATTTGGATTTATGGCAATTTCGAAGGTGTCTTTTTGCTTCCATTTCTTCTTATCTGTTATTTTTACGGAAGGATTATGAAGCAAGTCAGATGGAAAAGCTTGGTCAAAAACAATGTCAGACAAGTTAGTGATACTGAATGGGCAAACACTCATTTAACTTCTATTTACAATTAGGCCCGTTTTACTCTGACGATCAAGTCAGTACGGCAGCAGAAGTAAGACCAAATGATTGGGTAGATTTGAAAGGTTCCTTTCACATTTAGTTTTGGTGAGATATTTTGGTCGTACTACCCAAACTTTGGCACATTACCCAGGATATTGACCTCAACCAAGATCCGACCAATTTTGTCGTACAAGCAGTTTTTGCCAGTGTGAAACGGACCTAAATATGGATTGAGACTGCAAAATACAATCACGGTATTTTCTGGCTCCTAAGTGATATCTATTTATTTATATATCATAAAAATATAGAGTGCAAATTATTTTTTGATTTACTGTTTCATTTAAATAAGTAAATAGAAACACGGCTTGTTTCCGTGCTCTAAAGATATAAAATGCTATAAATGAAGGGTCGTTTCCTGTTTGCAACTTTTTTGTCTGGCCAATGGTATAAAAATCATATTTTATACAAAGATAAAGTGCAATAGATAACATAATATCTCGAGTTAAAGATTTAACTTGGGCCATGGACAAGTCCCTAATTTGGCACAAACAACGTTTCATGATAAAAAGACTCAATTAATTTTGCACTAATGCTTTGACAGGCTTGACGCGAATCATTTTCAACACAAATGAAAATGCCTCAAGTTACAATAAGTCTATTCCTAAAAAAAAGATATGTTTCCAGAATCAGTTTCAAACAAACAAAAGTGCTGTGTTTTACTAACTGATTGCGGAGTCTTCGTACTATCTCTGAAGTCTAATCACAAAGTCTACTATTTCTGTTATTCTCTAGCGCCATTATGTTGCTCGGATGTTCTGATACCCGAGCTGCATGGATTATTACAGTAATAATATCAGAATAACTAAGTAATGAAAAAAAAATTACGACTTTAATTAAATGTTCAAACTAAATCTTAAACCTGTTGCTGTGACTCTTAACAAAACTCCATTTTTGGTCATTTTCTGTGAAATTGTATTTATTCTTTTAGCGTTCTTACTGCCGTCGGGTCACAACAATCGTACTTGCGCTGGTCAGTTTATTTGCTATAAGCTGGTTACCATGGTACGTCGAAAAGCTGGTGAAGATTCAAGGCATTCGACTCAGCTACAAAAACTGCATTCAGTGGTCAAATGCATTTCGAGGAATAGAGTGGTCAAATACAGTGCATTCAATCCTTACTGTTACAGGTACAATCTTCTTGTATGCTAGTTTTTGACGGAAAATGCCAGGATATCTTACATGCCAAAATTGTGTTTATGATCAGTGATCGCTAATTGTACTAAACTTTTTGGTTTTATTTTTTACTTGATTTACGATTTTTAAAAGTTATGTTATAATCCTTTCGAGACAATTTTGGAATCAATCACGATCGCAACCACTTCAAAAGTTTGAGTCAAATGTATTAGCAAAATCACATTAAAAAAAATTTTGGAGTTTATTTTTTTATAATCAAACGATTTGAGAAGAAAATGTATTGCGTTTTTGTCAAAAATATACTAGTATTTTTTTTTTCTTTTGTTGCAACTTTCTTGGTTTTCATTTCCGAAATCGCTTGAAGCAAGCTGTAAGTCGAGTGAGATTAGTGATGTCTATGAGATCAAAGGCATACAGGACATCCAGCATGCGCAGACAAAACAATTACGTTCGATAACGACGACAATCTGGGACAGAAGTAAGAAATGAAAACAGAGTCATTGAACCTACGAATAACTATAATTTTGTTGCGCGTTAATTATTTTGAATTATTGCGCTGAATTATTTTGTAGTAAATCAAAAAGAGTAGGCCTACTTACTGTTTTGAATGCGTGATTGGTTGTTGGTTACTACCGACAAAAAAGAGTCTAAAATTCACATATACAGTAAAAAAAAAGTGATCAGTGTGTTCGAGTAGATCAATAGCTTGCTAAGAAGCGATAGACTAGGGCGCTTTGTGTGGTAGACAAATGGGCATTGGCAACGTGTTTCGAAGAAAAATGGATCATTTCCCTGTATCCTAGTCGCGTAACTTGGTGAATTTAAAATGTAATTGCAATTGAATTATGGTATTAGCAGAAATAATACTGCTGAGTAGACAAAAAACAAACTCTGAATTGACGGGCAACGTTTTTGAATTGAGTTTGTGTTGTCTTGTGACCGTAGGTGGGCACAAGTCCGTTAATTGTTAATCCATTAATAACGAAGCTAACTTTTTCATTAACTCGTTAATCCGTTAAAAAGTTTTTTCATGTTAACGGTCTAAATTGACTTCCGTTAAGTTTTGTTAACTTTCGTTAAAGTTTTCATCGTTAATATCTTTCACCATTCATTCATCGTACCGGTACAAACCAGTTTGCACTGGTAACACTTGTTGCGCATTAGCACGAGTTTTATAGAAGAAAGCGATGAAAATACCTCTTTTTTGTGGTAATTAATAAGCTGCAGCCTCATAGGTCTATTAATTATCGCTGTTTGCAATTTCCAAAGATTTTCGATCGCAGCTTCTTTAATGCGTTTGAATTTATTTTTATCTTGAAATTAGATTAGACTGTAAAATGTAACTTCCAAAACACAAAAAGACCACCAAAAGCAATAAATATTTCTTTACAATCACCTCAACAGCGTCAAAACGTGATCTAGAAACGAGTGAATAAAAAGAAATGTAAATTACACGCAAAATATCAACGAATTAACAGGCTTTATTAACTTCCGTAATCTAACCTGAAAATAACGGATTAACGTTACCGGAGGTGTGAAGTTTGTTAACGGACTAGTGGTTAACGAAGCTAACGTTTTGCATTAACTTGCCCACCTATGCTTGCAACAGATTGGCCACCCTTCTATTGTCCATTCTTCTTCATTTCTGCTTAATGTTTGTTGGCATATTCTCTCTTTTGTTTCGTCGAAGCAATCAAAAGCTAATAAATAGGACAAGTTTTGGCAACTTTTTTTACATCTTCCGACAGCTTCCTAAATGGTAAGTATTTTTGTAGTACAATGTTCTACGCTGTTTTTAGGAAATTTATGTTCCAACTTCTTGCAACTTTTTTCTTTTTTTACATGCAACTTTTTACTGCAATTTTCATTAAGAATGGCGCAAAATGTTTGTGTGATTTAAAAACTTAGCTATAAAACTGTTTTAGAACAGTTCTATTGCCTTTGATTTGCGTAATAAAGAGCTATGTTACGGATTGCCTACATTTCAAGGTTATCTAGGACGGAACAGTTGGCTTACAACTTCATGCACTGTGGAGCGAAGTTTTAACACGCTGCGCAAACTGTCGGCAAAAGATCGCCATTTCTCCGCAAATAATGTTTGCAAACATTAGGCATTATGTGTGAACAAATCGCCGGAGTAAATAAATCACTGTCGTTTTTAACGCTTGTGCATAAATTCAACTTTTTGCAACTTTCGTTAAAAATAAATGCACTTTTTTCAATTTTTAGTGCAACAAACACTTGCCCTACTAATAAAGAACACACTATCGCAAAGTAAGACAACAATATAAGGTCCAACATGTAGAGTTAATACGCAATGAAAATGAGTGAAGCCTGTTTTTTGTAGCGTGTGACAATGTTTCACACGCATTCATAAAGAAAGTATTAGGAGTGCTTTTGAAGAGATTTTAACTACTCGAAAGCAAAATACAATTGCCGAATTAATAATGCTGCACATTTTCTATAATATAAGCTATCCTTGTTTTATTACAATCCTCTTGTTAAATCAAAAACTGTTGCTTTTTCACTTTAAATTTAATTTGAAGTTTAATTGAAAAATTTAAATTTTTCACTTAAGTGCTCATTTAGACTTGTGTTTAAATTGAGTTAGTTTTAAATTGAGTTAGTGTTTTCTTTTGACAGATTGAGTTTGTATTGTGTTGTCTTGTTAAATTGTGTTGTACTTTTGTATGAATTGAGTTTGTGTTGTCCTGTTAAATCAAAAAGTATTGCTTTTCACTTGAAATATTTTCCTTAGATCTTAACCCTATTTTACGTACACTGGGTATTTGACCAACGAGTTTTACGTCAAAAAAAGGTCACAAAAACGTCTTATGACGTGACTTAAGCTAAATTTTGGCCAAAAAATGCTCAGATTTTGGAAAATCACTTTGGAAAACCTAAAACTAGACAACTTTACGTAACCTTAGCAACTTTCAAGAGTTATTTGTGATGAACTTTGACTCAAAGTTAAATTGATTTGAAATAAAAATCGTTTTGTTGAAAGGATTTAACACGAAGAAATTGTAAGGGGAGGCAAAAACGCCCGCCCCCGTTGTAAAATAGGGTTAAGTTTTAACTGCCCATGCCAGTTGGGAAATCGAACCATGAACCAATAAACTTTCGATTGCTAATTTGACACTTAGTCAGTTTTTTACCTACGCTGCCTTCAGCAGCTGTTGTGAGAACAGCTGCACTACAATTAGCTCTTGCCTGCCACTGCAGTAAGAAAAAAAACAGCCAAATTTGTATCGATTTTTAAAAACGCGCGTTAGGCGATCTAGTGCTGTTTTAGTCGGCTTGTTGTCTGAAAAGTTCAAAATGACCTGAAAATCTTCCATATAAATTTGAGTTTTTGCTTTTTCGCAATTACAAAATATTGCATTACAATTTCCGAATAATTAATGATATATTCTTACAAGTCATACGTGTGTTGCTAACTAAAACTAAATAAAAGAGTTTTTCCCAAAATTTCAGAATTGTTTTGACAACGTTAAGGCCTTGATGCTAATAAAAAATGTTGGGCAAACGCTGCTACTTCGGAAGTTTCGATTTAATCATAAAATTCTTAGCATTTACCCAAAAGAAACTTTTATCTCATCACACTGCAGTTTACTTTAGCAACTTGGGTTGTATTCGAGACCGACACGTCCGAGACCAAGACCGAGACCGTAAAAATTTTCCGAGACCAAGACCGAGACGGGAAAAAATAACGTCATCATGGGAAAAATTGGTTTTTCGATCCAAAAAGAAATTTGAGGTGCTCAAGTTTCCTCATAAGTTGGTTTTATGATTATATAAATTATTAAGTCTGATGATAAATTGCTTCAGTAGACGTCATTACGTAATCAAAACATCACTTGACGTCTTTTTATGGGGATTTTCACCTAAATTATGTTTGAAGAGTACCTTCAGCTAAACTTAATGTCTCGTACTCGAAGATCGGTGCATGATCAGCTTTTTTTCTTTAGGAATTACTGCCAATAAAACTGACTACAACTTAACTAAATCAGTATAAAAGAAGCTCGTTGTATATTTGACAGAAGTGGAGTCCTCGAGGACGTCCTTGGCTTCAAGGACGTCCTAAAGGACACATTTTGAAGTCCTTGGCCTTGGCCTCGAAGGTCAAGCCCTTCGCCTCCAAGTCCTCGAAAATGCCCTGTCCTTGGCTCGAGAAATGCACTATTTTTTGAATCGATAAAAATGGGCCATAGACATGACCTTTTTTCACTTGACTCTGGAAAACGCTAGAAACCTTGCGCAAAATTTACGAAGACTTTTTTTTTATTTGGAGGTCGCCTGGAAAATTTTTTTGGAGACTTTTTTTTGGAGAACACTTGCATCTTGTGTCCTTGGTCCTTGGCCTTGGCTTCGAGCATTCCTTCCTTGGCCTCAAGACGGTCTGTCCTCGAGAAGTCGGTTCTTGGCCCTGGACTTTTTCGTGTCGTTGGCATTGGTCTCAAACGTTGTGTCCTTGACTCCTCCTTTGATATTTGAAGTACTGTATATGCGTAGCTACAAAAACGCAGCCAGGATTTTCGATTGGGAAGGGGGGTGCATTTTTAGGCACACAACTACGACTATGTTAAAAGGAGGCTTAAACCAAACAATAAAATAGTTTACCCGAAAAATACCTTTTCTTGTCGTCGTGCCGAGCAAATTGGTGTTACTTAATCGTACCTACAGCCGGAGGTTTGCCCCAAAACGCTATGAGACTTTTGTAATTTTTTATAAAAAATAGCCATTTTACGCCAGCCTTTGAATTATATTTTGTACGTTTTTAAAACTGCTTGAAACAACTTAATTGCTACGAATCAGAAGCCGTTTGAAACATTTAATTTGTTCAGCCCCTTTATCTTCTCTCCTCTACCTGACAGGTCTAGTCCAAGACACGTTTAAACGCTTGCATTCAGGAATTAAATTCATTACGTGATATGGCAGAAAGGAGGAGATTTAAAGCCCTCTTTGTCTTCCTGTTTGAGACACTGGTCATGTTACATTTACTTTATTCATCATGAACAAACAAAATTTACCAACCTTAAGTAGTTGTTTTGTTCGCTGTCGAGCAAGGGACAAAATATGTAAGTTATTATTGGTAGAAAACCACAAGAGCGCGCGGAGCACCCAAGCCTTGCTATGCTTTTTCACCAGACTGCACTCTTCGGTATTCTTGATGTAGAAACAGTCTTCAAGGAGGCAGTCGTCTAGGTTTTATTCAGTCGAAATAAGTTGCAATACAGTGGTCACCTCTTAATGGAGCATCGGTTTATAGAGAAACCCGTGTTTTGGAGCAGTCTCAAATGACAAAAAATGGTTCCTATCTTTTCCTGTTATAAAATTCTCCGTTTAGTGGAGCAAGCCACCACTTTTAAGAGCAGCTTTGTTGTGTAAAGTCTCCATCGTTTGTGCGTGATTCTGAATGACTAATCGAAAAAAAGGCTTGTAATGCAAAACTTTAACGAAGGGATTGCTTTTTCGCAATGCTGACCAGTGGTCATTGTTGTGTGAGCTTGACGATGCAGTAGAGCAAGCTATACAAAACATGAAGTAAAACAATCAAAAATTGAGCAGTTCTTCTGTGCTGCTGAAGTTGAAGAGCAGCAATAGTAAACATGTTTAACATGTACTGAACTGGTACTGTAAACTTTTTATGTTGCTTTGCACACTGCGCAAGATCTTAAAACGCAATAAAATACAGTGCCCTGATATTGGCACGTGTGTTGGTGAACTCCCTAGTGTAAATGACACCCTATTTTCAGGGCCAAAACGTTCTCATCTGATTATAGAGCCACCGCTTCTTAGAGCAGGTTTTGCAATCCCCGAGAGTGCTCCATTAAGCGGTGACAACTGTAGTAGGAATAATAGTAGCACATATAAAATCTACTGTCAAACTGAGTATTCGAACAAAAAGGAATGCAAATTTTAATCGAGGCTCTCTTCTTGTCTGTAAAATTAAAAGCGGTCCTTCTTGTAACTCAAAAATAACAAAACTGAAACTGTGCTTGAAAAAAGTTTAAAAAACAACGAAAGATTGCGTGCAACAAAACGGAAGCTGAAAGAGCTGTTTGTAGTTAATTGGTTGGTCTTAGCAGCTGCAACTGAAACAATTCAAGGTATGAGGGAACACAGGCCAAGGTTCGCCTCCAGCATATGACAAAACAAAAATAAAAACAATCTGAAACTAAAAGAAGAACCTTTTAATTACCGGTGCTGGAGCAATTATCTCTGTTATTGAAATTCGACAATTAAATAATATGCATATATTCACTCTCTTTTCTTATAAGAACCAGTAAATTTTGAGTTGTGATTAGCTGTGTTTGATTTTTTGCCGATTTTCAGCCTCATTTGTTTTTAAGTTATTCTTAAATTTTGCCTGCATCGATGTCAATTTTAGCGACCTTGTTTCTAAACTGTTTAATTCCCGATGCTCTGTCTGCTTGAGAAAAAGAGTTTTTGCTGCTTTTGCAGCATTGTAAAATTACAAAAGCAAAAAGGCAAGTTTTTTTCAACTGTCTTGAACGATTGCCCGAAAATTTCTCAGTTAAATGCGCTGCGCTCTATAATCTCAAAATACTGGCAATTCTGCTTGCAAACACAAGAAAATTACTAAAATTTCATCGTTTTATATTAGTACAAAATCGAGAAAACACTAGGCATCTTACGAAACTTTTTTATTTGACTTGCAAAAAATTACCCTGTCTCGAGACCAATTTTAAGCTACGAGACCGAGACCACGATGAATCGAGACCAAGACCGAGGCCACAAAAAATTAGTCTTGAGACCTATTTAGCCCTATTAGCAACACTAAAGTTATCGAATGATTTAGGGTAACGTTAAACTAAATAATATCAACCGTTCGAGCCGCATCACGTGACTAATCCAATTTTGATGAAATCTCTTTTTCGTTTAAATTGGGTTTGAGGGGATAAGACAGAGTTAATTGATTAAGTAGACTTTGTTTGATTCCACCAACCCCATTTTAGACAAAAAAGAGCGTTTCTGCGAAATTGAATTGGTCACGTGACGTGACTAGAACAATAAATAATATTCATTCTAACTTTTTCCAATGATTTATTCATGCGTCATTTGCATATGAACGAAGAACTCTATATCTATCGAATCACACCAACACAGAGCACTCTATTTTGCCGGTTTTATATTCAAATCTTTAATCATAAGGGGCTGCTACGATAGATCAATTGCTTGGGCTCAATGGAAAATTAGCGTTAAGGGTTTTTCCAATGAACACAACAACCCATAGCCAACTCTGGAATCGAACAAGTCGCCATCAACCTTTTAATCGGAAGCCATCTTATACAGGGTGTTTCAAAAGTAACATACCAATATACTGGTGTTATTGCAGTAATGTACAGAAAGCTTTTTCAAACTTCAAGACTTGTCCCAATCCTGTGCAGTGCGGGCCTGGCTGATGCTATACCTAAAACTATACTTGGTTTAGTTGCTATAACATACCAATATACTGCTATTATTGCAATAATATACTGCTACGTTTCTTTTGAAACACCCTGTACTTCTGAGCCTATTTCGATAACTTTTTTTGAAATAGAAACCTGATATTTTGATGAATATACTGTATAATCGTTTCCGTGTTTTCTGGCCTAGGAAAGCTACCAGCGCGGAAGCCCAGGGAATAGAGCCTAGTCCCAAAGCTTTCGCACTGGTAGCCTTTAAGCCAGCAAAGCACGCAAACGATTAAACATTGAAAATCCGGCCTTCAAACGTCAAAACATTACTATAAATTATTATCACCATCACGAATATACTATAGTTATTAAATTTATTTTATTATGATAACCTTACGCAAAATCTAGCCCCTTTAGCACCTTGCAGCCACTTAATAAATTACAGTACGAGTAAAATTATGCATAAAAAACTGGAGTTGTGCAAACTGCACATTGGCAATATCAATAGTTTTGCATTTGCAAAGTGCGATGGTGTTAATAGGTATAGTGTAAGGGTCGGATTACATGATTTTGAGTTCAATCCGCACTCAGGTCACGTTGTTGCGTTCTTGGATCAGTTGCTCTATTTACGTTGGTTAACTCTGCCTGGTGGCTTCAAGCAAGCAGCAAAATCAGTGGACAAGAATTTGAAGAAATTCACGTGAATATTGAACTGCGTACCATCGGAGGTTTTAAGCAGATACGTTTTTTTTCAAGCACTTGGTGTTGATAGCAATGAACACGTACAGATTGTCCAATAGTTAGCTTCTACCGTTGCTTTGTAACTGAACGTTTATGCAACTGCAAGAACAAATTAATAATTTTTGCCTCTGAGCTTATTCTTTATTCTCATACCTACATCGATTCATCCTTTTCAAGTAATTGATTTTCTACCAAATCATCATCCTCATTCTCGCATTTATGCTGGAACATTTTTTGCCGAAAAATACGAGCATTTAAGTTGGAAAATCTTCGTAACATGTTATCCATACAAGGGTCTAGTTTGCAACTACTAGGTGGCACTAATGAGCCACAAGTTAAAAAACCCGCGTAACTGAGTCCAGTACAGGCTCTGTATGGGACTCAAGCACTATTCTTGGATATCCAAAATAGGCTAAAAAACTAATAAATTCAAATAAAGCTCAAAACTAAGTACTTTAATCACCTGGAAAATAATTTATTTACATTTTCATCAATTATTTTCCTATTATTGTTGCATTGTACAACGCAACGCAATGGTGTCAGACCAACATTGATCACAACAACGATAAGAAATGACATACTGTAAATAAGCTTCTAGGCATACCTATTGAATCCAGGGATTGAATCATAAAATATCGCATGTGTTGTGGTAAAGTATTAGAATTGCTGACATTTTTATTCCTTTTGCGTCATGGACCAAAAACCAAAAACAAAAATACCAAAAATGAAGCATGCCAAACTTTTGCGGCTAGTGCAGTGTGGGCAGATCAGGGTTACAAGGTCTCAGTCACCAAAGGAATTAGCTACATGCTGACAGCTTACTATTTGTAAGCAAATTAGAAGACATTGTGTTTCATCTTCTACTTTGCATTTTTAATTGTGTGGTTTTTTTGTTCGTGTTTTTCAAGGTAATTTTATTAATTAAATTGAAAAAAGTTTTAAGTTCTTGACCCATCTTGAGAAACTAAATAAGAAGGGTCTCTTTGAAGAGGCAAAACGTCATAAAGTGCTTAGCCTCATGCATAACTGCAGATGCTGTAGCTCAGCGTTTCATCATCGCCTAACTCCAGTACATAACAAATGTGGTGAGCACTTTGCAAGGTTAGATGCTGCAATGCAATGGCCTTTGCAAAAATTGCTATGTTTTACAACTTTTTGGGGAATTGAAAATGTCGTCAAAAGTTTTATACTCGTTTCTAAAAAGGATGTTGCTCATGATTTCTGGTTTTACAAAGTGACTTTATGACTTATCTTGTTTTCCGCTACTAGTACGGATTATCGAAGCGATCACGCAAGCATTGAGTTGCACAATTGCTACACTAAAAAGTGAATTAAGGGCAGCTATGAAATAATACCGTAGTATACAACACGACAATTAATCATGTTATTTCGTAACTGACTACTGAATTTCTCAGTAATCTTATACATGTATTGTAGAAAAGGTTTAAATGCTTTTTTTATTTACTATGATTGAAAAGTAGTCACGGTTATGTGCAAAAGATGCAGGAATTTAAGTACTAAGCTGCATTTATACACTCAGAAATTCTGCAAATACTATAGGCATGCTTTTAATTCGCAATTGAAATGTAAGTGGAAAACGGTTGAGCGTTGTTCCTTATTTTTCTGTTTTGTTGTTTCTCGTGCATAAGAGAAAATATTATGCAAAAGTCATTGTGTAACCTAACGTGTAAAGCCTAAGAAAAGGTATGAATTTAAATGGGTATTCAAGTCAAGTTTTTCACTGTTGACCAAAATAATGGAAAACCTCGAAATGCATTCTCATCTGATTTGAACATTCTACGTCTTCACGTTTTCAAGATATTGCGGTTCATAGTTAACAATTTTCCTTTTATTTCTGTGTTGCTATTCTGTCAATATTATGACAGAAGATTAACCTGAGTGGCCTTAGAAAGCTACGGGTTTAAGCTGTTGTAATACACGAGGGTAATTCAATAAATAATGTGAATCTTTTGTTTTAAGGACTTCTAATACAGACAAAAGCTTAATATTTTTGTGTGTGTTTGTTTTACTTCCTTATATGGTTAAAATTTCATTTGCAGATTAAAAAAAAACTTTAAAAAGTTTCGTGATTAACATAAATGGACAATAAAAAATCATTTCCCAGCATTGAACAACGCTTAGTTATCAAGTTCTTTGTTGCTGAAAGGTGCATAGTACAGGTTAAATTTATGGGAGAATGTCAGCTGTGTATGGTACCGCTTGTTTCATCTGAAAAAATGTTTAGAAGTGAGCTAAATTATTTAAACAAAAACGGAGAAGTGTTGAGGATGAAGAAAGGCCTGGGAGGCCGGCAGAAGTGAGGCTCCTGAGGTGATCAAATTTGACAATGACCTCATTCAGTCTAACAGAAGGGTGACAGTGGATGACATTGCAAGAATTTTGAGCTTATCTGTTGGAATAGCACACAAAATTGTTCATGATGACCTTAGCTGTTGGGAGTGACACAATAGAGGTTCACCTTCAAACGGGTTCTTCAAAAAATAAAAATTTTTTATTTTTTTTTAGTTAAACAAAACTTGGGTTGGGAATTGCTCTCTCATCCCACTTACAGCCCAGACCTTGCCCCTTCAGACTTTCATCTGCTTGGTCCCCTGAAAAAGTTCACAAAAGGCACAAAGATTGAAAGTAACAATAAAGTCAAAAATGTTGTAAGCTATTGGCTGAGACATCAGTCCAAAGATTTTTATACTGATTGAATACGGAAGCTTGTTCATAGTTGGAAAAAATGTATTACACAGCTGGAAGACTAAGTCAAAAAAAAATTTTAAGCTTCTATCTTTATTGGGAGTCTTTATAAAATTTTTGGGGGTGCAAGCATTTTTCTTGGAGGGGCAAAAAAAAGGTTTGTACGGAATGAAGAGCAGATTTTGCCCACAAATTACGCTGAAGTTAAAAAAAAGGTGTTTAGGGGAAAAAAGCTGATTTTACGCGCAATTGGCTGACTTAGGTTATTTTGTTCCGTCAAAATTGCGTTTAAGTGAATTCATTTGGGGGCAACGTAAATTTCTTAGGGGGCAAAGTAATGTATTTAGGTACTGCACATACATATGTTGCATGAAATTTTGTTAACAGTGACGTTCAACTGAAATTATTTGGAGGATAAAGTAAAAGTTATTGCCCCCTTACTCCCCCTGGCTACGTACCTGCTTATTTGTTGAATGACTCTTGTAAACCTAAGAACTTTGAGATTCCCCAAAGCTTATGCTGCAGTAATAGTGGTGTTTTTTTAATATTTCGAAAATAGCTCTGTTTTGTCATCACTTACCGATACGATGTTACGATATTCTTGGAGGAGCAAAATTTTATTCTTTTTCTCCAGATATGTGTAAAGTAATTTCGGCTAAGAGATCGACTTTTTGTATCAAACTGCAGCAATACACAGAAACCATAAATGTAATGTATTTTTAGGCTTGAGGTTTGTAACATTGGTTACAATTATTGAAAAGAAAATTACTTAGAGAATGATTAGGATTCATTATTGATTAGAATTCATTAAAGCTAACGTATGTGCAATATTTCTGAAAGTTGAGGATCACAGAACTCCACAGAGCATTGTTTTAGACTTTATAGATTGTTGTTTAGCTTCTTATGTAAATCTTAAGCCCAAACCGATCCGAATAGCACGATCAGATTTACAGCACTGCGTGAACAATCAAAAAAAGAAAAAATATGATAGCGTGGATAAATGGAATAGGTAAAGAATTATGAGGTTCATAGAAAAAAATATAACCTATAGTGAGCATTTAAGGGCACCGGTAACCAATTATGATGACTTCAAGGTCAAGACACCCATGATTGATTAAAAGTTTGATTTAGTTGGTTGACGAGAAAAAAAATAAGCTAATCCTTTTCCTTGAACAATATTGACAAAAACTTAAAATTTCAAATTTTTGTGATGACAAAAGCAAAAAAACAAAATAGGATTTGAAATTTTACACTTTCAACAAAAATAGTGTTTGTTTTTTGCCAATCCGCGGCATTATGTTTTCCATTCAGCTTTTGGTTGATTGAATATTGTACGTGATTAGTAGAGTACAGTAATAACTTTTAGTTAACAAAACCAACATGCCGTAGATGGGCGGATTGCAATTTTTAGACTACGAGTTAGTCAACTTTAATTTTATTCTGTAAACTTTACGACAAAATGCATTAGAATTCCTTTACTTATTACTGGACAGAGATTGTAATTTTCATATAAAACAGTAAAATAGCTATCAGTAGCCATTAGCAAATACAAGCAATAAGAATTTCATAACGTGAAAGTTGAAAATAAAATTAACATGAAATTTACTAGCTGTGTTTTTTTTTCTTTTGTTTTTTTTTAAATTTTCCTTTTTAAAACCTAAGGAGAGACTTACACGCATTTGAATTAAAGTGTGAAATACCGTAAAGCAACAACTCGTAACAGCGCAAAAATCAAGATTTGCAATGAAAAAAGAACATTGTGAGACAATTGTATGCTTTCCGGTGCCACAAAATTATGCCGCCCTTTTTCTTTAAATTAGCCTGCTTTTCTAGAAAAATGTAAAGGTCAGAGTGGGCTGGAGTTAGTTTGAAAGAGCAAATTTGTCATTTATCACTTATACATTTCTACTGCACTGTATGTATATTGTACAATTGTGCTTGAAATAAAAAGGCTAAAGGCTTTGAGTTAGAAGCTACTATTTAAAGTACAATTTTTCATGTCTATACACCTTCCGTCAATATAAGTTCTATTAATTCGCAATTGCAAAAATTAGGTATATTTCTATATCAGCGTATGTTATAAAATACAAATTTATTTGCAATGATTCTTTCTGTCTGTTCATGAAGCTGGTTTTATGTATGATATCATATCTTCGATGTTATGGTCAGATAGTAACCAAACCAGCATTGGTAGAAACGTATCAAAACATTTGTCCCATAAAATAAGTTTTTAAGTATAGGTTTGTTCAAAAGATGCTGTTTTTCTGATTCTGAGTTAAGGTATTTTTAAGTTGTTAGTTGCGTTTAATAAATTAGTAAATAACTGAGGACTTTGAGCCTTTTCCGCTAGTAATTGTGTTAGACCTGATTGAATTTCTCAGAAAATTCAGGTATACAATTAAACCAAAAGTAGAAATTTACGTTGAAGCATTTTGTCGTAAACACAAGGCAAAAAGAAAGAGCAAAAATATACCCTATCATCATATGATCACGCACTGAAATGGGCGACTGGCACTTCGGCACGAGTGAGTTTTCGTGTGCAAAGAACGATGCAAAAGCGGAATCCACTAGAATTTGGGTGTAATCAATCACGCTCCGGCCCTGACATTCATGAAGAAATCGGAAAACTTTTTCTTCATTTTTCATTTTGTCAGTTGCTGTCGATTAAACGATTAACCGAGAAAAAATACCACAATACAACAAAGCACGAGTTTAATGATGAAGTTAGCGGCTGATATAATCACTCAAGCGTAGCTGATTGAAAAAGAAAAAAAAAGAAATGTAGAGATTGAAAATAATACAACTTTGCATTTTCAGATTTATTTGCAGAGAAAAAAGGCTTAAGCTATTTTGCAATAACTTTCAGCTATTATTGCAGTAAGATAAGATAATGCAAGATTTTTTTTTTCATCAATGTAATTTAGAATTGTGAACAACTAACTACAGTGTAACATATTCCTCATAAGAAATTCGTAAACAATGACGGTGTTTTGGTTTTAGTATAAGGTCTACTTGAAGCAACATTTTTTTTTTGTGCAGGGATGTTCACCGGAGTTTTACGAAGCAGTGCATTAACCAAATTTTATCAGAATTAAATTGCATACAGTAACTAGTACCGAAAGTGAATTGCTTTGCTTTTGCTAACACATAATTAACTTATTTGTTTTTGCGAATTACTAATTTTGATTTTAAACTAATGAAACTAAGATTCTGTTTCTTTTTTTAGACAAAACGTAATTATTCTGTTTTTTCAAAACTCGTTTGATTAGCTTTCTTACTGCCTTGGATTTCTCGTTGTAAACTGAGCTGTAACAGCCTTGTTTTTGGAATGGATGGAAATTTGTTCAAATCACAAAATGATTCATCACCATTTTGTAAGTAATTGTGGCATCATTTATTATTATTATTTTTTCGTTTTTAAAGTATTTTTTTACAATTTTGTATGAAGTAAGAATTACTGTTTTTTGTTGTCAATTAGCAATTTGTTGAAAAAGATAGAAAAACAGATTATCATTTTTGAGTTACTATTGGCATTTGCCACGTTCTGTATACAACTTTAAAGACAAGACAACAATACAAGAAAAGTTGTCTTGTTTTATTGTAGCTAAATTGTCTAGTTTAGAAAAGCAGCAGAACCATGAATTATGCAACCCAATTTGAAATTAAAATCCAAGCTTACAACTTTAGTGAGAGTCATTCCCGATCCATATTCGGCTCTCTGTGACTTTCAATGCTGATTTATACTCTGTATGTAATTCTTTCTCTTCCTTGCCCGCTTTTCCGTAAGGATTGCCAAAGCAGCAGCACGAGATTAAGTCTTCTTCACGATTTTTTTTCAGTTCCACCATATCCATCAATTCCACCCAAGATCCTCAACGTTACTAGCTTTGACAATACTAAACGTGGAAACAATACCGATAGCTACCTTTGTTCACTCAGCATTTGTTACTACAAAGAATAAAATTGCGTTAGCCAATAAGTCATCACAATACTGCAGAAATAATCCAAATTCAATAACTATTTATATCATAATAGCTGTAAAAGCAGCTTCGCAGGACTAAAAAGGCATCACTTACAGCTGTAACAATATTTGCACCTATAACAAATCTGAGAATTAAGTTAAGATACTAACGCCAAATTCAAAATTGCTTCCACTTATTTAACACCCCCAACAATGGCTTTTTAATAAACGACTAACTATTGCTTTTAGACTCGAACAACGGTATCGTCTATGAAGGAACTCTTCCACCAAAAGAGCTCAATCAATGCGAGTTATTGAACGAACCGCAAATTGAGTTTGGAATCATTATGATTCTGCTAGTTGTGATTGGCTTAATTGGTAACATCATTGTGTTTTCGATCATTGTTATTCTTCAGGAGTACAAAAAATCTGTAACCAATTGGTAAGTGTTGAAAATAAGAAGTTTTTTGCTTGCGTTGTGAGCCCGTTTATGAGCGAAAAAGTTTGTGAACCAAATGAGTAGTAACCGAAAAAGTTCATCAACAATTAAGATGCTGTGAACACATCTTGAACAAACGGGTTGGCAAATTCTTTTCTTCCTCTTTCAAGAAGTCACATATCATGAACAAAAATGATGGAAAATCTTTCTTGCTGTTGACAAAATTTTAATATTATTAGCTTACTTTTTATTCCAATTTTATTTTGATTATTTTAAAGATTTTTGAGCTTCGGTTGACTTAAATTTTTATTTTGCCAGCCATACTGTAATGCGAAACTTTTCATGTTTGAAGAGTTTTATTGCAATTTAACCAATCAATGGTAGAGTGGAAAGATTGTCTGCTACTGAAAAAGTAAATGCGGATTCGATTCCCGGTCGAGTCAAACCGAAGACTATAAAATTTGGTGTTCACTGCTTCTATGCTGGACGTTCTGCAATAAAAATAGGCTATGTAAAGCCTCCATCGTGTGTAGAAGGCAAGTGGACAGCTCAAAGACCGAAGACCAATAGGTCCCTTTACTGTCTCCTAGACAAAGCAACTTGATGAATAAAAATGTAAATACAATGCAATTACAACCTGCTTTGTTTTTTTTTTGATTTTTTTTTGTTTGTTACTAGCGTATATTTCAAGGGGGTCACTATGGAACACATCGCCAGGATTACGACGTCGTAAGCACTTTGAAACAAAAAAAACTTATGATGTCGTAATTCTCACGAAACGTCGCATAATACAACCCAGGTTGTTTATTCATCAATTGTTCTGAAGTTGTGTGCCGTTCAGGCAGACTAAGCGTCAACAAAATGAAACCAACAGCAACATCGTTGTGTTATCTGTTTCTTCACCAATAGAAAGAACGTCAAAATCAATCAATAAAATTCAGATATGCCTGGTAAACACTAAATAGTAAACAACATCAAGATTATTCTTCATTTCAGTATTTTTATATTTTCAATGCTTGCTGTTTACGCCCCAAAATAAATTTAATATTTGCATCTGTTGCAATAATTTTGTGGCTTCTTATAATTCTATCATCTTATTAGTAGAATAATAAAAGTATTTCTGTAGAATCATGATCATAACTTACAAAGAAAACTAGCAGAATTCTAATTAAAACTTTGGCTTGAATATGACTTGACTATTTTTGTACCAAAAGTCGGAATAAATTTAGGCTTGTCTTACATTATCATCAATGCTTTTATTCGCCAAGAAAGTGGAAAAAAGACAAAATGGCGCTAAATTCTCACCTTCTCTGATATGAACTTATTTATAGTCATTCAATTCGTTTCCAAAAAACTTAATTGAATTTTAAGGCTGAACAAAACGAATGCATCGCAACTATGCAAGGTAATGTAGTAACATGACGGAATACTAGAAACTATACTATAAGTAAAATGAAAAAGTATTGCCAAAATCTATTAAAATAATATTGAGCAGAATTTAACAAAACACTTCTAAAATATTGAATGCTTCATACAGTAAGTTTGTCTCGTAATCTTAATCAATTCAAAACTACTGTATTTTGTTTGGGTGCTTTCTGCATTATGCAATGCACTTTGTGAAAATAATATTGATATATAATGGTCAGAGATTTTGTTTGTAAAGTTTCCTACATATAGGCTCTTCTACAGTATGATTTTACTGTGTTATTCTTAATTAAATCATCAAATCCATCGAAAAAATCATTCAAAAACCAAATCAAAATCAAATCTTTCGTTATACTCAATGTATTGCGCCAAAGCGTCTAACTAATGGGCGGACCCCATCTCTGCGTCATTGCACCTGGGCAACACAGCTCCTTTTGAAAAAATATTGCATCGGTGGCGATTCGTTGGCAACACTGTTTCCAATTTGACTGGCCCAAAATTTGAACCGCAGATCTACCGCTTCGGAGAAGAACGCTTTACCGCTCGACCAACTGTCTTATGATGTAAATATTCGAGCGGAAGAAGTTTTTAACCTCTTGAGTAATGCTTTTAAGTATCAAGATGAAGCCAAAATTGCAATGAGCACACGATCAACAATTCCGATTTGAAATTACCAAATACAGCTAGAAACCTACTTGATTTGGCTTGCAGTAGTTCAAAGTTCAAGTTGGGAAAAATTGACCATTTTGTAAACAGCAGTGCAAGTAACTTTTTTCAAAATACTTCTTCGCAAGAAAAAATAAGAAATACAAAACTAGTGAGCAAAAAAGCAACAACAAAAAACAACATTTTATTATGTTCGAAGTTAGGAAATTAATTTTGTTACTTTTTTGATGAGCTTTGAAATAGTTGTTTGAGCGGACATGCATCAAATATGTAAGGTGTTACTTTTGTATGAGTTTAGCAATTTGATCATACAATTTTGCATCGCGAAGTAAATCATCGCGTCGATATGCAATGCTTTTATCTTTTAAAATAAATTTTCCGTATTCCTTTTTTCCTCTCTCTTAAAATTTCAACCACTCTATTATATTTTCCAAATGAGATCAAAATAACTTATCAAACTAATCCAATCTTGATTTTTTGACATAAAGTTTCAAATTGTTGCATTCCCATAATTGCAAGAAAAAGGTCGCTAGATATCCCCAGCATCAATTTCACCAAGTATACATGATTTGCCCGCTTGTCAAGTGATATACTGGGATAATAATATATCATTTTTTTTTGTTTTGCAGGTACATTCTGCAACTGTCATTAGCTGACACTCTGTTTCTTCTCATGTTGCCTTTCACTGCACGGAGCGAGATAGCTGGAAAATGGGAGTTTTCTTCAAGCTTGTGTAAATTTAAAGAAGCTGTGTTGTTTATCAACTACTACGCCAGCATCTATTTCTTAGTGGTACAAATTTTGATTGTTTTTTACATTATCTATTACGATGTATATTGATTAATATCTTATTCTTATAATTTTTGGTCTGGAATATATTCACTAAATATACACTAAAGTAACCACGATAAAAATGGCAAAAAAAAGTCAACAATTAATTATCAATGAAAGTAAAAGGAATGTATTGATATTTTATTTCATATTGGTCCGAAACTTTTTATTTTCTATATCTTTATTTTACAAGTTATAATTGACTACAAACGTAAAAATTTCCATACAAATATTAAACAACTGCTCGACACCAAATCAGAGTTGTAAACGGGCCGACTAGTTCAGGCCCTAACCCGGCCCGAACCCGAAAATATAAGCCCGAACCTGGGCCGAACCCGAAAACTAATTTGAAGCCTAAATCATGCCCAAAAAACCCGATAGTTAAATTAGGTCTGAAAAATTTAGCAATGTTGCCAAGTTATTTCGGTTATATTTTGGTGCACCTAAGACAAAACGCACGTCTGAAGCCTAATTTAAGCCCGAAATTTTTGTCAACTTTAGGCCCGAATCCGGCCCGAGCCCGGCCCAACTTACAACTCTGCACCAAACGGAAAATTTTTACTCCTAAAATTTTTTTTCAGATTATGAGTTTTGATCGGTACTTGGCTATCACTAAAGCGTTTGTCTCTAAAAATTGGATGTCAACACTGAGGAGCCCAGTGGCATCGTATATCTTCAGCATTACAGGCTGGGTGATGAGTGTGCTCCTCTGCATACAATTGTATCAATACAGTACAGTCACTCAATGCAATGTGTGCGGATACAGCTTTCCTCTGGTGAGTATGGACTGATAAAAACAATAATAAAGCAAAGACGTTATTGTATTATTCAATCACTTCAAATCGTAGAATAGTTTTTAAAATATTAATTTTTTGAACAATAATAAAATCAAACAGGAATTCTGCAACCCAAAGTTATACTTTATTTCGTAAGTTTACAATTGTACCGGTGTATATTAATTTTCAATTCTACATTTACTGCGTCCAACACTGCACATGAATTGAACACCGGTAATACAAGACACGTAACCATCCAATAATTGTAAAGAAAATTAGCAATTATGCAATGGAAAAACAGGGGACAGTGAAAGAAACCTTAGGTCTCTGAGTCAAAAAGTCCCCATGTGCTGGTGAACAATACCGCATAAGCTAGGTAATATTTCACCATAATCTACTTACTGTATGCGTTACCTATGAGGTGGTGCGAGTGTGAGTTAACGTTTAATCAAAGCAAGAATACTTAATAAATTACATATTCAGTAAGTGAGAAGTTAGAATACCACCAAAAGCCAATTTGCTGTGGTAAACATAAAACACAAGAAATATCATTGACCAAACGCTCCAATATCGCAAAAAACAATTTTTTTTGTTTGTTTTATAACAAAGTTTAAAATAAACAAAACATTTCATCAATTTGAATTAAGCGCTGCTAAACCACAGACTCTAGCGAGTCAAAAAGTTGAGCTGGCTTAATTATTTTTCTCTGGTGATCATAATGCTTAACTTAATCTACTGCAATATGTATTTCCGGTATTTACACTTGTGATAAACTAAGTTTGAAAATACAATGGTAATATTGCTTTGCCAAAACAGCAAAATGTTCAACAGCATTTCCGAAACAGTTTTAATTTCGCATGGCATATCATGTATGCAGCATGATGATTACGTTACAATGTTAAACCTTAAACTTTGCATCTCTGAACCTTTTGAACATATTTTTAGAATATGTCATTAAGTGGTTAATTTTCAAACTAAACACCTAGGCCTATCGTCTTTGCGTGTGAAATTTTATCATGGCGTAAGTTTCATTTGGGTTTTTAGCTTACAGCATGGGTGAATTCAATAGACAAGAGCATTTTACTCATAACCTATTGAACAACACATTAAAAAAGTTTTTAGGTAATTCTGAAACCTTAAACCATTTGGATTTGCAATATTGTTACTTTCTGAGAAGCATTGACTGTATCAGTTTTTTGTTGTTGTTGTTTTTTTTTTGTTTTTTTTTGCAGCCTCACTATTATTATCATCCCAAATCAGCCTGTTCCATCCAAACATTATAAAACTTAGGAGCATTCGCGACGGATTTTAAAGATCTTATAAAAAATATATTATCTGAGACTAATTTCAACATGTTGTATTCATTTTAGAGACGTTTCGGCTAGTAACTCTAACCATTATCAATCTTATTCAAATAGAATGACATTTGGTTGGAGGAACAAACTGAAATGACTCTAAAATAAATAAAATAAATTAAAAATAGTCTCGGCTGTTATTTTCAAAATACGATAATACAACTGAAATCCATAATGCGGTTCATGCCTAATAAATCGACATTTCTTGATCTACTGCATACACGGGAAGAATGCGCAAAGACATAACTTTCAAGAGGAATCTTACCCATGAGAGCTACTGCAAAACGCCACAACTTAAACACTTTTGTTTGCATAGGTACCCTTTTGCATGTCCTTCTTCCAATTTTTTTATCCTGAGGCATTGTTCAAGTTCTTTTAGCTCGCTCGTTTTGAGATTGGATTGGTTATTTCTATTTTACACGACGGGTGGGAGGAATGCCCTCAATCTTGTTTTTTTTTGTCGTAAATCCCTTCGGAAATAAGCTTTTTATTTCAAACCAAACCAATTTAACTTTGAGTCAAATTTATTCAAAAAATAACTTCCCAAATTTTGAAGTTGCTAAAGTAAGGGAAATTTAGTTTTCCTCTAATTTTGAGATTTGATCTAAGTCACTTTCATGAATCTGAGCATTTTTAGCTCAACTTTAAATGAAACGACGTAATAGGATTTTTGAGGCAAGCAATTTGACTTAATCGGCATTTTATGATGCAGTAGTAAAAAACTAACATAAGCGTAAAAATTAAACTGCATATGACCTCATAAAAAAAGCTAACATCATTTTTTTAAAATATAGCCGCGACGTCACGACAATAACGTCATCTACTCAATATCAGTTTTCATAAAAAATTTGGAGAACACCGACCCGCAATTTAAATTTGGTGATCACTTTTCTTCCCGTTTAGGAGTTAGAAATGCCCCCTCAGTGTGAAATACGTTGTTCAAATTAAAGTTCTTGTAAAAAGGAAATATTTGGGACGGTCAAATCGAATTCAATATTGCCAAAGCATTTTACCACTGTAAAATGTTTTCATTGTAGCTGAGCAGTACCTCACTCCGCTTATAAGGACGTAATGATGCGCCACGCCAACATGTTGAACGCTCCGGCATAATTCTGAGCGGCGAGTGTAATATACTACCATGATTCAATTTTGATTTGATTTTTTATGTATCAATTTTACCATTCAGAACGAAGGGGCTACAGCTGCTGATTTTGCTTACGACGATCCTTACCAACTTTCAAACGAGGAGATTTTGGCGGCCTATTACAAGCTGAACTTAGCAGAAGAAACTCCAAATCAAGAACTGCCGCATGGTATCTCCCATAAAAATTGCGGGTATGTGATTTATTCATAAAGCCTTTAATTGACTTTGCTTTCTTTAATCTATTTCAATTAGGTTATTTTGAGTAAATATGCCCACTTTATTTAACTTTTATCTAAAATCTCGGCAGCATCAAACTTGATATGTTGAAATATGAATTACACAATGTCTAAGACAAAGTGATGGATATCACAAAAGCTAAACTGCTGCTGGTTTGAAATTAAGCTACAAAATTGTTATAGTGGAACCAAAAAAGTTCTGATGAGTTTGAAAGGCATGCGACTCAACAACACTAGGTGTGTGATCTCAGCAAAAAAAATCATTTTAACCTATCATACAAAAATCAGATGCTTTTTGGAATCTTCAATTTTTGCATTTGCCTTTTGTTCATTCTTTTCACTCAACAAATAAAAAGTCATCAATACTTTGTCTCAAAAATAATGTCACGTATTTAGTAGAAAACTATCGTATAGACAAAAGTTACTTCAAGCTAGAATATACAGATTTTTCGTAGAAACATGGCATAGAAAGTATATGTCAGAGTGTATTTCTTAAACCATGTTTAAAGTTGTAATAAGACGTGAAATCAGTGCGTAAGTTCTGACGATTGAAAAGCATTTCATCTAGTTATTGCTTAAGTTATAAGGACAATAATGATAATCATATTATATCGCAAAAACCATTACTTGAACTTTTTTGAACCTACCCTATATCATTATGCACTATCATTAAACTTGTAAGGCGTCGATTTCGTCTAATTTAAAGGGGCAATGACATACTGTAGTTAATAGTATTGCGTCACCTACGCATTTTCAAATGTATACGGTATAATGCAGTATTGTAGGAAGAATTCCGTTAGATGCTTATTGATTACTCAATAATCATTCACAAACGTAAAATACAGTACGTGTCAAATACGGATATAAATTTGCCTTCTTTTTTATGTTCGTACTGTAAGTAATTAAGTAAGAAATATATATGTATCTTAAAGGAATTTTCTCTTTTAACATTGTTAATGTTTGAGGGACTGATCCCCATGCAAAAAGTGCATAAATTTTACGTGAAATAACAAATAGGACTAGTTTGTCCTACTATTGAATAGTTGTGATAGCTGGTAGAACTCCAATTTTTCATTAACAATAGATGGTATAACCGTATTCTTTATTACTGGGGATGACAGCGACTGAAGCTTGCGAATGAGGTTCAGAAAGAAGTCCAAATCTCATAGTTTTCCACTGCCCTATTTACACCCTATCAGTACGAGAATAATCATTTGATACCACTTGGTTAAAATACCAACAAACGACTGCTCAAAAATTAACCACACATCAGTGAAATTTCTTAACGAAAGAAGAAAAAGCATGTATTGTAATTTTGCTTCTGCAGTACTATACATACTCTTAATGATTTTACAGATTCGTTGAAAGTCGAACCCTTGAAATTTGGATTTATGGAAACTTTTTTGGCGCTTTTGTCCTTCCGTTTGCTTTAATTTGCTTTTTTTACGGAATGATTATGACCACAATCACTGCTGCTAGCAAAGTCGGAAATGCAGAGAGACAAGTGAGTTTATATTATTGTTACTAATGCTTTTGTTTTTGCTTTAAATCATGGCGCAGTTACTCAAGGATCATGAATGCGACTTTATCCTATCCGAAACGTTTGTTCTCAAAAAAAATTTCTTCTCAAAAAAAAAAGATTGGAAATTACCGAAAAAAAGTAAAGCTTTAATGAAAAGTAGGTGGCTGCAGACACGAAGACAAAAACAGTTTCTTTGCAATCTCCTTGATTCTGTTTTGTTGTAATTTTTACCTTGCATTGATTTAGGCTCAACAATATAATTTATTTTCATTTTGCATTACTTTGTGCTGCTTATCTGTAACAGGTAACAGAAATAAAATTTAGTTCAGTCTAATTTATAACGTTACAAAGACATCTTTTAAAAAATTTGGTTCTAATTCATCAGCACTAAAAATATCGAGGTCTTTTGAAATATTTTGAAATGATGGCTTGCATATTCGATTGATGAGTAAAGAAAAAAAAATCAAACCAGCTATTTTTGTTTATGTGTTTGTTGTTCAAATGTCACTCCTTACAGCTACATCTTCAAAACCTTTTTACGACGTTGTTTACGGATAGCTAGCTAGCTAGTGCTTTGTGATTTACGAGAACACTAAGAGTCTATGAATATGTTTCTAGTTGTTCTAGCAACGTTGTTTTCTAAGTACAATCTTTAAAATTAATGAAATGACACTTTTTGTTTTGTTGATAGATATTTTTATCAACTCAACCAAACTTTTGGTAGCTTACGAAGTTTATATTTAAGCGAATTTGCAGCATATTAGTGATTGTGGCATATTATTTGTAACATATCAGTAATGAAAATGAAACTCAAATTTGCTTTTTGCGCTGTAAAAAATGTAGTTTTTGGCAACGTGAATTTTAAAGCAAAGGGAAAATCCAGTCAGACTGGCACCATTATGAACATAATGAAGTCAGCTTAATCAATCAAGTAAAGGATTTGCGGATAGCTGGTTTGCTGGTGCAAGGCATAGGTAGCTTTTGGGTTTTTTCCAGACAGAACATTTGCTCAACAGCTATAAGGTTGCCTAAATCATTTGAAACATTGCCAAGCAAGAATTTTTTGAGTGAGAAATATCCTAAGAATGAAATGTCATCATAAACGTTTTGCAACTTCACATAAATTTCGAAAAAAAAGATCACCAACGAATGCATTAAATGACAGAAATGATCTATGGACTTGTTAAAGCAGCCAATTTCAAAAGAATCGATCCTAATGTGCTCAATATCAACTAACTGCAAGTATTTTTTGGCAATCTTATTGAAAGAGTTTAAATTGGCGTAAACGTTCCTAATGAATATTTGATTAAAAAATCGTTAATAATGCTTTTCTGGCAAAAACATTTTTTATTTGTGGTGATTTAGTCGATTTTGAAACGTAAAACCACTTCAAATTGACTGCCAGCATCATCATGTTTTCGTCGTTGGATTGTTTTACGCGACATTAAGTTATCAACGATTAGCAAAACTATTACTGTGTTGTCTTCTGTCTCAGCCAGAAATTTACCTTTAGCAGAATGAGACTTCCACTTATAGTTGCATGAATACTAAGTCTGAAAGTCTATGCGATGAATTACCTTTGTCTGTACTTTCTTAAAATGTTGAACGTTTTCTGTTTGTTTGAGACAGTCTGTCAAAAAAAAATAGAATGAATAAAACAGCTCTTAATATCATTGAACAGCGGAAAATACGTGATGCTCTCAACGAAACAAACTACTGTACTATCTTTGAAGCATGAAATATAATGACATCACTTCATAAAACCATTACTAATTATTACATTTTGCATTGAGATATGTAACTCTCTTTCCAAATACAACTGAAACCAAATTTCATAGTTTGACTGCTTTTAAGCATTAAATTTGCAAGTATTTTAGTTCGTAGATAAAGTTTTTCAAGTAATTAACGTTTTATCTTGTTTTACAACTACTTCAGAAGAAAATCCACAACCTAATGTCTATGATTTTACTGTGAATGATGATAAAATTTTTGATTCTCTTTTTCTAGTGTTTTACCTTATTTATTGACTATCGTAAAACTTCCAGGCATAATCAGAATTGGCTGGATTATATAATTGTCTTAATTGGATATTGTTTACTATGTTTACATGTATTTGCAGAGATCGTATCGAAGACGTGTAACGATGATTGTCTTGGCTCTGGTCACATTGTTTGCAGTCAGCTGGTTTCCTTGGTACGTCGATAAACTGGCACGATTACAGGGTCTTTCCCTTTCACGTTCTAGCTGCAGGACTCTTGAAAATTCCGTTCGAGTTTTGGCGTACTTCAACAGTGCTTTGAATCCCTATTTTTACAGGTAAAAGTCATCTTACTGAGAAAAAACAAACAGTTGAAACTGAAGTGTATTGCAATTTTTTTATTAGTCTGCAACAATGGTAGGTTTAAATTTTTAATTCGTGCAGAGTTGCAGCCAGATGTGATCACGACAAATGCCTTTAGCGAGTTTAATTGTAAGACAAATGCAATGTCTTTTGAAGGTCCTTTGTTGGCGTTATCTGACTCCATGTAGTTAAAAAAAAAACAGCTGTAAAACAATGCATGCAATAATGATAATAATGCACAATGTTCAATAGCTTTGTGCAGTAGAAAAGTTGTTTAATTTGTGAATTGCTGGTCTTTGAAAAGTTCCATTAATAAAATTGTTTTTTTTTTGCATGCACCAACAAAGATTAACTTTGAGTCGAGAATTAATAAAATTTAAGGAGAAAAGTTTAAACAAACAGCCTGGCAAATTGCTATAATTATAAAACAATTCTAAAATGGTGTTTCTGAGCTAGCAAATCCAGCTAATCTTAATCTAATAAAGTCATCGGTGTTGAAGAAGAGAGATTGATAATCTGCGAATCCAATTTAATCCACGTTGGTGGATACGACCAAAAGAGCATCAGTAGTGCAAGATCTCAAAATATCTGTTAGAGTTTTTAACTTAACTGCAAGTGGTAACCACAGCCCGTAATATTTCAAACATTTTACTTTTAAATTTAATACTTCACGTCGTTTCAGACCGGATGTTTATTCTGATGTCACGAAAGGCCAACGAAACAATAATGAATCGTTTACAAACGATCCAGCAACAGTCAAGTCACTATTTTTGTACATTCAGAAGTTGAATGTGTTCAGGATTTTTACGTAATGTTGAGCTCATGACCATCACCACTAAAAAAAGCAAAATTACTAAACTAATTACTACAATTAAAATGATTTCAGTTGGATAAGAAAGTGCAGCGATAAGGTTTGTTTAAAATTATTCGTAATCGATTATAAAATTACAAAAACCAAAGATTCTTTATGTCTTCTTTTCTCCACACAAATATTAATTTGTATTTAATGAATTTTATTGGAACTGCAGGAACATTTTAATTACTCATAATTAACTATAAAATTTTCTAAAAGTGCTTGTAAAAGCTTTATTCTCGAAATAGAAATTCAATCAATAACTTCGCTACAGATCAAAATATTAAAAACTACTCACTAGCTGGGAGTATTTGCTGCAAGAAAATGTAAAAACAATCTTGAATTTTTAAAAATTAGTACGAATTTCAATTTTTGGTAACCACGTTTTTCAGCATTCTACTAGTTTTTATTATCAATTTTTGTTGATGTGCTATGACATTGCAAGTATACATTGCAAATCACAAAAATAAACTTTCAGTAAACTGCAAAACGACATTAAACCTTAATTTCATTTCGACTTTTTAACAATTTAAACGTTATATTTTTTATGTAATGCAGCTTTCTGGGAACTCATTTTCGTGATAGATTAAATCGGGCTAGCACACGAATTGGTCTTGCTGCGTTGCGGTCACGCGCCGCTTCAGGAAGTTTCATGAAACGACGTAAACGAAGCACCAGCAACAGTGGGGGAAGCGTCAAGCCGAACAGCAAAAACGGAGCCAATCAGCTGTGCGAGAATCAACTTGATATTTGCAACAACGAAGATCCCAAGTTTAGTGTCGCCCAAAGAACCGAAAGGACTCTAGTCTAACTGAGCTCTTTTGTCAACATTATTCAATGCGGAGGCAGCATTCCGTATTTTACCAGAAAGAACTGGCACGCGTTTGTATGTTTAGCAATTAGCCTCGATGGAGTTTAATTGACACTTAATGTTATTTGCTGCTTTCAAATTGCAGATATTTGAAAAAGAGTTCTTGGTGTGAAATCTAGGATAAAACAACCAACTAGCCTGATGCACTGTAGGCTACATTACGGGCTGGTTGGGTGTCCTACTCTCGAGTCTGAGTTTGGTTTTTGGAGAATATGGCTTTTTGTGTCGCAATTGAGGTGTAAGGATAAGCTATTTACAAATTACTGGAAAAGCAAGTGCTCAACCTTAGTCGATCCAAGAACAATGAATATACTGTAGCACATCACAATAGTTCAAGCTCTTGCATGATTATCGTTTTATTTGCTTGTGGCCAAATTCTAATAAATCAATGCTGTTGCCTGTAATTCTATATAGTACAGGTTACGATAGCAGTTTATAAGGTAAAAAGGGTGTTTTATTAGTATATAGATATTTTGATGAGATTTTAACTTTTTTATTTCAACCCACTTAATTACGTTAATGTGATTTTTTCATTTCACTGGCCAAAAGACGCAAAGGTTGCAGATTTCTCAATCACTTTGAAATGTCAGAATATTCGTAAATTGGGGTTTGGGAGACCAGCTTTCGAAAATTTCAAGCTTTCAATTGTGTTAAAATAAACCTAAAAGTGTGACGTAGGCCCACCTTTAACATATGTGCTTTTTGTTCAAGGGAATTTTGGATTGCCTAAGCTATGAAAAACTGACATTTTATTTACGGACTCGAAATGTTTCATATTATCCATTTTTCAAAGCTAGGATAAATGCGTAATTTTCCAATGAAGCTTAATTTGCTAGTTACAAGTAATTGAAATAAAGGGTGGCAGAAATTGATTTTCGCGACTTCTTATTTAGTTGTTTTAAAACTTTTGGGAGTACTTTAGGTCTCGATCCCGTAAAGTGGACGGATTACCATAAATTTGGGGTTTGAAACCCCTTACCAATTGATCAAGTTACAAGTAAGCATTCAAGTAGTTCTTCTTCTTCTTTCTTTATTGCCCGCTTTTCCGTGAGGGTTGCGGGGGCAGTAGCTCGAGATTAAGCCGCCGCACCTCGCGGCCTTCCATTACCTCCATCATTTCACTTGGGCGAAGTCCCAAGCAATTCCATCCAAGATCCTTAATGTAATCGGTTCATCTAGTTCTAGGTCGGCCAACTGGTCTTCTCCCATTTGCTTTGGCAAGTAAAGCTTGTTTGGGGAGTCTTTCCTGAGGCATTCTGCTTACATGGCCAAACCATCTGAGCTGAGATCTTTCAATTCGGAGAAGTAGCGGCTCGATGTTGAGAGATTTTCGAATCTGAGAGGTACGCATCTTGTTAAACAGTGTAACCCCATCGATTCTTCGTAAAAACCTCATTTCGGACGCTTGCACTTGTGATCGCATTCTTGGGTAATAAAGAATGCGATCACAAGTGCAAGCGTCCGAAATGAGGTTTTTACGAAGAATCGATGGGGTTACACTGTTTAACAAGATGCGTACCTCTCAGATTCGAAAATCTCTCAACATCGAGCCGCTACTTCTCCGAATTGAAAGATCTCAGCTCAGATGGTTTGGCCATGTAAGCAGAATGCCTCAGGAAAGACTCCCCAAACAAGCTTTACTTGCCAAAGCAAATGGGAGAAGACCAGTTGGCCGACCTAGAACTAGATGAACCGATTACATTAAGGATCTTGGTTGGAAGTTAAATTCAAATTCAAAACCTCTCAAAGCCTGTTGCCTCTAACCTCATCAGAAGTTATAATATATTTATTCAACAATACAATAAGCTCTCCTGATAAGCTTCATTCAAACAGAGTAAGTGCAACTTCCCAGATAAACTATTTTTTACAGTACGTTATTATATTTATCATTATATTTGATAATTTGCTGGTTATATTGTTTTAAATCAAAGTTATAGCAATGCAATAGTAAAAAAAGTATTGTTTTTTTACTGTACTATAAAGATACCTGCTGTCAAGGTGACTTACACAATCATTGATAGAACTTTATGCAAATTACTTTTTTTTGAAAAAGTTGTACAAAAATTTCGAAAGTAAACACTTTAATACAGAAATATTATAATCATACCACAAATTGCTCATTCCTTCTGCGAATCAAAATATTTTCTGTTTTAGATTTCAATACGTTTGTTTCAGTTAAATTCCCGGTTGTGAATATAGTGGTGTACTCAGTCGGAAAAATTTTTTTGCGAAAAGTATAATGCAGTAAAACATGATCATTCTTTCCAAAATAGTATTCTGCATGCGTTATGTAGCATTTCGCCATCGTGTATATTTTGCTAAAAATTGGTGGAAGTTTTAACTCTTAAAGTTTCTTTGCATTTGCTGATCTGTTTTGGTTTGCGCTTTAGAGCGAGCAGCCCTCTTAACTTGCTCAAAGGAAACATCAAGATTCTTGCAGAAAAGATTTTCAACAATTCCTAGCAATTTCTGTTGTTATTGCATAACAAGATTTTCAATAGCCTATGTTACAGTTAAACATATTTTGTGTACAAATGAAAATTGTACAGCATTATACAGTAATACTGTACGTATGTATAATTTAGCTTGGAATATTCATATTTGCGAATGTGTTTTTGTTTACAGTGTTTTATTTTGGTTCATATGAGTAACATAATTTTTTTGTGATTGTGAATGTTATCCTTAGCTTTCTGTATTATGCTTTTCTCAGACTTTTGTGAATTCCTGACCACTCCACATTAAACCGGTTTACATTTCGAGTTGAGATGAAATTTACTTGTAGTCGCAGAAGAATAGCGAATCCACTGCAAATTGGTTGAGTGTCTATGATTACTTAATTGCTGGAAGTTAATCGGCCATGGATTTGCAAACTGATTCATGGCAGGTTTACCGCTGCTCTTCACTCTACAGACTCTACTAAGCGAACTGGTTGTAAAATTGAGTTGAAGTAAAATCGTGGTTATATTGACATCTCTTTGTGTGAGTGGAACTCATATCAGTTGAAGTACATCAGCCAAATGCGAAGTAATTGGGCTATTTGCACATTATTCGAAAAAAATACTGTATTCAGTTTGTTTAATATTATTTTTTTTCGGTACATTCAAGTTTTTTTCTTCGTACTTAATTTGCGTTGTTTGATTGTAGTTTAAAGCAATATTTTCTGGAAAAACTAATAAATGAAAATCAATGAGTCAGCATCGAATACAGAAGCAGTAAGATTCCGAGAACCTAGCCCTTTCGATTGAGAACCTGTCAATTTGATGGATTACCCTTACAATTGCTTGTGATTTGCGTCAATACGATATAACAAAACAATCCGGCTTACAATTACAATTGTAAGCAATTTACATTAATACGAATTAACAAGACAAGTCGACTTATTGCGGCAATAGTTGTCGAAATTTCTTGCTTCATTTTACATTTTAATATTCCTTGTTGTAGTAGTAATAAAATTGACACTAATTAGTCTTTGTAAGTGATCAATCATGTGTTCGTCTGAGAGGATTGCTGTAAAATTGCGGAAAGCTGAAAATTGCGAAAGCCTCGTTGAGGCGTATATATTACTACGCTACATAAGCAATTCAAGGTGACCCTCTGGTCTTTTTGAGCAGATCTGACCCAGTAGAGCGAATTGGAAAAGATTCCACCAAACTTTAAAAAATTCAGACCAGTTTTAGTCTTTTAATATCGCTTCAAGTGCTGTTGTTCTTACGACCGCAGGAGAGGAACTAGTCAATGAAATTAAGCAAGTCTTTCATAAATTGGTTGTTAATCAACCAAAAAGCATTTTTCATGCAGAATCGAAGAGGCAATTTTCTCTGAAAATAAATCAAGATTACTAAGCAACACGTTTCGTTATTTCGATGGTAGTTTTGATGACATTGTGTCATCATTTTTGTCACTAAATTACTTGTGAAAGCTACTCTAAGCAATTTTTTGAAAAGTATCATCGTTTTTATTCTAATATCAAACTGGACGACGGCACCACTTTTCCTTATAATAGTCCTAGATAGACTCCAGAATAAATCATCATATCAGATCAAATTTGAAAACTAAAGACACTGCAAAAATTATCTTAACACCTTAGGCCAGGCCTGCTCAACTCCCTGCAATATAAGGGCCATAACAACACAGACCTACTTGTCGCGGCGGCACGCTTTCGCTATTGTTGCTGCTCCCGTTTCGTCACAAAGTCTTGTAATCGTGGAAAAGCAAAAAACAACCGTTTCTTCTTTACGTTCATGCTAAAACATCTAGTTGTTGTTTTTAAGATGCTTATTGGTAGGAAAAACTTATCATTGCAATTCCATTTATTTTTTTTTAGAGTGCAACCGTTATCGGCTATTTTTTATAAATAGTAACCTTTTCACGGCAGGGACAAATCATAGCAAATTATCAAAATGTAAGGCGCATTGCAAGCATTGGCAAAATGTCAACAGCAAACACAAATCTCATAAATGAAATTTAAGGTGAAACATTACATATTTTGTTGGCAACAAGCTTAACATAATCAGGCTCGTTGCTGTAACAAGACATTTTTAATACGTCCTCTAGATGCCCATTGGTGAGAGAGGAATGTTGTTGGTTTTTGTTGAAGTTTATTAGCGAGAACGTTTGTTCACATACTGCATAGTATATAGGTGCTGCCAAATAAGCTGAACAGTTGTTTTGCTGATGTAAATAAATTTTTGAAGCTTTCGTTGTTCGGGTACTTGTAAACGTCTCGCCAACTGCTTTCTCCATTTAGAGGGTAAAATTTTGGAGAGCCGCAATAATAGGCTTTGACGGGACGCATTCGGCCCGTCGGCCGTATGTTGTGCAGGCCTGCCTTAGGTAAACCAGTTGTTAAGCAAACCAAAATTACAGAAACATGCTGGAAGCAGTTTGGTATTTGATTGAGTCCAAGAGCATAAGCAGGAGTGGGCTGAACCTCCCCTCCCCTTTAGCCTAGTCATTTGAAAATCTAACCTCAATATGCGAGGCTTTTAAACGTGGTTTAGACTTGACGATGATGTAAGGGAGACTGGTTGAATGGGTTGAGTAAGTTAATTTTGTCATAAGGTTTCCAAATCTTACCTATTGGTTCTTTTAAATGGCTCTACAAACGTGCGAAATGTCATCTAAAAGACATTAAAATGACTTTTTTTTCAAACAGTCACAAAAATCATCCAGCGGCTGGGGGTGCGCCTGATAGAGCAAAAAAGGAGCTGCTTGTAGCCTATCAGAATTGTTCTTTCAACTTAAAATCACCCTTTACTTACATCCAAGATTAAGCTTATTCTTTAACAAAGTTTGTTCAGATTTCTGGAAATATTGTTTGTAACATTTCAAAATATAGCTAAACATCGATATAATTTCAAAATTTAGCAAATTGTCGTGGTTATTTTAAAAGGAAACAAGACACCCCAGAGTTGTAAACGGGCCCGAGCCCGGAAACTAATTTAAAGCCCAAATCATGTTTGAAAAAACCCGAAAGTTAAGTTAGATCTGAAAAGTTTAGCGATGTTGCAAAGTTATTTTGATTATATTTTTGAGCAAATAAGACAAAAAGCTCGTCTCAGGCCCAAATTAAGCCCAAAATTTTGTCAACTTTAGGCCCGAAAAGCCCTGCCCGACTTACAAGTTTGAGATACCCACGTATAAAACAAGGCATTTATGTGGCTTCGATGTTCAAACCGCTCATTGCCAATGGTCGGTGGCCAATTCAATCACGTTTATCGAAGACATACAAAGTTGTTATTATCAGTAAGTTTATGTATACCCAATCGAAGATATAGCTTCATCAGTTCATAATGGCATATATCAAGTTGTTTGTTGTTTTGTGGAAAAGAATTTGACAATGTAAAGGGCCACTTTTAAATGTGCATATTTGAGGCATTTTAAAGCCATTTCTTTTCTACACTGGCATGCATGCAAAATTCGTCAGCCTAAATTTGGTCATTGACTATATCATAACCAATTAATCATTGATTTTTTTCCGAAATGGAAAGTGGGATAACATCATGAAAAGTGAATGTTTGGTGCTTATAAAAACCAAACGAAGGTTTAATAGGGTTATATGACAAAATGGAACATTTGCCGTAAGTAGATCCACTGAAAAGGACCCTTGCCATCAGGTCTCCAACATTTATCTGTAAACATGTCTTTTATGGTATAGCCACTCTGGTCTCCCAACATTTGAAAACATATAGTACATAAATGAAACAATTACGAAGCATTAATTTCTATACAAATTAAAAAATACCTTAAGCGCTTTGCTTTAATATAGCCCTTTAGTTTTGATGTAGCTCAAAACTCGGATTAATAATCTCAAAGCTCAGTACAGATTTTGTAATGCAAACACATAAAAAAAATTTGCTCAGGAACTTGCTTTTTTACCCCAAAGAAAATTTTCGTGAAAAGTCAAATTACGTCAATCAACAAAGCTTTCTCTATTGAGGGGGGGTTACAATATGTAACCTTATCCGACATAAAGTTAATGGCTTTTATTCACTCATATTTTCCATTGTTGTGATTGATAGTCTTCATTCCCTAGAAAAAAAAATTAGCCCTACACGAAGGGTATTGCTTTACAATAAATGCGTTATGTGTTTGAAACTAAGGAACTTTTAATCAGAAATGGAAAATACAATTAAGGTATAACCATTAGCTTATACCCTCAAACAAGTAAAAATTTTCAAAAGAAACTCAAACATTATCTCAGACTTTAGCGTTGCAAAATATCAGGCACTAAGCGTATTGCCCACAGTGAACCTGCAGTGGACACATGTAAGCTGTGATATTTACCGTTCGTTTCTCTGACGCAGGAAACCCTTTGTCAGGAAACAAAAATCATCACTCAAACTCGAATTCATCACAACCCAGCACGTTTCGAATTATTTTAAGTATTTAAAAACGCACGAAGAAGATCAGTTGTAACTACAAGCACTGATGTTTACCGTAGTGGCTTAAAATAAAACTAATATTGTGCAAAAGTATGAGGTAGTTTCCCGTTAACAAACAACCTCTGCTCTTGACTAGTGTGAACGTGCACATTGCAAATTACGGTCTCGTTAAAAAATTTAATGATGCAAAGTTTTGAATCTTGAACGTTAAACCAACAGGAAATTGTTTATAAGCAAATTTTCAAAGAGAGGCCCAAACTTTAATTTGGAATATTGCATCATTATTCAGCATCTTATGTTTCCATTCATTGATATTTCAAATTATCCTCTGGTCGCGAGAAAGCAACGGTGGCAATATTCCTTGGACGAATCCTCCTCACCTGCTAAGGAGTAGCCCATTTTTTCACGCTTTTAGATTGAAGTTTGACTTCTTCTCAATAAAATTTACTGGTGGTTCGAAGCTTATCAATGGATGTAACATTTATCCAGTCTGAAACACTATTGCTAAATGTCGTATGACGTAAAATTTATCAAGCTTGTTAGTAACCGCTCTTAGAGAGTCGCTGATTTGCTGTTGAGGATTAACAGCCTGAAATGGCGCTGTCTAGTGTCTAGCTTGGAGAACTGCTGAACCTATATGAACTTCAAGAATGCAATGAGTATTTTTAACCAATAGTGCATTCACTGAAATTTGCTACAAACCTTTTTGTGTATAAATTAGGTCAATATCCCATAATTCATTCATTTACGCGTACGAACCGAGCTGCAATACATATCTCTAACCACACCAACGCTAAGTTTAAGTAACTTTTTTGGTTGTGTTTGCACGTCTTTCCTGAGGCTGGGCCACCACAAAACAAGTAGGCTGCTTTGCCCTAATGAGAAATATGGATAAAATGTCGTTCTCAAGGACAAAACGACGCATTGCCATTTCGGGAATCAAATATTTTATAAAACAGTACTACACACCATGTGCTGTCGCAGACATTACTTGAAAATCAAATTGTTGATTCAAGTCTTCACAATGTTTGTTATACGACTCTGTTTTTGCATCATATACGAACTTTTTAAACTTGCAAGAAAGTTTTAGTGCTTTTCAATCTTTGGTTTTTTAAGCTTAAGAAGAAATTTCTTGAAAACTCTAAAAACTTTGAAAACATCAAACATACTTCTACCATCGAAAGTGGTAGCAAAGAAAATAAATAAACGTATAAGGGTTCCACAAATACATTTGGAATTAAAAGTACAACAGTTTATAGTAAAGATACAATAGGTAATTGTTAAGACATTAAAACTTTATCATACTTTGCACAATATAACATCACACAGGTCTAGAAATGGCAAAAAAGATGACCCATAAACGGTAACGGTAAGGTTATAAAGAGGACTCATAAACGGTAAGGTTATGGTTTATTTTCCATAGTTTTCTGAAAAACTTACAGTACACTTATCACAATTTAATGTGGATTGTAAAAATAATTGATTAATGGATGTATCGTACTAAGTCTACTTCATTTGTAACAGGATAAGTCAATTACCGAAAAGGACGGCAATAATGGATTCATGAAGCTATTTTTTTGGATCTAGTTTTATATGCGTAAACAAGTTTACAAAAAACAAAAAAATAGAGTCAATAGGCGTAGCAGTTACTTTGATTTGCAATCTCAAAAAAAATTTACAAAAATGAGGGTTACAGTAAAAGCACCGTCTCAAACAGTTTTAGAAAAATGTTTATTGAAAGGTAAATTGCTGTTTAGGGGGTTAAAACCAAAGTTTCTAGTTGTAAAGCTTTTTACTGCTTCAGGTGCCAGGTTGTAATTTGTTTACCTGCCAAATAACCAGATCGCTGTTGGAAAACTAGACATACACAAAATAACTTCAGTTCGTGCTCTCGAAGGCTTTCCAAAAGTCAACGGCTATTTGTAAACGTTAGTTTGTGCCAGACTTGCACACCAAAACTAAGTCTGCAAGTTTTCGGCTACCGGTACATCCAACTTTTGGCAAGAGGTTGGCAAAACTGTTTAGACTAGTAATCAAGCCAATAAATACACCACGAAAAATAATGAATAAATACAAACGATAGACAAATTTAGAATTGCGCTTTTCTTGGTCAGTTATTGATACTTATCATTTTGGTCATGTACGTTGTAGAGAAGCTGAGTTTAGGGTAACTACCAGTAAGCGAAAAAGGAGAAGTAAAGTTTCGAGATCACTGTTCTTCAAATCGGTAAAATGCAGTACCGGTACGTTATTTTCATTTTTAAAGTAGAAAAATTCAACGACTTATGTGTACTATAGTACTGTCCTAGACAAGTGTACTAGTTTAAAGTGCACTCCAGGTCTATAATTATCTTTATAAACTGAACCTTTTATTCAGCAAATTCACTTTTTTACGACATTACCAAGGGAAACTCGCCTTTCCATTTTATGAATGCGAACGGCAGTAGCAACTCCGCTTTTAAGCGTACCCACAACATTATCCAAATTTTGTGAAATCATTGTGATCGCTAGGTCGTTTTCATGTCCGCATTCCTCAAGAGACATTTCTCTTAAGTCCTTTTGGATGTGTTTAACATCGGCGAAGAAAGTCTTCAGAGCTTTTCCAAGCTCAACCTGTACGCGATTTGTAGCGGGAAGTCTTTCTTCCATTGTAAAAGAAGAAAAATCTCTGCATTTAGTTGAAGTTGAAACTAAATGAAAAAGAATATATTAAAAGTCAGTTAATCAGCACCCGACTTCGCAATACTTGGTGGTACATATGAGAAATAAGTAAAAACAGCAAAAAGGAATTCAAAAACACCAAACAAGTGAAAATTTATTTTACAAGATTTGAATTAATCTGAAGTATCAATAAAAGAAAGAGTCAGATTATCACTGTTTGATTATTGCATATACTATCATAAAACTGTATTCAGTAAAAAATAAAAGATCATTTTTATCAATTGTTACTTGCCCGTGATGAATTCGTTTAATATACAGTAAATTACAATTGTATTGCAGTATATCTTTAACAGTGTTTGTATTTTTCAAATTCATACAATATTCCAATAAGCAAACTTCATATATATTACACAAAAAATCTTAGATGCTTAGAAAGCAAAAAAACATTACGAAAATACGCATCATTTCAACGTTGGAAAAACCCAAATAGATAATTAAAAAGCTAAAGTAATTCATTCGATGTTACTGATGCGAATGTTTTCAACTCAGAACAATAATTTTACAGCATCAATAATATCTCGGAAAAAAATATTTCCCAACGAACCACCAAACAAACCTATAACATACAATTACAGTTCAACTTTGTAAGTACTTGAATAAAAATGGATTACGTCTTGGCAGGTGTTTACTCACCTCTACGTTTGGCAATCTCTACCCCTCTTGGCTTCCATGCTTCATTTTTCTTTTTTAGTTTGGCATTTTCTTTTCTCAGTGTCTGGTATAAATGTAAAGTACAATACAGTCTTGTTGTCAAAAACTACCAATAAGTCTTAAACCTACTGTAAGGTAAACAATCATTACGTAAAGCTGCTGAATAGTTGGCTTCCGCGTAAACTGCAAGAAAAGATTTTTTGCAAAACGAAGTTGCATTTTCTAGACCAGACGCAAAGCAGCGCGTAAATTTTCTCCTTCATACCTTACCAAGCGACCACCTCTGACAATGCCCAGCTTTGGTATTGCGCTAATTACTCGTTGTTTAGCGCCTGGTCTAAACGCATCTTTAGATGACTGCATAATGCACATGTATTAAGTAAAGTTAAGTGCCAGGAAAAACTTGACTAAAGTATTGTACATTGATTGAGAAGACCAAACAAAATATGTAAATAAATCTGTCAAAAATTTTTTCGATCAGTAAAGTATATATAACATATTTCTCAACTTACATTGCAAATCTTTCGGAGGTCCTTGTTGTCATCATCTAACGTTTGAAGGCGGTGCTTAGTTTTAACTAATTCTTGCTCCTGAAAAGTGCAGAAAATGCTTTCAAAGGTTGGAAAATCTATCGGTAATGATATAATATAATCAAAGCACTTTGAAACTTTTTTAAAAGTAATCTTTAATAAACGTCATTGAGTTAAAAGATTTTTTGACAATCTTGTTTTTAGTTTTATTTTTTTAGCTTTTCTCATTTTAAATGTTCTTTAAGATTTTCTTCATATTTGTCAATGACATCAATCTATCTGTTTTGGATGTTTCTTCTATATTTTTCACCCACAATGGTGCAATTCTGTGCATTTTCATGTCGAAAAATCATCTGCCACTATTTTTTTTCTTTTGTGCTCTGCTCTTGCTTCATTTGTAAGGTAAAAATTTTCCCAGATAACTATGATTCCATTTTGATTTTCTGCTGTTTTCTACTTCATTTCTTGTTTTTCAAAATCAAATTTCTAATACATTTACTGTATAGTAACTTTGCAGTGCTGCTTTCAGATTTTTCACGTTTTGATTCATTTTTTGTATTCCGAACCCCTTCCCAAACAAAACAGCAACACTTGTAGTATAATAGCCAGTAGATTTTGGGTTGAGGATGGTTGTTCCTAAATTTCATGAATTTTCAGCCTCATTTATTTCTTTCATTCACAAATTTATTCTTGCTTGGTTAAACGTTGTTGTTTGTTGGTGATCGTGATCATTGAATTAGTTTTAAGATTAACCGTATCAACAATAACAATACAAAAAAGGCCTAGGAAGCTCTGTTGATAGCTGACAAATGTATCGTTCTGCCTCGTGTTCTTCAGTATTTTTCCATGCCTACGCTGGAATCGTTGTTAATTTGTTCTTAAATTTTGTGTTTTCAAAACTTTCTAACCAAACCAACGTAAGTTTTAACGTTTTAGGAGCAGTACTCTAATTGCATTAGCCACGTCTTATATGATTAAATTTTATGCTTTGAAAACCGTAATATTCAACTGCAAACGCATTCAGGGACTTACTAAAAGTTCTGCGCTACTACCTTCTGAAGAAATGGATGGTGAAGAAGAGATGGAAGGCTCGCTCACTTGCGAAAAGAATCCACTGTCTTGACGTGAAGATGTGTGAATGGTTCTTCCGGCTAAACAAAACCAATATTAGACCTCAATGTAAGTTGACATTCTCCAAAACTGTGTGCACCCAACTGATGAGTTCTAAAGAGTAAACTATTCGGGATTACGTTTAGGTCATTTTCATTAAATGTTAGTAATCTATCAATAGGCTATTCAATTCGAATCGCAAGAAGATTTATCCGAATTTATTCAGAAAAACTTTTATTTAAACAAAACGAATACAATTAGGACTTAAGCGATCATAAATGATGGCAAAATTTTCTTTTGAAATAAATTCTTCCAAAAGTTTTTTGTGTAAAAATACTTTAACGTATGAGCAAAAGATTTACGTAGTAATTTTCGGAAATGTTATGTCTGCTGGTAATTATTGGTTACTATTTCCAATTTGTCACACGGAAAATAACTTTGCAATAATGCGTAAAACTTGAAAAACGTTTCAGCAGATACATTCTGTAATATAACAACCAGTAGTACATGAAGTTCGCCAAAATAACAATAACTTCAACCGGAAAACCGTTGTGAAACTTTACCAGTCTAAAAAATTTGCCAGGTTTGTTTCAGAACTGCCAATTATTTTTGGAATTTCCATCAAAACCATGCAGCAGGAAATTACTTCATTAATTCAAATTAGACTAAACTTATTTTAGTTAGAAATCTTGTCATATGCTTGAGATTTTGCCAAAAAAAAGTTTAATCAATTCATTTTGCTCTAAAAATTAACAAAAAAAATGATTATCATCATGTAAATTATAAAATTTTGTGAAGCAATTAAACATGATATTAAATTCAAAGTAAACATGACTGTTTTGATATGACAGATATTTCCTAAAAGTACCTTGCAAGCCCCAGAGTTCAACTACTAAAGCAGCCGAATGGAGATATTGAATGAAGGCAGGATTAACACTTTCAACTGTAATGCGCTCTCTCATTGCAACTTTAAGGTTAGCACAATGCCATTTCTCCCGAGAAAAATGGCCAAAAGTCTCTTTGTAAAACTTGAATCTGTGAGAAAATGAAACGCAAAACTTCAATCTCCAACAAAATAAAACTTAAATGAAAAAGATCTTAAAAGATCTGCACTAAAACATTAATACAAAATTTTTAATTGAATCTGTGACAAGAATTTACTGTATACAGCAAGACTGCGAATCGTGAATCTGTAATAAAATTCTTATCCAAATATGTAACCATAATTTGTTCCAAAATAGCAAAAATTTAATCGGATCAAAATCTATTATTACTTCAAACGTGCTTTCTACCGCGAGCTAAACTTTGTGTTTGTGAGAAAATTAATTGATTTGCTTTCTTATTTTCAGCAAATAATATAAAGATTAAATACGAATAAAAACTACTTCATGTAAAACCGTGAAAAACAGCATGCAAAGCGGTTTAATATTTCCGTGTATATTATAGTAATTAAGGATTGATCCCAGTATTACAGTAATTGTTGAAGAACGGAAAGCCACGATCCGTCTACACTGAATGGGTAAAAAAAAAAAAAAATAAGGATAGATAATTCTTAAATTTTAAATGAACTGTCCATTTCATGGGTTGGAATTTTAGGTTACCCTGGTAATCCAACTACATCAAAAAATACTTCTACCTCTTCTTTCTCATTTATTCATATTACATTATCACAGTATAAAGTTGGTGTGATGGACAAAAATTTTGTAAAAATGAGAAATATTCTTCCGACCTTATTTGAATTCCTCGTGTGCTATTCTCCTCAATCCATTTGATTTTGTGGCAATGTTTCACATCAATTATGAGATCCAATCTTCTTTTCAAGAGTTGGTTTGGATCAATAACCATTAGCTCATCATCTTTGATTCTGCAAACAAACAAAAAGATAAACTACGCACATATTACCAAAACTATAAGTATATTTTAATAAATTAGTTTTCAGCCCTGCTCATTCAAAAATTAAACCTTAGTCTGCTTTATTAGAGTTGTGGTTATATGCGATGCAGTCTGGGTAAGAAGGAGTTGTGAATTCAGCAATGCGAAACTAGTAAAAAAAAAAGCTAGTAATCAGGCCTACTGTACGTCGAAATCTTTTGACGAACTTAAGCGTTAATACAAACCACAAATACGAGTATTTGTAAAGCAACCCATTAATATCAAATCTGTATTGGCAATGTACTCACTCTCCACGGAGAGTACAAGGTGAAATTGCAATATCAAGTACACCCTCTTCATTTCCAGAATGGTTGTGAAAACTTGTTTGCTCTTCACAAGACATGCAATAGGCCAAGCTATGGAGCCATACGTGGGCACTGAAAAGTATAGTACAAAATGAGTAAACACTAAACAGAGTTTCCTTGCAGCATGCATTTGTTGAAAAATTGCAGCTTATTGTACTAGAGAATGAGCTATATTTGGCTGAGCTGACCTACTAAAAGATTTTAGTGTCTAAATAACAACTTTAAATTTATACGATATATAGTACAATGAGAACACCGCCCAATGTTTGGCAAACCAAAGCCGGAACAATTTCATAGGTTTTGAAGCTTTTGACTAAAACTAGTGTTTAATAACTGAAAACTTAAATAAATATATTTTAGCTTGTTAAAAAGGGGAAAGGAAATTCTTTAAACGCTTGGAAAGCGTTTTTTTTTTCTTCAATTATCTCAATTATTAATTGAAAAACAGCACAGTAACAATATTATTCATCGCAATTACAACTCTACAGCCAAAACAAAAACTAAAAAAAAATGAAAAATAAGCTGTAATTTACAACAAAGACAGCACGAAAACACTTCCGAGTCTTCAACAGTCAAACAACAGCATTTAAGCTAAAGAAATAAGCCACACTCACCATCCAATGTATATGTCTTCGACAGGATCCCAGAAAGGGTCTTCGTTTTTGGATACATTTGTCAGCAATGAAGGGTCATCAAAATATTTCATGTAAAGCTCTTCTATCATATATCGACGATTAATAAACTTGTTTTTAGGCCAAATCCATACTTGATTGGTTATCTGAAGATCAAAATTACAAGATTGGTCCGTACTCTTCATGCGATTATGAAATATCTTTAAAAATTTTGTTAATAACAAAGAAGCAATATTATGACAATGTTACACCACAAAAGAAACACAAAACGAGAACTTTCAAATCAAATTTATTTTAAAACAGGACTAATTTGTAGACAAATGTGCCCTTGGAATTGACAGGTTAGGTCATTTTCATTAAAAATTTTTGGCTTAAAATTTTTTACGTAGTTTTAATTGATATTTCTACTTGTTTTCATGAACTTCGAACTAAAGTTCTATTCAGGCTTACGTCGCCAAATGCCATTATATGTAATTACGAAGTTGGGCATGAAAACTTTAAAGTTTTAAAGTAATTATTCGAATTAAGTGCACAAATATAATTATTATCATTCACGTTCACGACCTGGTGTCTGACTTCAACTATCAATTCTTTTTCGATTTGTCTCCCGTATTCATCACAGGTTGTTAAGTTTTTCACCATCAAAGAAAAAACGACATCCTTGCCCATTTCTTGGCTCATGGCATTGAGACCTTCAACGACCGGCAAAAGTTGCACATATTCCAAATAAACAGGATTGGTTTCAATCTAATCAAAAATATTTTACTTTGTCTAAGGTGTGCAAATTGTAAAGCCTTCATGTACTCGTGTGATTGTTCTTGTTGTTACACTGTAGTTGCATGTTTATCCTCCTGTCATAGGACAGCGTTAGACGCAAACGATTAGATGATTCGCTCATTATTCGTCGCGATAAGTAGCCTACTAAGTGCTTGAATGACTCCAACGTTCCTGTAAATTTCTTCAATTTTTTGTCGATTGAGTTTACTGCTTGTTCAAAGCCATCAAACAGAGAGATGATTATTATGGGTTGAATGCAGATTGTGCTATCATAGTCGTTTGAAATGATGGCAATTGTAGGTTAGGCAATAATATTATTATGATTTGGAAAATGTACATCTAAGAGATAAAAACTATGAACTTTTTAAGTACACTATCAGAGTGATGGGATGGCTTAACAATAATATTGCTATCTTCATCGACAATAATTGGGACTTCGCATGATCGTGTAGTATCTTAATTGTTTTTGTTCGCGAATTTTGGCAGATGAAGATTGATTTGCTCATAACTAGCAAACGGTTATACCTAGAAAGCTGAAATATGACCTCAACATGAGAATTAATAAAAGCGTTTTGTGTACCAATTTCGCGAATCGTAGCATTGACACACAAAAAAACATAATCAACGACGATTTTTGGCTTAAAAATTTATCAATTCACTTATAACTCAAAAACCATTTGGCGTGTAAAGCTGAAATTTGTACACAATGTGGGTGCTTGTAGATAAAATAACGCAAACCAAGTTTGGACGCGCCCGGTCACGTGACCAAAACGTTCCAAGGTGAAATTGGCAGAAAAGGGACGATTTTAAACCGATATATCTTGGTAATTACTGATATTAATGAATAATGATTTGTAATTTTTGAGCACACTATCATTTATTGGTTCAAAATCGTTCCTATGTAAACGAACATTGCCTTTCTTTTTTGGCTATGTTCGTTTACGCCAACTTGAATGCCATTTTTCTTCTTTTTTTTCTTTTTTCTTACATCTTTTTCTTCTGCGGCTATCTACTTTTAAACTGCTAAACGCACTGCACTTAAAGTTTGAGCGATTGAAAATATTAGGGAGGACTTGTTTTCGACTGGTATGGGGGTGTGCCACATTGGGGATCCCCCTCAATCGGGTTCTCCAAAATTTTGAAGTTTTAAACCGCTACAACTAGATGGATCAAATTTTCGGAATGGGTAGATATTAAAAATTAACTAAATGTAACAAAAATTGGGGGCTCCACAATGGGGGGGTTTCCCCAAAACCGGCCCTCGAAAATTCAAACTTTTTAACCATTAAAGCTGGGCACATGAAATGTTAAAGTAAAGTAAATATAAGGGAAAGATAAATTTGAAAAAATTTTGGGGTCACAAAACTGGGTTTCTCCCCTCAAACAGGGCTGTCGAAATTGGAACTTTTTAACAACTCATGCTAGGTACACGAAATTTTCAGTGTACGTAAATATGAAGAAAAGATAAAATTTGACAAAATTTGGACATCACAAAATGGGGGTTTCCCTGAAACGGGGCCGCCAAAGTTTTGAACATTTAAACCGTTGGAGCTAGATGGTTCAAACTTTCGGACTGGGTAAATATCAGAAATAAACTAAACCTAACAAAAATGGAGGGTTAAAAATGGGGAATCCCCCAAATGGTGCCTTCCAAACTTCAAAGTTTTGAACCTTTCAAGTTGGAAACATGAAATGTTTAAGGTAAGCAAACATAAAAGAACGATAAAATTTGACCAATGTTTGGGGGTACCAAAATGGGGGTTTTCCAAACTGTCATCTGTGACGTTGAGAAAGCCTACTTTTTATTGCTCAAGGTTTTTGAAGAATTTAATTAAGGAAGTTTTAGTGCTAAATAATGGATTTAATATACAGTGTTTTCGAAATTAGGGTCCCTCTCTCTATTGCTTACATGAAAATTTACAAAGTTTTCTTCATTGGACTAGTTTGAAGTTCATTAAAGCAAGTTTCAACTTAACTATTTTTGATTTCAAAGTTCTTCCATTTTCATGTCGAGTTGCTGAGTTGAATATACCTACATAGCTAATTATGATTCAGAGAAAATTAGATGGATTGAAAAACAATAATAGCCTGAAATGCCGGTGCATTCTTAGCACCTCTCACCTTTTAACCTAAATCTTTTCAAAAGCATGCTGGGTTGTCATCTCGAAAAATCGTGTTAACTAAAGGGCGTACAAAAAACTGCAATGGTTTACCAAGTTATTTTCATTGACCTGTGACAACTTGAGAGTGAAGCATTAACTAGGGAAAATACAGTAATAATAAGGAAAAATGCACCATTCTAGAACAAAGGCTATATGGCAAAAGCATGAACGGTTTAGTAAAAAACTTAAATAAAAGCCTGTTTTAAATTTGCGTAATTTTAGCCCTTTTTTATTTTAGTTCATGCTGTTGAAGAGGGGGCTTTAACTTCGAAACAACTGATATACCAATACAATATGTTGAATTGCGATGTAAAAGAGCGTTTTTAGAATCATACATGGCGGTAAGTTTCGTTGATGTAACGAAATTTGCTTGTAATTTGCTGAAATTTTAAAGACCCCTTTATGTTATTTCAAATGGAGTGAAAAACTGTTAAGAACTCGTAACAACTGCTGAGAATTGACGTTGTAATGTAAACTGTTATGCGAGCTTTTGGATTGACGTTACCCGATTATTTTTGATAACTTCGAGAGATTTAAATTTTGGGCTCAAATAATCACAAAGCGATTTAAGTTAATGAAACAAAATCTGAAAAGGGCGCATTTAAATTATTGATCGGACTATCAAAGACAACATTTTTTGCAAGTTTATTCAAAGCAATTGGACCACTATTTCAAAGCTCAATAAAGTTCAGTAAAAGTTAGATAATGCCGCGAAGTCTCCAAATATCGCTTGCGATATCACGTTCTAGTTGAACGAGCTTTCAGTAGCCACAATTGCAAATATCCAAATCAAAGTTAACAGCAAACGTGAATTTTCACACTTTTTCAAAGCTAAGATCTTCGGAGTCAATTGCAATGTTTCAGGGACTAAAATTTAGTTCAACATTAAAAATGGCAATGATTAGTCAATCAAAGAAATTGTGTGCAAGTGATTGCACTTTGATGTGCCTTATAAAAAATAGATGCAATGACAGCTTGAAGTATGGCGTTGCCTGTTTGTTGTCATACTTGATGACAAATGTTTCGTTTAGCAGTATGTAGCTTGCAATCTTACATAAATATATTGTGAGAACAATGTTTACAACTAATAACTGCCAGTGGAAAAAAAAATTAACCGGATATTAGCAAGACGCATGATGCTATCAGATTGAAGAGGGTTGCAAGAGTTTCCGATAAAATCAGCCTAATCATCTAAGCGGCAAGGTCTGATTGCGAAATTGTACTGTTTTCGTGGAAGCCAGGTGAAGATGTCTAGCTAAACGAAAGCCAACAAGTGCTAATGAAAATCTGACAGAACAGGCAAAACTTGAAGAAAAACAAATTTGTCTAAATCTTAGATGTCCTAATGTTACGTGCCTTTATCAAGAAAACACCAACCTTTTTTAACATGCTGGAAAGAGAAACTATGTCAAAAACCTGAACATTAGGACAATATTATCGTGCTCCATCATGGTCAAATAGTCTGCTGAAAGGTTAAATTTGCTAAGAGCAAATTTTTTTTAGAATTCGATTGACAATATGCAGTTTGTTATTCAAGAATTTGGCTAAGGAAAATGCCGCAAAGCAAGCTGCTGAAAGGCCATTAACATGTCGTGCACAACTTTGGAACATAAAAAAGTCGTCATTAATGAATACTATCACACATTGGACAGTGCAAAGCACAAAATCTGTCCTTTTTAACGCACGAGTTAGACTGCATCGTGAAAATTCGCCAGCTGCAAGCCAGCAAACAAAATTTGATATATACGCACATGATTCCGTTGTTAAAATACGTGGTCACACCTCAGTTGCATAGGCATACTCACATGTCTATTGGGTTCACATTGATGCAATGCACTAATATCTCTACTGACAGGTGCTGAAGAAAGCAATTCACTTTGAAAGAAATCATAATCGTATTGTTGTGTGATTTCCAAACAATCGTGAAGAGAACCACGTTCAACAGGAAACCCAATGTACAGAAAAAGAACATTTGAACCAAGTTTCAAGCGGTCCTAATGCAAAACACAATTTATAAAATGCACCAGCACCATTATCCTGTATTTTTTGTTTTAATCTTAATCTCTCAAAGTTGATAGTTTCATTTTCATAACTTTCTAGTTGAAGAAGCTAAAAACACACTATTCAGAGAAAAAATCTCAAACTTATTTTGTTGGGAGATAGTTTAAATCAAGTTTTGCAACTAATTAGACCTTCAAATAATCCTAACGATCATCAAAACAAAACTTTAGCTTAACTTACGAAATTACATCAGCAATTCTATATTGTTATTACATGTAGTCCTTACCCCGTGCTTGAGATTTGTTTGTATTAAAACTTTCAAACCATTCACAGTGACATCAGCTTGCTCACAAGGTTCGATAATTACTTCGTTTTTCACACAAGAACATGCAATGAAGCAATGCTCGTCCTGGATTCTTTGTGCAAGTGAAAAACAAACAGAGCATTAGTTTAAAAGAAATAAGAGTGCTAAAATTACAAACAGGAAAAATATGAAATTATACGTTTTTAAGCACGTTGAACTTTGATGCGGCAGGAAGTCAACTACGGTATGGTTCTCGAAATTGCTTTGAAGAGCAACCAAAATGTCTTTAACAAACTTTAATAAAAAGATACTCAAGTAGTCTGGATTGCGCAGCCGTAACGTAATTGCGCAATTTGCGCGTTGCGTTGCCAAACAAGAAGCCTTATTCCGTCGAACTGGTCAATGCCTTACAGAAGCTTTTTAATCTGATATCATACAATTCTCCTTACCGTGAATATGCTTTAGATCCCATGTGTTCTTACCTGAGTCCTTTGATTGAAATGAAGTGTGTTGATTTGTTCGATTCTTTGTATTTTTTTCCTAGTTGGCCTATTACAATCATACCATCAGGAATGGAATGTTTTATGATACCGCTTAGTTGTGGATCTTCGTTTACATTCTGCAAAATTCAATGTAGCTTCAAATATTTAAAATAAGGTTGTAATTTAAAGTTTCAATATTCCTAAATGCAGACTGTGAAATTGTTCTCACATTCATTTGAGTTGACAGAGCTTGAATACTGTCTATTTTTTCTAATCTCTCAACCACCCAATTTCATTGGAATGCAGTTAGATCCTTGTACTATTATAACTTTAAAATGCCCTTATATTGTTTTAAGCAAGACTAAACTCGGTTTTTCATTTAGCACCATTCAACGTCCGACATAAATCACCAAACCGTTGCAAGTTGTGAAGCTAACTTGTAAATAAGGATGGCTGTAATCAAATTTTCCTCCTTTGCTTTCTTGAACATGAAGCTCAATCTCCCACTTTTTTTTTGCTTCTTCAAGCTTCTGCTCCCAGGATATTGACATTTCTTTCATTTGCTGTTCATTTTGAGCGATTAGGCTTTTAACCTCTTCTGAAAAACATTGAAAATAATAACTTTAATAGTTTCGATATAAAACTGTGGTCTTTGGCTTGTATTAAGGTAAAGTTGATTATAAGCGAACATAAAATTGTTATTGATTGTCAAAAACAGTGATTCTACTGTAGCTCTAAATTCGCGTTTATGATCTTTAAATTTACTCAAAAATTTACCAAGTTTCAATAAGATGTTCAGCAGCATTCCAAAAAGCCACCATACCAAATGTTTGTATGGAATTCATTACCAAGAATCTTAAACTATTTCATTACCAAGTGAAGTTAGTACATTGAAATTAAAGTTAAATTAAGAATAATCGTATCATACGGAGCTCTCGGGATAGGCTCGTCCCATCAAATTTGTGCCGGTTAAGATGCTTACAGAGATAAATTACTGTAACTTCAACAGTAACGCCACATGTAGGTAACTACGTAGAAATGAAACAAAATGTTAATTGATCGAAATAGAATCAAATGCTGCAGTAATTGTTAAGTATGTTAAACAGAGCAATGTCGTGGTGGTGCAGCGTATTGTGAGTGTAGTAAACAAACAACAAAACTGATGTAAACGAACTTTCTACACAAAAATCACAATCATACAAATTTGAGAAATAGTTAACACTATTTTGAGAGCTTTAAACAGTTAATACGTATGTTCTCACTGCAGCAGATGGGATAGAGGAATTAAAATCACCATATACTCCTTATACGTTTGATGCACAACACTACCGGTTTAGCTCACTGTTGCAGCTTTTCAAAGCAAATTCATAGAAAACTTTGCAGATTGGAGTGCGATATTTAAAAATGGTTTTTATAGTGTTAGATAAAGCTCAAACCCTAAACGTATACTTCAAGTATAATATCTGACCTTTATCCAACGGGATTTTTCCTGGTGAACGCTTACTCAGTTGGGCGAGAAGGCGAGCATTTTCTTCTTTTAGTTCTCGAATCAATCTGTCAGTTGGACTTTCGTTAACAATTGCTTGATTTGTTATTTTCTTTGCTCGATTTGCGTAACGAAGAGTGGACAAAGTTTCTTCGTAGTTGATGTCAGCCGGGCTCAAAGCAGCTATCTATGGAAAAAACATTTGATAAAAGTAATTTTGAGAGAAGATAAGTCAAGAGTCATGCAGTCAAGAGATTCGCAAACCGAAAGTGCTCAAACCACAATTTGGTGATCGTAAATCAAATTTAGTTAAGGAGGTTCAGGATAAAAGCACCGGGAACAATGTTTCACAAAATTAATGATGATTTCGACGGATCATTTTCATTTATTGTCTCATTGTCATTAAAACATTATTTATTTTGTGAAACAATGTCCCAAATTTCTTTTGTCCTGAACCCCCTTAACTGAATTTGATAAAAAATATGTTTTGTATAGCCTACTGTAAGTTCCAATGTTGATCAAAATTATGAAGGACTGGTGATTAGAATTTTCTAGCTAAAACACCATACAGTCTCATAATAAAGTAAGCGATCGTTCCTACGAATAAGCTCTGGATAGCCCTGTTTTGGACCCAACCCTCAGCAGTAACTCCAAAAGTTTGTTGAGATTTCAGACCCGCATAAAAACAAGAAAAAACTTCAGAGTAGAAAACTAAAGCCAAGATAAAATGAAACATTTTATTGACGAGACATTTCGACTTAAACTAAATCATTATCAATCTTATTTAAATAGAATCATATTGAATAAGATTAAATAATCAGATTGAAAAATTTCTATTTGAATAAGATCGATAATGACGTAATTTAGGTCGAAACGTCTGGTAAATAGAATGCTTCACTTTATCTTGACTCTGGTTTTTTTGTCAATGAAGAAACTCAATTTCAACTTTTCAAAATGAAATTGTTTAATGATGCTTTAATTTTTGGTGATGTTTGATTACACCATTTCTTCTAATAACCTCGCTTTATGTCCTACTTTAGGGCAATACTCCAAACTTGCAGTGCTTTTTTAATGGGAAATGTCTGCTTACCATTACTGTTTTGCTGTTGCCACCTAGCGCCGACTTCAAAAGTTTGGTTAGCACCGAGTCACGATAGGGAATGACAGTACGAGCGTCTCCAGCCGCTAGTTTTTCGATAACTGTTCCCAGCATCAGCAAACTTTTGTTGATTGCTGATCCCTCTTTTAGTCTATCACCTAAAGCAATAACTTTATGGTCAACAACATTATTGAAAAACACTAAAAATGATTGATTTCGGTTCAAAAATTGAATAACATCATCATTAGGATCTTGTATTGTTCGTAGTGCAGCACGCTATATACCAGATTTAAACAGCCCATAGTCGATTTTATCGCAATAGTGTATGTGTGAGAATGATGTTGATATAATAGTAACATTTTAACTGATTTAGGACGCATTTGTATGCAGTAGTTGCTAGTCGTCGAAAAAAAATTTTAATCGCAAAATTAAACTCCAACAAAATGCGCAAACATTTAAAATTAAAAATCCAGTGCGGATCACCAAAATATAAATTTTTTTAAATTACAAGAAACCAAAACGGACGACAGCTTATTGGCCGTGGTAAAAAGTGCATATGGATCAAACGTTGACAAAAATCATTCAACAATTTTTATTTGACATTATTTTTTGCAACAAAAAATATAATGTATCAGCTTCATTAAGTAAAAAGATGGTAATAAATTTTTACCACAAATGTTAAGAAAGTTAGTTTTTTAGGTAAAGTTGCTACATTTAAAAAATGATGTTTTATATTGAAATCTGCTACCGAGATCGAGACACGAAATTCTTTCACATTATTCGATATATGGGCAGTTATTATGTAACATATTATAATGCAGTTAGTAGTGCTATAACATGTGCAATACAATGACTGCACATTTTTCTTTGGAATTAATTGTTGAATGAGCTACCACAAATAAGTCTATTTTTGGTAAGCAGCGCAAAGTTTAAAGCATGAACAAAAATTGCCTTTTCGTAAATCTTCTTGGAATGAAAAAGACGAATTTATAATCGCTTCATATGACATAAACCCACTTGAAAAAATTATTAATTTTCGGAAAATTCATAAAATGAAATTTTCACAAGTTGCAAACTCGTAAGAATATCAGTAAATTAATAATTCCTTTCAATAAGTAAATAATGATCTATAAAACTACCAAAAAACTGTAGTAATTTAAAAGATGTTACAAACTTAAAATACCACCAGGCCAAAACTATAGGCCTATGCTATATGTTTGATGCAAAGTCATTTTTTGCATGCTATGCAAGCAGTGTCAATAATTTAGAAAACATGGTGAAACTATAGCAAATTATTTTAAGTCAAAAAATCTGTGATTGAAGTATTTGTCTAAATTCAATTTGTTTTCAGATCGTTGTAATTAAAGTTGTGAGCAGTTTTTCATATTTGACGGATAATTTTTGTTTCAGAAAATAAATAAAAAAAAAAAAATTATAAACAATGCTCTATCGTACACTCACGGTATCTAAATCTAACCTGTTGCACCAGTGGAATCTGCTCTCTCACTTCCTGCCAAATCAACCAGGTTGATCTCGCTTGTTTTTGTTGTGCTTTTTCCCATAGCGTTATTAAATATCTAAAACCAATACAATTTTTCTCTTGTATATCGACAAACATTAAAGAAATCAAAAAGATTTAACGGTCTAGGTTCAAAGGAAAGATGGAGTCGAAAACGTGTTTCCGCATCAAAATACTTCAAGAAATTTCAACTATCCAAAACAGCATTACATACTCTTAAACAAAATATTCATTTTGGTACTAATTAAGTTGAATCAACAAAATAAATTATTCGAAAAAACTTGTATCAAAATTAGCTTTTCAGTGAATGATGATTTCGGTATTTCGTGGATCTACGAAGGTTTTAAAGTAAAAATACAATTTGAAAACCAACAATTTTATTTAATGTTATTTATTTATTGCACTTTGTTTCAACATTTAGAAATTTTATAAAAAATATCACTCGTGCTGCTGATGTAATAAAACATATGGTAAATTTAAAAAAAAAAGAGAATGCAACGCTCAAACGTTTCAGCTGCAAGTAGATAAGCAAAATTGGGCACCTGTCTACCCACGCATAGACGCAAAGAATCGCCGTAAGTATTAGAAATATATTGCTACATCTATATCTTGAATTTATTGGAATTTAATGGTCGTATTGAGAGCAATTTGGAAATAAAAGATAACGGATTCGGAGAATTCCGATTTGAAAGATAGGAATTGAATTCGGTGACGTACAGTAAAATTGTAATCAAAAATTGCTTCCGCTAAAGCTTCCTTCGAAAACATTAAGTAAATATACATTTTTTATATATGTTATTTCCGAATGTAGAAAATGATATTTCCGCTATACTCTAGATTATTTAAATTCAAATAAAATGTATGTTTTTATACTGCAACTTTAAAAACTTGTAGTTTTGCATTTAAAAAAATGCACAATAAGTTGACATAACGTATTGACTTTATTGAAACAATCCGAATTATTAAGGACAAGGAGAACCGACATCTAAACTTTTTTGTGAATGTAGACGATACACCCAACGCCAGACAAACACAATACACCCAACGCCACACAATACAATACACCAACGTAGACAATACACAAAGATACATTGAGTCATTACACTAGGCAAACAATGATAAATTATCATATCAAAACAAGAACAAGCACTATTGTTTGACCGTTTTGAGTATTGCGTAAATTTGCAAGTTGCTGCATGTAATTTCAAGCACAAATTCTATAAAAATAAAAGTTCATTAAGGGTTTTTTAACTCTTTGCATGTTATTTTTCTGCAAATGAAAGCTCCAATTAAAAAAGAAACAACAAATACGAAACTGAACTTTCCTAAAAATCTCTTGATGAAGCATGAAGGCCAAACCGCAAAACGAGATTAAATTATTAACTAACAGTACTGTATGTTGGGAAAACAGCAATACTATTGGGAAGTTAACTTTTTAGAGAGCATTATGTCTTTTGGAAAATAAATTGCTTCTAGAAATCTTGTGCGTGGCAGTGACGTTACTTGTAAAGTGAAGCAAGTTAATGACGCAAATTTAATACGTTATTGATGGCTGAGCTAAACAAAAGGAAATAAATCAATTTTGCACGTCTGGATAATTAAACATGGTTACTTAAAGTTAGCACGTGATGGTAATATTTACGAAGACCCATGTACGTTGTACACTACAGTACTGCTACATGACAGCACCGAAAAATGCATGATAAAAAATTATTTGCTGCAGAGAAACATCAAAAAGCAAAATTTTGATTAAGTGTAGTAACGACAGTTTTCTGAAGTCTGAACAGATAGTTTAGAGATTTGAACTCTATTACGAACAGTAACATTGAATTTAGCTACAAATTAATCAGTGATAGCTGTTAGTTTATTTTGATCTCACGAACATTTTGAGCTGCATCAAAAAACATTCCAAACATGGATTATAGTTCGTGACGTAAACATTTTGCCTCAAAAACTAATCAATGAAATAAAGTTTGTTTTGTGGACGATTGCTTTTACCAAATTGATTTTAATAAACTTATTGAAGTTGCATTAACTAAAATTCTTTGCAGACTGTTTTCATAAAACTACTTCAAAAAATCGATGCAAAATATTCGCATTATAAATGCTAATGCTTCTGATTGATTTTCAGTTCCACTCTCAATGATATCAAAAATTACCTGTTTGAATTTAATACTGATCAGCATGTGTGATCTACTGCTAGTAGCATTCATGTTGGTTGAGGCAGTAGTACGGTTTATTGCCCCCTGTTCCATTAGCTGTTCGATGGTAGTGTAGCCTCGACACGGATGCTGACTAATTCCTTCCACGTAAAAACCTACTTTGCTGTTTTCGCGAACCTGAATATCAAACGACAAAGTTTTGGAAGAGCAATAAAGCTCATTTTACTTTAATGTTGTTTGTATTTTTGATACTGCTAGATCTGATTGAATATGGGTATGGAATACAACTAAATAAGCATTTATTGGTCCTGGATCATACAGCTGGACATTGGTTTTGGTGGATTAAGAAAAAAGGTTCACTGATTATATTGATGCAGGATTAAGAAATAGGTTCACTGAATAGGATCCTTCTGTCTTCCATTCAATAAAGTCTTTTTTTCAGAGAAAGATTTTATAGTCGGCTGAACCACCTGGACGGACGCAGCATCGAAATCTTAATATTTTGTTCGAAAAATTGAGGCTCAAAAAAGTTTCCTATGCTTATTGCAAAATCGAGTCCATATCAAAAAGACTATACAAAAGACTCATAACAATGAGTAAAACTTGCTTTCAAATTGAAGCGCTTTTCTTGACTTTTTGAATGTAAAAGATCTCGTATTTGCTCGTTGTAGATTTCAAGCATGCTAAACGTCACCTGAAAGTCAAATTGATGTCATGATTTGTAAAGTAGCGTGATGTCATGATTTGCAAAATTTGCAAAGTAGCGTTATTCAGCAGTATTGAGGTTTACTTAGGATTGATCACTACGACGCAAAAAATAACTCATCTGTAAGTGCCTCTTTGGACATATCAGTGGCTGCTTAAGTTATCATTCTTGTTTGGATGATTCGAGATGATGAAACTTGTGTTGCGTTTTTATTGTTGCTGTCGAACAATATTGGTACCGGCCAATTAGTCGAGCTGTAACGCGTTCGTCTCTGAAGAAGGAAGTCTGAAGTTCAAATTTCGGGTCGGTCAATTCGAACGCAGTGTTACCAACGGCTCGCCACCGCTGCAACATTTCTTCAAAAGAAGCTATGTTTCCTGGGAGCAATGACGCAGAGATGTGCCCCGCCAACTCGTTACACGCTTCAGCGTATAGTCTTACAGCTAGTGTAATGAAACATTTGATTCGAACAATATTGGTTCCAAAATTGTTCTGAAAAGGTTTTACTTTTTCTATTTGATTTGAATTGGAGTCTACTGTATATCTGGCTTAGTGTTGCTCTTAAAATTGCGACTTATTTTTTTACGCACAGAGCTGGACAGCGCTGTTTCGAGCTTTTAGCTCTCATCGGCAGCCTCATCGGCAGCCATAAAGCCATCGTGCGACGTCAAGATGTTGCAGTTTTATTTTTTTACATTAACTGGCAACTTTACCTGAATTTCTTTCTGAGATTTTTCCACTTTATCGATCCTTTGAAACAATTCTCCGCACGTGATCGGTACAATCCCTTTATTGCGTCCATGGCCGATCATTGAATAACTTTTTCCGCTTCCTGTTTGACCATAAGCAAATAAAGTGGCGTTGTAACCTTTCCAGGCATTCTGCAACACTCCTTGACCCAAGTCATCAAAGACTGCTTGCTGTAAAATTTTAAGGTCAAATTTTTTCTAAATTTACATTATTTTGTTGGCGAGGTTTCAAAATTTTATGGTTTGAGCTGTTCCATTTGAACAAAAACTGGTGGTTTGCAAGAACCAATAATTTTAAACTCACATTCATTTTGAATAAGTGCAAAGTAATTTGATGGTTTCTTACATAATACCAATAGTAGCCCCTATAGTCACCATTAATTTGAATACGTATAAAAGGACATAAATGTATTAACTTCCAATCGCATGCATGCCATTTTAAAATTTTAGCAATTGCTTTTGGTAAAATTGACTTTTACTTTTTGTTTTTGTTTCAAGACAAGAATAATGTTGTACTTGCCTGGCTAGCGTATCGACTAAGTGCGTGTTCCGGTTCTAATTGCCCATCTTCGAGCTCCATAAAGCCATCGTGCGACCAGTATGAATAGTCGAATGTAAACTGCTTGGTGTCGCCGTTGCTTGGATTGGAAATCGTAGTGGAGTTTTCGTTCATCGAAAGAATACATTTTGCTTTTCGCTTCCTTTCCCTCTTTAATAAAATAAGCAAACTTTTACTGATAGAAACTAAAATTTTTTTTCCAACAAATAAGGCACAACCAAAGGCCGAATTTCTTTAAAAAAATTTTTTGTAACAAAGCCAGGCGAAGTGTACAATGTGCATTTTCAATATTCAAAACCAGAAAGTGACATCACAAGCGATATCCGGGGACTTCGCGAGAGTATCTAACTTTACTGAACTAAAGTGCTTTGCAATTGCGTTAAGCGTGTTTATGGTTGTTGATAGTCAGATCTGAAATACGCTGCTTTCGAATTTCATAATGCTCCATTAACTCGATCAGGTTTGTGGTTAAAAGCTTTCAAAATTTTGCGTTAAATTCACAACTGCTTTGTATAATTAAAAACACTATTAATTACCAAAGTACAAAAACTATAGGATACCAGTAAATTAACACAAAAATACTATCGACCGCTAACGACCTGCTTTTGCCGTCAACTAATGCGTCTTATCTATTCGAACTTTGATGGGTTATGTGTCTTTGTTCAGATATAAGATACAAATTATTGTCTATTTACAATCGAGTTGACAGATGAGGGTATCAAAATGACGCCATAAGCTTTCAGCATTAAACGATCGATTTAGTAAATTCTCAGACAAGAATGACAATTGGGAAACCATAATGCTTACATAAGTTATACAATAAAAAATTGGAATGCGATTAGCTTACAGAGCCCACTTGACATGGTCTCCTCAATGTGGTCCACCAAATTTTGTTACCTTTAATCTTTTGATTCATTTTTCCTATCCAATAGATTTAAATTGTTTAGGTTTTGTAGTTAATGGGGGAGGTGTCAGCATAATTGGAGGATCCCTATAGTATGGCATCCCAAACTTTTTTTATGTTGTCTTTTTACCTATGTTGAAAATTTCATTTTTCTTTAAGCGTGAGTGGTTAAAATTTTGAAATACGTATTTGAGAACTACCCCATTGTGGCAACTGAAATTAGTCATAACTTTATCTGTCCGTTCTATTTTGAACCTTTCTTATGCCTAGCTTAAATGGTTGAAAAGTTTAAATTTTTGAGGACCTAATTAAGGGACTTCCATTTCGGTATACCCCCGAATTTTGCCATATTATAACTTTCTGTTATATTTACCTATCCTAAAAATTACATGCGTCTAGCTTAAGTGGATAAAAACTATTTATTATGGCAGTGTCTTTTGAGGAGGGCTTCCCATTGTGGTACCCCAAAGTTTTGTCAAATTTTATCTTTTCTTCACATTTGTCTATCGTCTATCCTGAAAATTTTATGCGTCTAACTTCAACAATTAAAAAGTTTAAATTTTGGCGTCCTCATTTGAGTAGGACCCCCGTTGTGGTACTTCCAAATTTTGGTATATATGATATACAGTATCTGGTTACATATATTTACCTATTCTGAAAATTTTATCAGTCTGCTATGAGTGGTTAAAAAGTATGAATTTTGGCAGCACCGTTTGAGGGGAACTTCCTCATTTTTGTCTTCCCAAATTTTGTTAAATTTTTTCTTTTGTGTATGTTTGCCTACCCTGAAAATTTCATGCGTTTAGCCTTAAAGGTTAAAAAGTTAAAATTTTGGTGACCTTGTTTGAGGGGGACCTCCTCATTTTTGTACCCCCAAATTTTGTCAAATTTCATCTATTTCTTATATTTACTTATCTTAAAAATTTCATTGGTCCAGCTTTAAAGATAAAAAAGTTTAAATTTTGGAGGACCCGCTTGGGGGGACCTCCCATCGTGGCACCCCCAACTTCAGGCAAGCACCACTACTTTTGGATATCTATAATAGTTCACAGTATGATCCATGTGCGTTTTGTGGTTTAAAAGTAGATAGTGATACAAGAAAAAAAAAAGAAAAAAATAATAATAAATTTTATCGAAGGCGAAATAGATGAATATAATCATGATAAAGGTCGTAAGTAGTAAGTTCAAAAAACAGAAATTATTTTTTACTAATATTTGTTGTTAGCGAGATATACCGGCTTAAAATTGTCCAGTTTTTGCCAATTTTCGGCCTCTGAAACCGCGATCGCGTGACTGGGCGCTCCCAAACTTGGTGCGCATACAGTCTCTGTCTGCACCCAAGTGGTGTTCAAATTTCAGCGTTACACGTTCAGCAAATTTCTAGTTATCAGCGAATCAATAAATTTTTGAATGAAAAATAGCAGTTTTTTCTCAAATTTAGAGTTACTAAATCTCAATCACGTGAACTAGGTTCCTCAAAATCGGCATACACGATGCTTTAAATTATTGTCATGTTATATCCAGAATTCAACGTTTTATGTTTAATTGTTTTTAGTTATAAGCAAATCAATGAATTTCGCCACTCATCTATCAAAATGGTTGAGGAAAAATAAAGGTTCTACGCGCGCGCAAGTCCCAATTAACGCACGAAGCGTTTAAGTTGTAGAAATATTGCTAGTCTTTTAGTTTTTCAAACTATGCTTTATACAAAGAGTCGGCCAACCCTGTTTTGAACTTTTACCTCTACCAGCAACCTTCAACACAATAAAATTAGTTGCATCTCAGCCATCAGCTCCAAATAACACTGAGAAATCAAATACTTTTTAGTTGTTAACAGTTATCGTGCTGAAAGGAATAAAGTTGTTGCAGTAAGCAGTTTGATTTTAAGCAAATATGGAAACGGAATTTTTTCCATAAAACCAATAAAGACCTAAAACAAACAAAAAGGCGAAACCAAATCACTGCTTCTAAAAAAACACAAAACGAAATCAATGCTGTTGGTATCGAAAGCGAAAGAGTTTTATTCCATTTTTTGCTCAAACGTTGGGTTTTGCCCCATGTTTTGCAGAAAAGTTGGGCTCTAATTTATCGTGTGTTTGTTGAAAAGATGGATGAATTCATTTTGTCTTCTTTTCTTTCGGCCAAACAATAACGTTTTATAAGAAGAGGATTTTGTACGAATTACCATTTTTATGGTCTACCATCAACCATAACCAAAACCTCTAAATACGAAAATTTTTCATGTTCTTCTATTTCAGTGGATCTTCCAAAGTTTAGCTTGCTGGCGCATAATCATACCAAAAGTTGCCGCAGCTACAGCATTACTGTAGTTTCAAGGAAATGCTTGAAAAGCCAAAATTATTAAAACGTTCTCGTTAGCCACCTAAACGTTGTGTAATAACATTCAGATTTTGTTTGTATAGTGGCGCACTTGAAGTTGACAATAAAGTTACCAGTAAACGCATGTAGGTTCTTTGAAAGCTTTTGATATGCTACTCGCAAGGATCAAAAACACACAAGTTGTTTAATCTCGACTGATATAAAAACATCCTTTCCAGTGCTGGTTTAGGTTTAAGATTTTCAACAAACCCAAGAAATTTGAACAAAGCTAACAAAGTTTTTACTACTAACACTTTATACATTACGCGTGTTTCGAGTTTTTAGCTCTCATCAGCAGCCCTTAGCACAATACCAAACGCATTCCCCAGCATCATCGACCTCTCGGCTTAACTGGAAAATCTATAATGGCTTGCACAGCAACAGAGGCTTTAGAAGAGAATAACTTCTTTTCAATTGTGAACAACAAGCTTTTATACTTAATACTTTTTTACATTTGTGGTCTTATTTTACACTATGGCGAAAGATTATTTTTCCGCAATTTAGAAATTTAGAAGATACTTTATTTTACAAAAAAAATGGGACTTTTGCTCTAAAGGTGACAAATAAATAACAAAATTACATTACACATAGCAAAATAATCAACAATAATGGAGCGAACAACCGGCCATCGCGTTTCATTCATCTCTGGAGCGGGAAGTTGAAGGTTTACGTCTCAGGCCAGTCAAATCGGATCTGGTGTTGCCAATGGCACGCAACCGCTGCGACTCTTTTTCAAAAGAAGGTGTGTAGCACGCAAGTGCAATGTTCAGGAGACATGCCCACCAATTCGTTACACGCTTCGGCGTGACACGGCGAATATAATGACAGATTTAAGTTTTGATTTGGAGCACCCTAATAATCTTTTTGAATAAAAAATAATGTAAGTAATATTACAATGATCTAATCTTTTTTCTTTTATATTTGTGAAAAGTTTGCCTATCATAAATTCCAGCTAAAAATGCGTAAACAAATAATTCAGCATATCCACGTGCTTTTATCCTTGTTGTACCGTGCGTTGTTAAGCTAATATAACTCACAAATAAGTCTTTCCATGAAAAAAAGCTTTTACAGAAGCTTTACAATTACCAAATCGATTTTTAATACAGTACAATATAGAGAAAGAAAAGTTTACGAGAAAAAACACATTTGTTTTATTGCCTTTCTTTTGTGTAGATAATTTTGTTTCAAAAGGGGCCATAGTGCAAATAAGCCATTAATTGCAAACAGAATATTCAAAATAATATTGAGCAAAACTGTATACTTTGGGTTAAATAAGGTTACATCCGTGTTTCGATGTTGACCAAGATGAAATAAAATCAATAGTATCTTATTTATATGCAGGGCAACAACCTTTTTGACATGATTAAGATATATTTAGATTAAATGTAGTTGCTCCATTGCTTACGTTTCATCAATACATAGGGAAAACTAATTACAATGTGTTGAGATTGGGTACTCTCTATAAAGTCTATAAGATATTGACAATTTCGTGGAAAAATTTGAAGCGGATTAAGAAGAGGTTGCCTAATTGACTTTTCCAAGAAACGCCGAAATCACTTTCGGGTCTTCGATTCAAAGCTTTGAGTTTCAATGTTGAACATCAAGTTGAAAAGATGTGCAATTTATGCCCGCTCAGTTGCATTGCGTACCAATATCACAGTCTTCGGTTTGACCTGACTGGGAATCGAACCTTACCTACCATTTCAGTAGCAGACTTTAAACCACTAAAACAGACCACTAATTGTTCTATAGAAATAAGGTAAGTGGTTAAATTTAAAGGCCCAACCAGGGGCCTAAAGGAACTGATGCCCTCCTCGATCCTAATTAGCCGAGTCAATTGAAAATTTAGCCCAAAAGACGCTAAGTTTTAAACAGGACTGTACTTGGCATAGATGGTTGTAGGCTAAAAAAGACTTAATTAGTATTACTATACTAGCAATTTAATTCTTTTACAGGCTTTTAAAATGTTTAAAGGCGGTTTCAAATGGCATTAAAAATTAACATTTTTACCCCAAAATGCAAAACTTGCTCAAAGGGGGCCTTCAAACTTGCCAGCAATTCGTACTACCTAAGAACTTTCAGTAGTGTGCAACAATCCAAATTTAACAGTAAAATTTTATAAACTGTCCGTGACGCAATTATGACGCAATCAGAATAGAAGAGAGGTGCGGCGAACAATGCGATAACAACTTTCCCAGCAAGAAAAAGCAATAAAGTTAATTTTTATGTGGAAAAACTATTTTAAAACTAGCAATGAAAGTTGAAACATGACAACAAATAATGTTTAAACACAAACATCGTAAAACACGTGACAAAAGCAACCTAATCATCATGATCGTCTGAGTAGCTTTATATTATTGTTACAGGGCTAAAGGCGTACTGATAGCATCACAGTTATATACTGAAGTGCATCGTACGTAAATTGTAAGATAAAATATTTGTATCAGCTGTCGCATTGGTCTTAATGGGGATAAACAAATATTTACTTATTTGTGCATTACAGTTATAAATAGTACTAACTACTGTTGCATAAAACTGAACTTGATCATAAGCGTGCATGCTAGACTAAAAACTATCCTATTTTTATTTCTTTTGAAATCAAATCAAACCTTTTTTAAAACTCGCTGTAATACGCCAAAGCGTGTAATGAGTTTGTGGTGTCAATTTTCGCGGCATGGTGCTTGCAGGCAACACTGCTCCGTTTGAAGAAATGTCTTAGCGGTGGCGAGCCGTTGGCCACACTGTGTCCGATTTGACCGGCCAGAGGTTTGAACCTCCCGAACCAGAGACGAACGCATTACTGCTTGAACAACTTTTTTCATACCGTTTTATGGTGAAAAGTAGTTTGTTATTCTATTCTACTATTCTTATTAATGTGATATTTTTGATTTGCTTTTGTAGCTTAATTTTGTTTATAAAAATTTTTCAAATTACAATGTAGCGTAAATTGCCGTGACGAAGAAAATTTTATTTTTCTTTGAAAAAATTGCTTAAAAGGGCATTCAAGTCGAGATTTTTTTGCTCAATTTTTTCTCAAAAAATTTTAACGGATCTGAAGACCAACTTCACCAAATTTGAGCTTTATACAATCTTCTGTTCCTGAGATATAACCGATTAGATTTCCCCTAAGAAAGGCTTTTTTCCCCTCAGAAATTTTGCCAGGCTTACCAATTAGAAACAAAACTTCAAAAATTGACTGCATGCCGTGCATGGTCTTGATTCTCCATAAATATTTTGCGGTAGAGTTATTGTAAAGCAAAGTACAGGTTTTAGAATTGTAAAATTAGTTGCTTTTTAACAAATGTAAGCCAGCTTTCCCGAAATTAATCTTCAGTCACAACACGGATCAAATGGCAACACTAAAGTAAGTGGAAAACGGCTAATTTTGAACTGCAATATCTCGAAAACGGAAAGGCGAAGAACCTTCAAATTTGGTGAGAATGCATTTTAGGCATATCTCAACATTTTGGTCAAGGGTGAAAAACGTAACTTAAATGCCCTTTTAAGTCAAAGCTAAACTTAAAAATCACGGATTGTAAGTCAGAGTATACTTGTATAGCTTATTACTACCAAAATCACAAACCTTTTAAAATGAACTGTAACAGTTAAAACGTAGTTCAACGTTGCTAACTAGCTACCATTGTTTTTGTTTTTATTTTTTTCTCGTTGTTGCGTATAGGTACCTTATTGATATTGAAACTTTGGTAACATAATACCAGTGATAAAACAGACCTTTTCATGCCCTTATTCTTAATTAACTTGACTAAACAAAAATAGCTACTTTCAACAAAAAGTCAAAACAAAATGGCAAAAAAGGTTTTTAGTGGTTATTCTACTAACAGTAGTCATTTTCAATCTTATTTGGTGCAAAACTGAAGCATAACTGTTTTTGTTTATGATCTCGGATTAAAAGCGCTGATCATTTTACAGCATTAGTCCAATTTCTAAGCGCAAAATTTAAACTTTCGGTTAATGAAACGAGTAAAATCTTTAGTCAAAAAATTTGACCAAAAAACTCTCCCAAAGTCCGGTGCTACGTGTTATCATATGCTAATCTATATTAGGAGTTTTTTTCCAGAAAGTTAAGCAATCATGGGTGCTTGTGCAAGATCGCAGACATGATCAGCACATTGTAGAAAATTTTCGATTTTTAATAGCGTCGTCAAATTTCGCCATAAGTAAATCGAGTTCAAAACCTGGTTGAATACATCTTCAGTAGCTTGTCACGCGAAAGAGACACTGGCAGAGGAGCCGAAACCCGGTGGGGGGGATGGGGGGATATATCCTCCCCAATAGTTTGACTGTATCCCCCCAATAATTTGACTATGGTCTACATCTACATCCATCCCAATAATTTAACTCTGGTCTGCATCTGTGCGCTGGTCTTCACTTGAATTCGGGGAAAAAGTCTTTCATTTTTGGCGTAGACCTTTTTTGGGGGTGGGTCACTTAATTTGCTTACCTGAAAAAATTGTGGTCGAGGTTCATCCCCCCCAATGTTGAAAATAGGGCAAAATTGGGGTAATATCGTAAATTATTTCCCCCAATGCTCAACAAAAATCGGCACCCTTGGACATTGGTCGCTTGCTTTGGGCCGAATACGAAGCCGCTTAGGAGATAACCATTTTCCCAAGTTTTCCAGTTGACGTTTGATTTCTTTCCGCTTAAATTTGCTGCTTGTTCAAAACTAACAAACACTGGTAATCATCGTAAAGAGATTTATCCAGAGGCGTAAGAAAGTAGCCAAGGTACGTTTCGAACTACGTTCATGTAATCAAGGTCGTCGTAAAACGACTCCTTTACCATTTTGGCCACGCTGCTGATCAAGCAAAAGCAAACTGTTTAGCATGTAGTTGAAGTAATGTCTTTGCAACGTTGTTTTCACACAATACCAAGGGACTAAAAGGACAAAAATGCTAGGGGTCCAATGCACCGACGCGGATTAACTTTGATCCTCGGATTATTAATTTTCCATCTTCAACACTGATGAGCTTATTAGATTTAAATGTACTGAATTTTCAAGTTTAAGACGCTGTTCTTCATGATAGTTATAGCAATTTTCCAGATCATTTGTTTAAACATTTCCCCGAAACTTTTATTAATCCCCTGGATCAATCTTTATCTATGTTAGTTCATACGACCTTAAATGTAGACCAGACAGTTCTAACTTACCTTGTTGAATGGCCGGACTCGAACTGCAACTTTTAGGTTGTCATTTTCTTTTGCCATATTCTGATAATTATATAACTTCACCGCCGGTTTCGCATATCCAGCGTCTGCCTCACTTATCAGCTTCTTGTGTTGCTTAGTTATGTTTTATTCTTTTCAAACACAGCACCAATTGTTCTCATAAATTTGCAACCGCCAGCCTGCATACCCTATTCCCATTTGCTCATAAATTCTAGCTATTCTCCTAAATGTTGCAAGCAAAATTCTTAATGTTAAATAATACTTGTAAATTTTTTGAGACAAAATAGAGAAGGCTATTAAATGTTTGTAAATGATCAAACAAAGCTGGCGTTACATCAAATCCACGATTTATTTTCCCATTTTGGTTATTGACCTACTTGAGCAGGTCGATTGATTAATTGTCTTAATTAATGAATTTGCTAACATTGTATTAGCTTTGCAAAGCTAATTTACTTTTAGGTTGATTTTAATGAAGTTTATTTACGATTCTGCGATCTAGCTTTTTCGAAACTTACGGGTTTGTTTATTACGTCATTTTTTCAATAGCAACTGTAAAGCCAACGTTGTTTTGACCGTCACATACAATAGGTTGAGTCTGGGGAATGTGATGTAAGCAAAAAAAAGAAAAAGAAATGGGAAAAACAACATTTTTTGCAATTACTGAGATACCCTGCAACCTTGAACCTAGGAAACTTGCAATTAAAATGAAAATCTAAACCTTAATTTCTGCAAACTTTCAAAATTTATACTAGTGACTACTGAATAGTACTACTTACAACCAGGACTTAAATTGTAAAATTTTGCATGGGGGGACGCTTTTGCAGCCTTGACTGAACCTTAGTGAAGATTACATAATTCCGTCGACGTTATTGAATGAAAACCAAAATACATAAAAGTCTTCGCCGAGAGTCCAAAAACTGATGTGTTTTTTCGCCGGAAATTAGGTGAAGACCAAAAAAAGAAGGTCTTCGTCGAAAACTGAAGTGTTTTTTCTTCTGAATCACTATTCCCGCGGAATTTGGTGCTATATTCGACCGGACTTTGTAGGTCTTTTTCCTCTCATCAACCAGCGCTCAAATCTCGATGAGGAGACGCCTAAATCTCGATGGGGGGACGCTCAATCTCAATGGGGGGACGCTCAAGCTTGATGGGGGGACGCGTCCCCCCCGTCCCCTCTACAATTTGAGTACTGCATACAACTGTATGTTAACCTTAAAATAATGTTCGAAAAACCAGTATTGCACATTGTGTTGCGTGCTAATTGATCAAATTACTGGTAATTAGATAAAAATTAATTTCGGAGACATGTAAATTAAAAAGCAAAAAAATTGTAAAATTATACGAGCATTCTATAAGAGTAAATAACAGTTAGAAACAGAATTTATTGGAAAATTTTGTTAAACTTAAATTTTCAATTTTTTGGTACAATAGCATAAATAAAAAGAAATGACTGGTTTGATTAAACTCCCATGTTAAGTCAAAAATTTTCTGCTCATTTAAACACTAAATTATTTATTGAAAAGCAATTATTTTATTGTAAAGAGTATCTCCTACAGATAGTTAATTAGTAGAAAGTACTAGTGGTACGTCGGATACCAAAGATAACCGTTTCAGCGAAAAATTAGCTACTAAACTTTTGTTTTCAAGGTAAAATACCGTTCATTTTGTTCCAATCAGTGAAACAAAACTCGTATCAGATAAAAAAAAAAACTTTTGTGCTGTATACAGTGTACATTTGTATCAACAGCATATGGTCTTACAAAACTGTTTGAAAACCATCATCAAAGTCGAAAGAGCAAGAACCTGGTCAAATGGAAACAGTGCTCTAAAATGCTATTATCATTTTAACTGCTTATACGCCTATCCTTTCAGAATTAACTGCTTATGCGTTTATCCTTAACTAACTTAACTTCGTTTATCCTTTCAAAATAACTAAACTTTAAAAAAAGACGATAAATAATCAACTTTTTCTACATTAGGTACTCTGTAAATAAATACTGAAAAGATTAACTACTGCATAACTATGGTTGTTTTTGAATTAAGATTAGGTCAGTTAATCGTTCCGTTTTTTGACTTCTCATGGATGGTAGTCGTATCCAAAGGAATAACCATTCAAATTTAAACATTAGCAGAGTTATCTCCTGTCTAACTTCCCACTTGTGTACTCTTGTATCATCAATACACGCAATGCCGTTCGGTTTTGAAACCGCAACCCCTTTTTTCTTTTTTGTAATGTTTGTACGCGACCTGGCAAGCCTTTTGTGTTGAAAAAAAAGGTTTTGGGAGATCATCACATACAATCAAGAAATGCAATAAAATTGCAATAAACTGCGTCGTTACTCGCAACATGCTTGCTCAAGAACGCCAAGAATTACAAAAATGCTTCTCTTGTAATGGGCTGTTACTGTTAATAATGGCTATTAGATGGATTGGAATGCGGGAAAGAATTAGAAAAAACATGTATTGCGTTGCGGAAAAAAAAGGGCAAAGAACAAGAAGGGCAAAAAAGGAGATTCGCTTCCTATACCCAATCTTTTGTCAAAATATGCATGCGATTGCCCATAGAAATGTTAACCGCGCAGCGTACACGGGGGTACGCAGATCAGTGCGGCCGCGCGGGACCCGCGTAATATTTTGCTCGGTTTTAGCGCGTAGTGCGGGCTGCGCAGCTAGACAGTTAGATATCAAGGTTTGCTTTCTCAAAGTAGTCACGACTAACGAGGAAATTAAGTGATCATGCTCTGAGTAGTACCGGTAAATCAGGAATAGATTTGTACCGGTATATCTGGTTTTAGTTATTGTTACTTTAGCAAAAAGAGCCGTTTTTCTGCTATCAGATGACCATAATGCCATAACTTTGGAAATCGGAACGGTTGAAGGTGGAAACATGAAATTGAGTTTGAATGGAGAACGCATGAAACAATACTTTGACAAATTTTTGAGGCTGCCGGTCACGTGATATGAATTTCCAAGCTACTAATCCGAAAAGCTGGTTGTAGTTTTAAACAACTGCGTAGACCTAAAGTAACTGCTGAAAGAGAATAACAATTTTTGATATCGATCTACCTGGGAATGTAGTTTCAGTTACCACGTTCAAAATGTTTGAGTTCCGAGATTTATCCTTTTTTTTGCAAGATTTCTTGTGTATGCTGTAACTCCAAAACCACTGAACCAAGAAACTTAAAATTTGGGATGGCAATAGGTTTTTACTTGAGATTGTGTCAATTAAAATTTGTTGGTAATAGATTTCGTGGTTTGGGGGGATGGCCACCAAACTTGTCATTGCTCGAATTATTTCAGAATTGGATTAAATTTGGCAAACACATTGGGAATAGTCGGCTACTACAACTTAATTTTTTGTTCAGTGTTGAAGGAGGGTTAGGGCAATATTGCTTTAGAGCAAACTATTTCACGTATATAAGCTCTTTCCAGCCTCATGAAAGTATGTTGATGGGACTCTATGCAATTAAGCACTGAGTTGTTTGCACGCTAGCGTTCAAATAAGCTCTGCTTTAGCCAGGCGCGTCGCCAGCGGGGGGCAGGCCCCCGATTTTCGTTTTTGCCCCCCGATTTATTTCTTGCCTCCCACGGTATTTTTTTGGGAGGAAAAAGTTACTGTTTTTGGCCGGAAAAACCGTTTGAATTTGTGATTTCGGCCAGAAAAAGCCTCCGAATTTCGGCGAAGACCTTTTTTTTTTTTTGAGATCACCTGTTTTTGGCCGGAAAAAACGTTTAAATTTGTGATTTCGGCCAGAAAAAGCCTTCGGATTTCGGCGAAGACCTTTTTTTTTTTTTTTTGGAGACCACCTGATTTTCACTGAAACTTCGCCTTAATCCAATTCAGGAATAATGAAAGTTTGGGTCAAGTTCAACGCTGGTTTTCAGCTTTGCCCTCCTGATTTTAATTTTGCCCCCCCCCCCCCGATCTCGCGAAGCTAGCGACGCCCCTGGCTTTAGCAGATCATGACTTTTCAGAATAGGTACATCACCAGCAAATCATCAAATTCATGCAATATATTTTTGTCGTCATATTTTCGATATTTTGTAGTCATGCTGTGTAGTGTTCGCAAATATTTTGCGGGCGGTTTCAGTGTGTGGACGGTTGTTGGCGTAGTGTTGGCGGTGTTGGCGTAGTGCAGTAAAATTGTGCCTTCGACATTTCTAATCGACAATACAAAGTTGCATCGCGATTAAAAATAGTAAGTACTGTATATCCTGCCGAACAAAAACCGCGCTCCAGTAGGGCACGTAAACAAATCGATTAACGCGCGTAATTAAAACAAGGTAAATTATTGCTGCAGCATTGTAGCTTTTTTTTTTATTCAAACAAAAGAGCAGCTTAGTAGCCCTGCAAAGACACCAATTTTTGCAGCTTTCCCACGCTTTGATAAGTCATCCAAAGTAGTTGTTTTATATGACCAAAAGTTAAAAGTTTACGGAAACGCGGATTTCCTAGCTTCGTTTTGCGTAGGTGAAAAGTTCTCTTGAGAGTTACTGTATCTGCTGGTTGTGTGGTTTTCTTCTTCAAATTCACTTTAAGTTTCTATTCTCTTGCAGTTATGGGTCATTTTGCGGCTACCTGTTAAGCTAAATTAGGTCATTATCAACCCAAATATCTTTAACAAATCTAAAGTCTCAAAATTCTACTGAAGGAGCACATTTTCTCGCAAGTTTATGCGTAGAAACATACTCGTACAGTAAGATATGTTCTACTAACAAATTCTTGAAATTATACAGGACATCATTGTGACCAGTACTTAATTGTAAAATTGTGCATGGGGGGGACGCTTTTGCAGCCTTAACCAAACTTCAGTGGAAATTACGTAATTCCGTTCCCGCAATTGAAGTGTTTTTCCCCTAGACCAGGTGAAGGCCAAAAAAAGTCTTCGCCAAAAATTGAAGTGTTTTTTTCCTGAATTCAAGAGAAGACCAAAAAACAAGGTCTTCACCACAGTTTGGGCTATATTTGGCCGGAATTTGTAGGATTTATTTGTGCTGGCTGGCTCTTAATCGTTTCATCATCCAGCGCTCAAATCTTGATGGGTGGACGTCTAAATCTCGATGGGAGAACGCTAAATTTCGATGGGGGGACGCTAACTCTCAATGGGGGGACGCGTCCCCCTTGCAATTTAAGTACTGATTGTGACTAGTGGTGCGCATTTGTCATGCAAAGCATTAAGTTGAAAATCACACTGCTTGAGGTATTAAGAGTATCCTTGATTATATTTCCTTGCATACATTACTTGTAGTTTTGCTCATAGTTATGCTGCAGTAATACATATTTAATGCAAAGATACAAGCAAATTAAAATCTACGTTATCACAAAAATTCACAACACATCTTTCGTCAAATATATCAAGTTAATTTGTTTGTGATTAAATATACGGTTTCAAAAAGTGATTGATAACAGAGTTAGAGGGAGTATCGCAAATACCTTTTACAAAGGTTTAACTTTGGTCCGTTTAAAATTTCTTGTTTTTCATCGATCAAAGTAAGATTTAATTAATGTACAATCGACCAAAATTATAACCTAAAAGCAGATTTTAAAGAATCTATTTCGGCACCGAATAGGGCCATTCTCAGCCTAAAATAAAATAAATTTTCACCGATTAAGGCAGGCACGTAGCCAAGTAGGAGCAAGAGGGGCAATTGCCCCTCAAAATTTTACTTTGCCCCCCCCAAATAATTTTAATTGAACGTCATTTTTAGCAAAATTTTGTGCAACATTATGTATGTGCAGTACTTAAATACGTTACTTTGCCCTTAAAAAAAATACTTTATTCTCCCGAATAATTTCACTAAAACGTCATTTTTACGCAACGAAATATCCTGAGTCAGCCAATTGCGTGTAAAAACAGCTTTTTACTGCATGAAGACCTTTTTTTTATTTTGGTCTGCATCGTAATTTGGGAATTTGGGGTCAAAATCAGCTCTTGGTTTTGTAAAGACTTTTTTTAGGATATCGTCCCCAGCGCAAAGTCATTGCTCCTCCAAATTTTCGCTTGCCCCCCCCCCCCCCACACACACACAAAATTCTGCTCTGGCTACGTGCTTGGATTAAAATACCGCGTTTAGTCGCAAAATGTTTTGGCATTTTCTACTTTTTATTAAAATAGTCTGAAACCATAAGCTGTTGCTTCTTTAGCTCAAAAGCAAAAATTACTGTACACTGAAATAAGGAAGTATTGGGTATTGTACACTGTTAATAAGTCAAATGATCATAAATGAAAGAAGTTAGGATCTTGTAGTTAGTAGCGGAACCATCCTAACTGGAAAATGCTTCTCAGTCCGAGACTAGCCAACTGTCTTTCTATTCTCTCTCCATTGTACTCTTGGACACAAGTGCAGAGATTTGTATGGTTAAAAGTGCCTAAAAAGACAAAGAAAAGCATGCTATTTATACAGCAATGTCAAGTGTTAATGACACAATGTTTTTTTGATTATTAAAACTGAACATTGCATTTACCACAATACAAAATGAAAATAGAAAAATAAAGCACGTGCAATTTACAGTATAATGTGTTACTTTAACGAAAAAGGAAGATCTAACCATTAATTCCAAAAAAGATAGTAGTTTGGTTTAATTTTTTGGTGAGGGCGACATTTTTATTATTTGATTTACTGAGGTCAAAATTATTTGATTTCTGCCACATTACTCAGAGAATAAATCTTTCTTTGGTTTACTAACAAATGCTATGATCGCACGTAACATAATGATGCAATATTCCTGATAACCACCACTTTAATTGAAGAACTTCTTTAAATCGTATTACAGAATAACGTCTTTCAAATATTGCCAAGTGCTGTGAAACAAAAATTGTAAAAAAAGCGTTCTCTATGGGTAACTCTAGCTGAAATTTTTACCAGGGTTATCTTCTCTGCAGCGATCCACACATAGGTTACAGGATTCGCAAGCAGGACAGGAGTCATCTAAATCGCATGTAGTGGCAGGCTGTGGTTGATGATGCCGTTCCGGATTCCGACCAGGTCGAGTTCGTCCTAATACAAGCAATTCAAGTTATTAATTTCACCCGTATAAAATAGAAAAAATAATATTGCCTCTCGTAAAAGTGATGATTTGTCCGAAATCCTGTAGCGCCACACGTTGCAAATATGCAGCATAGATTCTAGAGCGTTGAAAATGGAACCGCGATTGAATAAATTATTTTTACAAATTTGGCTAGTTACCTAAACGCCCGCTGTTACAAATGTGCAACTTATTACACTTCCACCAACCACTGGCTGCTAAAAAGGAGCCTCTTTCAAATTTGCTAAGCATATTTTGCCAAAATTCGGTTAGTGACCAATTTTTGTTTCCTTTTTGAGATTCAAACAGTAAAGAAATCAAAATGCATTTTGTGTTTTCTGAATTAGTACTACCCAAATGTCACTTATAATGCGCAAAACTGTCAGACTTCAAGCAAAACAATTTGGAGTGATGTTGTAAATTTGCAACACAGGGCGCAGAGAGCTTGATTGGCAAATTGGTGAGGGCAGGTGGATGCCGAGTAAACGTCGCTAGTATTACATATACACAGTGCCTATTCTTCAATATACTTTTTTAGATTCTGGCTTACTTTCCAATATTTAAAATAGCGCCAATTAGTGCATACCATGTAATTCCAATCTAAATCAAGCCAGTTGAGCTGCAGACAGTGATGCTAGCGTTGATATTTTTGACCTTCAATTTGATGTCTGATGTTTTTGATGGAAATCTGCGGTAATTTGCTTTTAGGAGGAAATCTGATGTTTTTGGCAAAAATTTCATGTAAATTACGAAAAAAGATTATAAAAAGCTAAATCCATCCCATAGCTTATCATTTGGCAAATAGCTTTGGAAATGCGGTGATCTCCAAACAAAAAAGAAAAAGGTCTTTACCCAATCCTAAATAAACGGTTGAAAGAGATGTGATCTTTTGATCTTCATAAAAAATGGTCTTCAGCCCAATTTCACTTCTATTCATAAATGCAGGCCCAGCGCCAGAGTAGTGTGCTTGGGGGGGGGGCATAAAAAATTTTGGAGGGGGGCACAAAAATATATTCGGGGATGAAGACCAAAAAACCAAAGATTTTTATCGCAAATGCATACCAAAAGCGTCGGTCCTTTTGCTTTTTTGGGGGGCATAAAAGCCTCCTTTGATACAGATTTTGCCCTCACATTTGGGGGTGAAGACCGAAAACAAAAACAAAAAAAGGTTTTTATCGCAAATACGCTCCAGTGGTGTCGGTCCTGTTGCTTTCTTTTGGGGCACGATTCTCGCTTGGGGGTGCACAAACAGTAAATTGGCCTGCATGCATGTTTCTGTCGGAAATTTACTGCGTTGGTTTTGTAGTTTAGATGTAATCTGATGTTTCTTCTCTAAAAATCTGATGCTTTTGGACAGCCGTCGCTGGCACCACTGGCTGCTGAACAAAAATAGCATTCGTTTTGAAAAGTGATTTAGTTTGGTCGTGTTATCCAAGTACTGGGTAGTGGCTTTATCAGACGATGAAGTATTTGCTGCTTTGTATATCAGCACCATGGTAGTTTCAGAGAGAGGCTACTAAGTATTCAGCGGTTACTTAGTAGGACATCTTCACGCAATACTTTTTCAAAGATAGTGGTTTCTAGGGGTAAGGGTTTTAGAATTTTGGAATCAAACTTTTGATTGGAGCAAGAGTCAATTATTGTTGATCTTTACAGCTAAAAAATGGGTCCTAATTTTGTATGTAGTTGTTTTGCGTGAAGGTTATTCACCCATTATGCTAAACCCTTTTTGAGTATCTTACAAATAATAACTTAGTTCTATGGTATTTCCAAATTAGATTTGCATTGAAATTATTTGTTTTTGTGTGATTAAACATTGTTTTTTTCGTTTTGTGTTGTAATCCGTAATTGCAGCCAATAATAACCAGTGTTGCATATTTGCAACAATGCCAAATATAGTAGTTAATTATGATACCCCCCAAATTACACTAACGTCTGACTATGTATCATCATTTGACTTGAAAAAACCTTTCCAGTATTTTTTCAAACATTTGTATGCATGGGCGCTACAGCGAAAACTAAAGGCAAAACAATGGGGGTGTTTAAAGTTCGGCGAATCGTATTAGACTAGTTTGGCGTTGACTCCATTCGTTTTGGCTGAGCCGTTCCAGAAATATTCTACTTAAAACACGACACAGAGGCCTCTAATGTTATAATGCTTATTGGCAACCCTGACGCTAATAGCCTAGGGTCGTTAGCGACGTCATCCTAGTTCTAACCAAAAGCAACACCGCTATTAGGCTACTTCATTTTTTCGCTGCGCACTAATCAGTTTGATCTCGTCAGCACAATAGATCCGAGCCGGTAAAAAGAGTGGAATGTTTGGTAGCCTAGCGACCTCTGCAAAAACCAAGCTGTCGGATACATTTCGGTCTAAATCATAGCCTAGCAAGAAGGACTTTATTACCAGGCTACAAAGTACAAACACATACCTGATTATAAGACTACCAGTACCTGAGTAGGCCTGTTGCATTTGTTTTCAGTATTTTGTGACTCTAGAATAAACTTTTTCAATTAAGTTGCAAACAATAGCCTACCACTCTACTGGTCTTACTTTCGCTTGTTCTTAGGCCTTTGTTACCTAGGCTACCGAGTAGTCTACCCTTTTTTCCAGCACGGATCTGTTCTGCTGACAAAGTCAAACTGATTAGTACGCGTTAGGACTAGAATGGCGTGGCTAACGACCAGAGGTGGCAACGGATTCAAATCGGACCGGATTGGACCCGGATCTTAGTGTTTTTTCTCGGATCGGATCCAGTTTCATTACAAGATGTGGATCCGAATCTGATTTTGCTGATTACTTTCCTAATCATTGCTGATGTTTGTCGAAACATTCGTTAAAATGTACAAAGTTTAGTTTCATTATGGCGGATCTGGAGCGGATCTGATCTCAAAATTAAAAAGGTTTAGGATCCGGATCTCTTCTTGTTGTATACGGATCGGTTCCGGATCTTTTAATATGTGGATCCGGTCACCTCTGTTAACGACGCAATGGCTATCAACGTCAGGGTTGCCAATAAAAATTATAATATTAAAAGCCCCAACGTCGTGTTTGAAGTACTGCAAAATATCTCTGGAACGCTGGGTCAAGAAGGACGGAGTCCACGCCAATCTAATTTTATGCGATTGGCCCAACTTTAGATACAACCATTGATTTTGCCTTTAGTCCTCGTTTAAGTAAAAGTTTTGGGCGGTTATGCAACACCCAGGTTACTGGTTATACAAAACGGGCAGTATATTACCAAAGTAGCGGCCTTTTCGAAGTTAATTTGTTACTGTATTTCAGCAATTACGTTGGATTTTGGAGCTAAATCCAGCATATTGGCCTACTTTTAGCAAAAATTTTAGATCATATAAGCTTTAGTAGAAACAGAGTTTTTATGAGGTCTTGTAAGCTGGATTTTTGATCCTGTAGCAGCTGTTAACTTACCCATCCACCCTAAAATAGCCTGTTGTCCACTCCTTTTTTTGTCATTATGCAACGTTAGCCCTAAAATAATGTGCTCAAACTTCAAATGCACTTTCTTTTTGACTTTCAGGTTATTTTGTATCCAGAATAACGTAGTGAGGCATCTAAAAATTTGCCCTGTCTAACGCTACATAAATTGGTTGACGCTGTAAAATTTAAAAAGTTTTTTCCACCATCAGGGATGCCGGTCTTTGTTGAGCATTGGGGGAAATAATTTGCAATTTTACCCCAATTTTACCTATTTTCAACATTGCGGGGGATGAACCTCGACCACGATTTTTTTCAGGTAAGCAAATTAAGTGAAGACCAAAAAACAAAAAAAAGATCTTCACCGAAAATTGAAGAGTTTTTTTTCCCGGATTCAAGGAAAGCCCAAAAAACAAAAAAAATGGTCTTCACCGAAAATTCAAGAGGTTTTTTTTCGCGGAATCTCGTGAAGACTAAAACAAGGTCCAAACATCATCCAGCGCTCAGATGTACCAAAGTCAAATTATTGGGGGAGATGTAGATGTGGATCATAGTCAAATTATTGGGGGGATGCAGTCAAATTATTGGGGGTATACATCCCCCCCAGGTTTCGGCACCCCTGTCCACCATAACTTCGAATCTAAAAAAAGTCTTTCATGTTGAACCGGCGTCTAGTACTAGAATTTTAATTGCTTTTCAAAAATTTGAGAGATGGCTCAATTCCAATGCCTTGCCAAACAGTATACTCTAAATAACGATCCTTCCTAAACACGAGCTCTCTTTTTGCGACATACGACTTTAAATATCAACTTACCTTCTAGGTTACAGAAAAGAGAACAGTATCCGCATGGCACTTCATTTGGGAAAGTGTTCTTCTTACTGCAATCATTAATGCATTGCCCCTCCTCTGAAACAAAACAAATACTCGTTATCCAATCACCTTATATTAACAACTGATCAATCACAAGACAGTTATGTAATCTATTGTTCTTTCATGAAATAGCAATACTTGATCAATGTGCCTTCGTGTTTCACCAATGAGATTCTGGTCGTTTTAGCGATCGTTGAACACATATGATTTTCATATTATTTGCTTACGATTTAAAGAAGCATAAAACGTTAATTTTAACTCATTTATTGTATGTCTAGCAAAATTTTAAGTTTTTTTGACAGTTTTTGCGACTAATTTTAAAATTCTGCCACTTTACAGTAGATAAAATATTTTTTGTATTTTACCTTTCCCTCTGTAGGTTGCATTCCTTTCTTTTTAAAGGTAAGTTTTGAATCACTAATCTGTGACTTATCCTGTTGCCGTGGTTTAGGCGCTAGCTTGAACATAATCTTTTAAGCTTATCACTAGCATAGCCAGGGCCACCGAGAGGGGGGCAGGGGGGTACAATGACCCCGCGGCCCATGAACTTTGGGGGGCCCATGGGCTTCAGTAAGGCCGCCGGGTTCAGCGGGCCAGCAGAGTGCCCATGAGCTCGAAAGAGGCCCATCGAAATTTCGGTGAAGACCGTTTTTTTTTTGTTTTTTGGAGATCACCTAATTCTGACCGAAAAAACCGTTAGAATTTCGGTGAAGACTTTTTTTTTTGGAGATCACATCATAATTTGGACAAAACTGCGGCATTGTCTCTGTCTGTTTTGCAGTTTACAAAACCGGAAATCCGTCATACTTGAGCTGGCCCCGGGCTTACGTTCGGCTCTCGGCGCCCCTGATCATAGCTCATACAAGTCTATTACCATTAGCAGCCTATTAGCTACCACCATTAGCAGCCTATTAGCTACCACCATTAGCAGCCCACCACTACGAGTAAAGTTTAAAGCACTAGCCTAGGCTAATTGTTTTCTAGACAAGATTTACTCTTAAAATTGCAGCAAACAACTGCTAAACTAACTTAATTAATCAGTGGCTATGCTAGCCTACTAACCCAGGCTTACTTTTTGTTTTTCCCCCAAGTGCAGCAAATTGTATTCGGTATATTTTTGCTTAAAAGTTGCAAATTCAAACCAATAAGAGTAGTTTTACATTTGAAAAGCACTTTACTCCTTGAAAGTCAAAGTAGAAACTTGGCAGAAACCTGCCCTAATCCGAGACTTACAATCTGACAAAGCTCGTTTGAAACCACTTAGATGTTGTCATATTATAATTTGATGTTGTCTGATTGCCGTTTGATTTGTCGTTTGATCTTGATGTTGCATTATTTGATGTTGTCATATTGCCGCCAGTGGTGCCGGAATGGGGGGCCTACCCTTTTACCAGAGGGGCAGGGGGGGCAGTACTGCCCGACTAAACTGTGGAGACGTCACATTTCCCACTCTTATCTAAACTTCCAAGTCCCCGAAGTCTCTTTGGAATAATGCTCCTTTCTCGCCCTATTTGCTGTGAGCTTTCCCTTCTTCGCTGCCATGGCCACAGTCTTCTTTTATCTTCATACCTTCACAGGATCAGTCGGAAGGAGAATTTTGCTTGTAGTGCCTGTGGACACCCTCTACAAGACCTCAATCATCTCCTCCTCGACTGTCCCGCTTCTGAACCCCTTCGTAAATCTAACTTTGGCTCCTCTCTTTCTATTCTTGACCAATGGTCCAGACGTTGGGGTGTGGCCCGACTGTTGGGTCTCCGCAGAGTTCCTCCGCGCCCCCATCCCTCGGAAGGGGTCAGGTAGTACCACCACCACCACAAGCAAGAGAGTATTGCAGCTCCAAGAAACATTCTAGTAATTAAAGTTTAGTATTTTGTGAACCAAAATAGCCTTTCCAGAAAAAAACGTTTTTGGTCTATCCAAAAATACATTACAGTTTTCAATTTATGAAAAAAAATATTTTTTTTATTATAAACAAATACTATCACTAAGTGGCACTAAAAAGATCATTAAATTAATTATAACAAAATGGAAGAGGCTATTTTACCGAAAATTTTTATCTAATTTTTTATTAATTCTAACCCAACTCGAATTCTCACTCTAAAAGTAACCCCAAAACTAACTCAAACCTCAATCTTAACCACCAACCAGTGCCGTCGCCAAAGCAAACGAAGTGAGGGGGCACTAGCCAAAAATAAAGAGAGCTAAAATTTGCCTCTAAAACTGATCTTCAGATTTTGTTCGGCTACAATTATGCGGAATTTGAAAAGAAGATATGCAGTGGTTCTGAGCTCGTTTCGTCTGCGGCCCATAATCGCTTGAAAAATCTATCTACAGCAAAGATTGCTACCAGACGTGCAACAGAGATTTTGCTGAGGGGGTGAACCAAAAAAATTTTTTTTGCATAAAAGCTGCATGATTTAGCCCCGTGCTGAACAAACTGATGCAACTCAAGCGTATCACAGACGGACATATAGTCACTAAATATTAGTGACTGTGGGCGGGGGCCAAGAAACGGTGCCCACAGCCGCTGGACGATTTTTGCAATTTTTTAGCAAAAAAATATAGACTTCAACGCCATTTTAATCACATTTCGCTCTTGTTGAAACCATACAAATAAAGAAGTTATTTTAAAAAATTGAATTGCTTAGCACCTTCAGCACCCCCTTACTTCAGGTGAAGTCTAAAATGCGTTTAAACGACCTCAAAATCTTGAGTGTGCATTAAAACCCAAAACAGCTGGTCTTTGAAAAAAAAAGTTTTCACATGTTGTTTCATGTCATAATCACTAACGAAGAACCGGTAGCGATTCTGCAGGTTTACATGTCTCTTCCACGACACATTCGTAAAGACGGAGTATTGCGTCAGATTTATGTACAGCAATTTTTCCATCAACAGCTGGTCTTTGAAAAAAAAAGTTTTCACATGTTGTTTCACGTCATAATCACTAACGAAGAACCGGTAGCGATTCTGCAGGTTTACATGTCTCTTCCACCACACATTCGTAAAGACGGAGTATTGCGTCAGATTTATGTACAGCAATTTTTCCATCTCATGTCGTTGTGTGATGTTCCAACAATAGTCTTTTTAGTAAACCAAAATGGGGACACAAGCAGCCGTTAGAGGGGGGAGGCACAGCACCCTTGTCTTCCCCCCCCTCCCCCGTAGTGACGGCACTGATCGTTAACCATAAAAAAGCAAATAAAAAAAAAACACTTATGTATATTTTTTATTTTCGTTTTATGTTTTTTAACTGGGAAATTCAAGGTAAAATAGTCACTAATTTGCAACAAATTGCGTGTGTTAAATGATTTCGAAATGCCGTAAAATAAACAAACAAACTTGCGGAATGTATTTGATTAGCCAGTAACATCCGATTTAGTTCCGTCAGTTTAAATTGACGCTAGGAAGATAGGGTGCTACAAAATTTTAAATTTAGTACTCAAGGATCCTATGTTTGTAAGTTTAAGCATTACTCTTAAGACATTCAAGTTTCTAACTTTGTTTGTAGCCAGAGCAGCAACTATAGGGGGGGCAAAGGGGGCGGTGCCCCCAAGCACAAATTTTGCCCCCCTCCCCCCAAACCCAAAGCGACGATAGTAGAAAATAGTGGTAAGTATAATTGTAAGCGCCCCCCCTGAAGGAAATTTTTGACCTCCCTAGAACAACGCTCTAGTTTCGGCATTGTTTGTAGCCCTAATTGGAACGATCGACGCGGGCGTTGCCAGTGATGGATTCTGGAATTCAAGGGGTCTGGACCTCTGCTCAAGCCGAAGAAATGTAAGAAAAACTGTTATAAAATCCATTGCAATAACTGAAGCAAGATCGATTTTTTGTTCAGACTTAACAGTAAAATATTCCGTGGGGGGCGGCAATGATAATCACCAAAATTATCTTCTTTTGTAAATGCAGACGAATTAGGTTAAAACTTGTAAATTTTTTCATTTCATGAGCTGCCAGCTTGTAAAAATAAGGCTAATATTTTACCATCAACCACCACCCTCATAGGCCATTTACGCAGCCAATTTAATTATGTTTTTGCCCTGCTAATTCCTATGCCACGTTTTAAAAGCAATAATTTTTGTTAAAGTAGGCCTAAAATTAAGTTATTTTTGCACAAAAAAATTGCAAAATCTCCGAGCGCTGGGGAAAAACCCCCAGACCCCCGTGCCTCCGGCTATGGAGGCGTCGCCCTCAAAACCCCCAATTGCTGAACCAACCCATACTTAATGGATAATTCGTTTGTTATTATTTTTAGGCCCAGTGTTTATGCGAGGTGTTCAGTACTCTGACTTTGTTGAAGTGTTTAATTGTTGACAGCATTAAAGAGCAATGTTGGTGGCAATGACTGTATGTACAGTATTAAAAGCGCCCTTTGGAAAAGCTGCCTCCCCCTCTTGCCCTTTCGACATTCCGGCACCCTAATTACTGCAGCCGAATTTTTTCCCGTGAAGGTAAAATTTTTCCGTTAAAGTATTTCAAAATTAAACAATTAAAAAACTGAACAATTAGTTTTGACACGTATAGTGTTAAAATTAAAGCAATTAGACCTCAATGCCCCTTTAAAACTATTCGTTTTTGTTACTACTCGCATTTTTTTATTAAACGAAGACTTGTTCACCCCCATCTTACACGGGGTATTTGACCACCGCATTTTACACGATAAGAGGTTGTTTTTGCCCCCACCCACCCCCCCCCCTCATGTAACTCCTAAACCAAACACCATGGGAACACCAAATACGGCATCCGGGTTGCTATTCACCAAAATTTTTTAGAAAAATTGGTTTTGAGTTGATGACATTGTGAAATCACGGCCATTTTTTGAAAAATGACATTATCTTTCAATGATGTCAAAGGCGGTTCAATTGAACATCGGTTAGTGGTTTTTGATACTGAATCATAAAATGCCCTAGTTAACTTAGTTACGTCACACAAACTTTTAATGACGTCATTTAAGTTAAATTTGCTCAGATTTTGGAAAGTGACTTCAGAAAACCTCAAAAATCGGAAAACTTCCCGTTACCTTAATAGCTTAAAATTTTCAGGAGTTATTTGAAACAAATTTTGACCAAAGTCAACTTGATTTGAACTAAAAATCTTTTTTTTGAAGAGATTTATCACCAAAAAACGAGGGGCAAAAAAGCCCTTCTCTCCGTGTAAAATAAGGTTGAGTTGTTATTGACCCAAAGTAGGAGTTCGTATCGATTCTGCCTTTTAATGAGCAGTGAGTCCAATTTCAATGCCAAACGTTGCATTCTCGACTACGTTAAAAAGCATAATTTATACAAGGCAATATACGTATAAAAAGAAAAAATAGTAGTAACAAAATTTATTTGGACGAGACAACACATAGGAAGAAAAAAATAGTAACAGAATTTTAGTTGATCATATTGTTGCATTCGTATAGCCACAAACACGAAGGAGTAACCGACAAATCTTAGTGCTATACAGAAAAATCTTCCTTTAAATTCGAATACCTCTGCAGTTATCAAGGCAAGTGGTGCAGGTTCCCAAACGATTTAGATTGACAACGCTAACGGTACATTGAGAACAAGATGAGGTCAAAGCTTGCATGATGCATTCGTTAGTAGGATCTGTGAGCAGTTTAAGAACAATTGATACCAGTAACTCAGAAACAATATTTTTAAAAAATCAAAATTAACCATATTGCCAAGAATAATTTTTAGAAAAAAAAAAGTCAAATAATTACATTAATATTCCTTGTAATTAAATCTTGCAATAAAGCACCAGTCCTTTTAAAGTTTCGCAGCACTCACCAAAACTCATGCAATTTTGGGTTAAGTTGTGCGCGTGATACATCGTCTTCAACGGCGTCACTTTCTTTTATTTCAAACTCTTCTACAAGGACGTAGCCTCTTTTCTTTTAAATGGTTTGTTATATAAATACAAAGTATTGTCCAGATGCAAAATGAGACGTCACTATACGATAAATTCTAGTCTCAAATCGGAACTAAGTCTTCTAATATCAGCCTAAGTATCTCTATTAAAACAAAATTTATCAAAATAATGTGCTTGGTTATTCCAGTTCAGCGCAGAAGCTCATTTGCATAGGGTTAGAGTTACGTACAAAAATCTTTTACCAACCTTCTGCGCAAGAAAGGGTAACGTAGCCGAGACAAAACTTCGAAAACAAATTTGGAACTTCAGTTTCGTTGAAACAGCTATCACTGGCAATGCAGCTCTGACAAGCGTAAGTGCCTCTGGTTCGAACTCTTTCAGGACAAGTGTCACGTGGAAAACGCTTACCTAAAAAATTGAAATCTCTATTATATATGTTTGAACAAGGACTTAAGGCAAAATCAATGGGGGTATCTAAAGTTAGGCCAATCACATTAGACTAGCTAGGCGTTGACTCCATCCTTTTTGATTCAGCTGTTCCAAAGATGTTCTATTTCAAGCACGAGGTTGGGGCCTCTAATCATTCTAATATAATGATTTTTATTGGCAACCCTGACGTTGATAGCCTAAGCGTCGTTCGCGATGCCATCCCAGTTCTAACCTAAAGTAACGACGGTATTAGGCTACTGCATTGGGTCGTTTTGCTGCGCACTGATCAGTTTGATCATGCCAGCATAACAGATTCGAGCTGGAAAAAAGAGCAGACTACACGGTAGCCTAGATAACAAAGTCTAAGAACAAGCGAAAGTAAGGCTGGTGGAGTAGTATTGGTAGGCCATTGATCGCAACTTAGTAGGAAAAGCTTATTCTAGGGTCCCAAATACTGTAAGTAAATACCACATGCCTACTCAGGTACTGGTAGTCTTATTATCAGTTATGAGTTTGTACTTTGTAGCCTAGTATTAAAAGCCTGATCGCTAGGCTAGGCAACAATATAATTTAGACTGAAGTGTAAAATGTATATGACAGCCTTAGTTTTACTGAGATTGCTAGGATACCGTGCAGTCTACTCTTTTTACCAGCTCGAATCTGTTGTGCCGACAAGATCAAACTGATTAGTGTGCAGCGATACGAATCAATGCAGTTGCCAAAAAGCGGAGTTGTTTTAGGAACTGGGATGACGTCGCTAACGACGCTGAGGCTATCAACGTCAGGGTTGCCAATAAAAATTATAACACTAGACCGATTGGATGCCACTACGTCGCGTTTGAAGTAAAATATCTCTGGAACGGCTGGATCAAAAACAATGGAGTCAACGCCAATCTAGTCTGATACGACTGGGCTAAAATCAGATACTCGCATTGATTTTGCCTTTAATTCTCGTTTAAGCAAAGATGCTGGCTCTGTACCAACTTTTCTCGCTTTCTGACTGTCAATTAGTATTGAAATTAATGTTCATCATTCATACCAAAATTTTCTGAAGATTTTACTTACGAGTTGACTTGGGCCTGTCAACTCTGCCTCAATGCTTATAATTTATCTTCCGCAGCGATCGTCAAAGCCTTGCAGGAAGGGTATCGAGCCGAACACAGACCTAGTGCAAGTGAGACAATAAAGATCAAAAATAGTATTCCAAACAATCCAACACCCATAATTTATTCACGAACTTGGCTACGGTGTTTACTCATAGGTGGGCACAAGTCCGTTAATCCGTTAATAACGAAGCTAACTTTTTCATTAACTCGTTAATCCGTTAAAAAGTTTTTTCATGTTAACAGACTAAATTAACTTCCGTTAAGTGCTGTTAACGGGCCAAAGTAACTTCCGTTAAGTTCTGTTAACTTTCGTTAAGGTTTTTATCGTTAATATCTTGCAGCTTCGTTGTGCATTTGAACTTGTTTTTATCTTGAAATTAGATTTGATTGTAAAATATAACTTTCAAAACACAAAAAGACCACCATAGCAATAAATATTTCCTTACAATCAGCTCAACAGCGTCAATACGTGTTCTAGAAGCGAGTGAATAAAACGAAATGTAAATTACACGCAAAATGTTAACGGATTAACGGACTTTATTAACTTCCGTTAATTAAAGCTGAAAATAACGGATTAACGTTAACGGAGGTGTGAAGTTTGTTAACGGACTAGTGGTTAACGAAGCTAACGTTTTGCATTAACTTGCCCACCTATGTGTCTGCTGCATCACCTATACTTCATTTCATTATATCTTGCATTTTGCAGTAGCCTACTTACTCAAACAGTTTTCAACGCAATCTTCGCAATTTTCAACAGTATCCTCGCTCAGTTCTATGGACTGACAGACATCACTGCAGTTTCCCTCAACTGCTTCCGCTATGCATTCAATGCCAAATGAAGAGCTCAATGGTTCACTAAATTCAGTTTCTGAAAAATCGTTGCAGAATAATTATTAAAAGCATTTAGATTGGGATAATAATCCCTAAAGTAATTTACTCCAAACAAAATTGAAGGTTTAACAATAAATATCTGAAAAAACTAAAAAATATTATCATTTCTCGTTCTCCTCGTCCAGAACAGCACTCAGCATTTTGTCAACTTTTTTGCCACTTTATGATTCGCCTTTAAAACTACCCTCCTTCGGAAAAAATGAGAACCAAAAACAAACAATGGTTTCAAAAAAGGAAAGAGGATGATGATGATGCAGGCTCATCATAATTTCGCGTACCATATCAACCCCCCCCGACGAAAGCATTTGGTGACTTGTGTTAATTCAGAAATCATCACTGCGATTTTTTTATTACAATTAAGTACCGTAAATATTCACATTGACAAATACACAACTATGCTATTGTTTCGATTACTTGTCGTAAGTAAGAACAAATATCTAGCTTACCACATTCCTCTACCAAGCAAGTAATACAGCCATCATTTAGATTTTCGTTTCTTCCTAAACATCTGTTCTCACCAAAACAATCTTCGCAAGTTTCTCGTTCATTCTTTGAAGCTTAATAAGCAAAAAACGTAATATCCGTGTTTCGCTAGTAAGTTGTAACACTTCTCTAATCTTTATAACAGATCTTTCTGAACCGTGTTTGAACCCTATATTATACAAGGGTTGTGATAAATCTCATCAGAAAAGAGTTTTTCGCTTCAAATCAACTTGACTTTGAGTCAAATTTATTCACAAATAGCCATTGAAAATTTAAGGTTGCTATGATGCCTATGACATCAGCAAAATGACGTAATTTTTCCAAAACTTGGCCTTTACGTCACAATAAGGATGTCATCAACCCAAAGTTAGTTTTTTAAAAATTTCGATAAATACCACCCATATGCCAAATTTGGTGCTCCCATGATTTTCGGTTTAAAAGTTATGTTTAAGGGGAGCATTTTTGCCCAAGTAAAATGCGTTGGTTGAAAAGCCGATGTAAAAGAGGATTCAGAAAAAGACAATATGCTACTGCAAAGTCTTAAACTAAAATACCCCTTTAACTTGAAAAAAAAAAGAACTTACGTCGATTTGGTTTTCGTTTTTCTTCCTGCAAAGACGATGCAAAGAATGTCAGTAGCAGTGATGTAAAGAATAATTTTGCAAATACTTTCATTGTTATTTACTGTATACTGTACTTCAAATATGAAAAATTGGCTTGTAATTAGTCCTATCTACAGTAGGGTAGACCTACTATTTTTTCTTATTTCTACCTATTATTATTATTATTATTTCACCAATTATTCCTAGTGTTATTTTACACAGCCATTTGATGGCCACTGTAGCTTTTCAATTTTTTTTACAGCCCACTTTTTCAAAAGTGTATCTAACAACAAAAAGTAAAGCAAGAAACTTACGAACAGGTTTGCTAAATTTAGGTATCAGTTCGCGCAAGCCGTTGCAAACTGGCTGAATAGCACCACTGGTTGCGTATTTTTTTAATTCAAACTTTAGCTACCGTACAGTATCTAAAAATTAAAATAGCTTCAAACGCGCAGGAAAAGTTCACACAACCGTTCGAAGGACAGCTCTACTAACTTATACCGTAGGCAGAGTTCTTTAAGACTAATAAAAAGAACTCTGCTCTAGGATATCCTGCTGTATGATTCGAACAGTTCTTCGGCTTCTAATGTTTGTGACCTGCTGCAATTTATTCTAAAGGTGTGTTTACACAGGACGCGAAGCAATACGAAGCGAAGAGAAGCAACCAAAATGTGACGTCATTGATAATTTGTGAAAGCTTGCAACCGGTAGCAATCTTCACGAACGATAGCTTAACTTGGCTAATACAAAATCGTTGATGAAAGGTACGTCGGTATATTTTGAGCAAGTGACGTGGGCGACTACTCGCGAAGGCTGCCAAAAGTCCCTTCGCACTTTGTGACCCAGCGTTTAAGTGGGGCCAGGCTTTTCGGGTCGGTTTAGGGCTTAAGATTGACAAAATGTCGGGCTTAACTCGGGCTTGATATATACGTATTTCCTGTACCTTAAGTTTTTGTCTTTAAGATGCTATAAAAGCATAATTAATATAACTTTGAAACACTGAATGATGACGTCGTTTAAACATCAATTGGATTATTACACAATTGTTATTATTACGTCAAAATTTATCAGCAATGTGTAGTTTTATTTTAAACGTATACGAGCAATAAAGTCAAAAATTTTTTTAAACTTAACCTAATTTCGGGCTTTTTCGGGTCTGGTTTTGGCTTCAAACCACTTTTCGGATTCGGGCCTATGTTTTTGCGTCTGAGCCTGCACTTGTCTGCCCCTTTACAACTGTGGCGAAGCCAATACTTAAACTGTAGGGGGACGCGTCCCCCCATTGAGAGTTAGCGTCCCCCCATCGAGATTTAGCCTCCCCCCATCGAGATTTCAGCGCTGGATAATCAGACGAAAAAGTTCCTGTCAGCACCAATAAATCCCTAATTCCCACCGAATGGGCCATAGTTCCAAATTGCATTGAAGACCTTTTTATTTTATTTCTTTTGGCCTTCGCTCGATTTAGGGGACAAATACCCTTTAATTTTTGGTGAAGACTTTTTTGGGGGGTTTTTAATCGAATTCGGGGACAGAATTTGAACTTGAATAATAATTTCCACTAAATTTCATTTGCATTCCGAGTGCGTTTGGTCAAGGCTGCAAAAGCGTCCCTCCATGCAAAATTTTACAGATTAAGTATTGGGCGTAGCCAGGGGCGTATTTAAGGGGGGGGCCTTTGGCCACGGCCCCCCATTTGGGTCGCCAGGAAAGTATAATTAGCATAGAATAGTATGCAAAAGTGTGGCATGCCCACCCCTCACCTTTGTAACTTGGACAGAAGGCATTTTGAATTTTGGACTGAAGGCATTTTGAATTGCATTTTGATAGTATGCAAAAGTGTGGCATGCCCACTCATACTAAATCCTGGGTAAAAAAGGTCACTGTGCGACCCCTAAACCTCAATTTTTTTTTCTCAAACTCTGTATTCTTGATTTTCTTTGGGAACCTCCTATTTTGAAAAAGGTAGAAAAAAATCAAAACAGTTCGGGGCAACTGCAACACCCTAGCGTCCACGTGGTAATTACTAGCTTGCAGACTTAATTATGTCCCAAGACTTGACTTGTTTTTCGATAGCAATAGCCTTGTGAAGCAAGTTTCGTTGAGAAATTGTGTGTGCTTTCGTTTGTTAAGCATTTGCTTCAATATAAAATCTCAAAAAATATCGTTTATTTAGTCTAAATTTTTGAGGTCAATAACGTCAATTTTTTTGAATATTTAGGTCAATTTTTTTTCTGTTTTTGGGTAAATAACAACTTGCGCTAGTGATGATATTCTTCATTCAATCATGACCATCCGGCTGAAACAGTACTGGTACTGTCGACTAACTAGCGGAGGTGGAGTCGAGGACACAAGGCTCGAGGCCAAGGCCAAGGACAAAAAAAATCTGAGGCCAAGGCCAAGGACAGCCTTTCCGAGGACAGACCCTCTCGAGGCCAAGGACAGGAATGCTCGAGGCCAAGGACCAAGGACACAGCCACAAGTGTTCTCCAAAAAAAAGGTCTTCAAAATTTTTTTTTCAGGTGATCTCCAATTCATAGGCGTTGCCAGAATTTTTGATTGGGGGAGGCCAAAACCACAAATCACGAGCAGTGACGTCATCAAAACTTTTACACAGAGGAAGTTTTTGTGGGACAAAGATATCGTAGGATGGAAGATCTGAAATCGTTGCCTGTTGGCAGATAACCAGGATTTTGTAAGGGGAGAGGGCTTAAACTAATAGTTGAAAAATGCAAATATTTAGCTTTGGAAACGTGTTGAGAAAGCTAGTGTAACTCAAAGGTATCGCAGACGGGGGTCTGGGGGCGGGGCCCCCAGCTGCCGGAGGCTTTAGGGGTCTGGGGACTAAGCCCCCAGCCGCTGGGCGATTTTTTGTAATATTTTGGTAAAAAAGCTATTTTATTGCCATTTGATCACATTTCGCCAGTGTTCAGAGCCATTTGAAAGCACTAGATTTTTGACATTTGAAAGCCAATTGAAAAAATCAAATTGTTTAATCCTCCTTTTACTTGCAATTTAAGTCCAAAACACGTTTAACATCTTGCATTTTGGAGTTAAATTTTAATTGTAAGTGATTTGGTCTAGATAGGGGGAAGTAAGGTGCATCGTATCTTGCAACATTTTGGCAGAAAATAATAATCCACTCGAAGATTTTCCTTAGAGATTTTTGTTTGTCATGAACATAACCAGTTTTAAGAGTACATGTTCGGCAAGGGGGCCCAGGCCCTCTCAATTGAAGTTCAATGATTTGTTCAATCAGCATTTTCCATGGCTAATTTTTTTTAAAGTTTTTTGTGCATAAAAACCGGCGAGATTGGAGGTGAATTACTGAAATGCATAGGTGGGCACAAGTCCGTTAATCCGTTAATAACGAAGCTAACTTTTTCATTAACTCGTTAATCCGTTAAAAAGTTTTTTCATGTTAACGGACTAAATTAACTTCCGTTAAGTGCTGTTAACGGACCAAAGTAACTTCCGTTAAGTTCTGTTAACTTCCGTTAAGGTTTTTGTCGTTAATATCTTGCAGCTTCGTTGTGCATTTGAACTTGTTTTTATCTTGAAATTAGATTAGACTGTAAAATATATCTTTCAAAACACAAAAAGACCACCATAGCAATAAATACTTCCTTACAATCAGCTCAACAGCGTCAATACGTGTTCTAGAAGCGAGTGAATAAAACGAAATGTAAATTGCACGCTAAATGTTAACGGATTAACGGACTTTATTAACTTCCGTTAATTAAAGCTGAAAATAACGGATTAACGTTAACGGAGGTGTGAAGTTTGTTATCGGACTAGTGGTTAACGAAGCTAACGTTTTGCGTTAACTTGCCCACCTATGCTGAAATGTTACTGAAAAATGGTACAATAGATGGTTACGTCTACTAACCATGTTATTGCCGGGCCGAATTTACATCGCGCTAGGCCCATGACACTTTGGAGATTTTCGCAACATTTTTCTACCAAACATAGGTGAAAATCAAAACATAAGTCTTACGATTTCAGCTCGGGGCCGCCTCACTGGTACTGCGTCATATTATGGTAAATTCTGCCCTGATTAATGCATTACGCTCATAAAAAGGCTAGATGTGGGCCTGAGATATCAACTTTTAGGACAAAAACTCTCCATTTCCTCCGGGTTATACGCTTAAATTGGCTGGTAAAATTTGCATTGAGGGAACCCGGCGCCCCTGGTCATCAATATTGTTGTTAGTTACTGTTGTAAGCGATAAAGCTAAAAAGAAACTAAAACTGAAGAAACAACAGGCTTTTTCGTCACATTTTTGTCATTGGTGAAATTTTAATTGGGGGGGCCGAGCCCCCTGGCCTCCCCCCTTGGCGACGCCTATGCTCCAAGTGAGGAAAACAAAAAAGGTGTTCGCATATTTTTCGCGAGGTTTCTGGCGTTTTTCAGCGAAATTTCAACTGTTCAAAAAATACTACTGTCCTCGAGCCGAGGACAGGGCAGTTTTCGAGGACTTGAGACTTCGAGGCCAAGGACAAGGACTTGACCTTCAAGGCCAAGGCCAAGGACTTCAAAATGTGTCCTCGTCCTGCCAAGGGCGTCCTCGAGGACTCCACTTCTGCTAACTAGACCATTATATAATTGACACCTAGTTTGACTAGACCACCATTTTGATCCTTGGTTTGACCGCTGATATTATTTCTTGTGCTGTAGATATGTACGCTAAGCCTACAGTTTCAGTAGAAGCAAACGAAAAGTCCAACAAATCCAATTGTCTACGCTGATGACTCATAACAATTGATTGGCTATGCAAGTGACTTATAGTACGAGGCTTTGTTGGGCATGAAGTGAATTAATTTTTTAGGCCAATAGGTTATTTCGGTTCAGACTGTAGAATTCTGCTGCCTGAAAGCAGTTGTGTTGCGCAAAATGCGCAACATGTATGAAAAGCAGTGATGGGATTCAAAATTTTAAGAACAGGTTCTTTTTTGTATCGTGCTTACTAACAACAGGTTCGCTCATTTCCTTCTAAAACTAATTATCTCATCATCTCTACTAAATTGAAAAAAAAACAGTTGATAATATTAATATACGATACAATAGCATGATAATAAATAACGTTGAGAAAACAAAATATCTTGCAATTGTTATAGACAACCAATTGACATTTGAAAGTTACATTAATAATCTCTGGTTTAAACTTTCAAGATCAGTAAGAATCCTATTTAAGTTTAAAAAAACATTCTCCCCACAAAAGCCCTAATGCATTTATATTACAGAATTTTCCATTCTCAACTGTTGTATGGGTTGCCCGTCTAAGGAGCAACATACAGCTTTGAATTTTATGTTTTTTTTGAAATTTTATGTTTTATTCCGTCTAAAGGAGCATTTTATGAGTTATTCCGTTTAAAGGAGAGTTTTATCCCGTCTAAGGAGCATTTTATGTTAGCTTTGAATTTTATGTTTTATTGCGTAATACCCGATGAGCTTTACAATTCTGCAATTGAGGCGTAAACTGGAATATTTTTGGCAGACAGGCGATTGAGAAACAAAGGTCTAATGTCTGCAAAAAAACAAGAACGGGTTCGCTGATTATACTGACATTCCAAGAACGGGTTCGCGCGAACCCGTGCGAACCCCCTGAATCCCATCACTGGTGAAAAGCTATATTTACTGAAGTGTTATGATGGTGCCGCGCGACTTAAAAGTCACCCATGAGTCGCCCATCTGTCGTCGTGCAACGGCGACTAAGGCTGCGTTTATACATAGCGGTTTTCGAAATCAGGAATGAAACTTCAGCCACGTGTAAACGAGTTTTCTCGTTGTGGAACCAGGTTTCGTACTTTTCTTTTTCGAGCGGTTTTCGTGACGGGGTTTCCCGACTCGAATTGCCAAATTTATTGTGTAAACGCTCTGACAAGAAACCCTCGATCACATGATTTTTGTTGTGTGTTTTTGACGTTACGATGTTTGACGCCACAACATCTGCAAATTCAGCTCCAGAGCAGTGAATGCTTTTGTTTTGCCTGCGATGTTGCTTTCGCACTTCTTTTAATGCGTTTGAGGTTTGAAAACGTCGAAAAAGGCAGGTTTGAAAACCAGGTTTGAAAACTGGTTTTCGACACGTTTCTACATGCAGGGGTGCCGAAACCTAAGGGATATATCTCCCCAATAATTTGACTGCATTCCTGTCAATATTTTGACTATGGTCTGTATTTGAGCGCTAGATGACCTTTGATCTCTTTTTTTTTTTGGTCTTAACTTGATTTCGGATACAAAAACTTTTTAAATTCCGTTGAAGACCTTTTTTTTGGTCTTTAGTTCATTTTCTCAAAAGCGTGTTGCACGTTTGTCACATTTTATTCACATGAAGAAAATAGTGGTCGAGCTTCATCCCCCCCAATGTTTAAAATAGGGTAAAATTGTAATTTATCCCCTCCAATGCTCAACATAAATCGGCACCACTGCCCACATGCGCTAGGTTTCGTTCCTCGTGGTCAAAACCGCTATGTGTAAACGACTTTTTTTGCATAAGTAAATGCAATAGGTTTGACAACCAGGAGCGAAACCAAACTGTCAAACCTATATGTAAACCCAGCCTACAATATGTCGCCGGGCAACATCAGCGCGACAGCGACACTGCGTTAAAAGCTTTATTTAAACCAGGGATGTGGAAGCGGAAGCTGGAAGCGGTGGAAGCGGTTAATTTTTTGTGGAAGCGGAAGCACTTTGATGAAAGAGGTTGGAAGCGGAAGCGAACTCGGAAGCGGAAGTGTTGAAAAGGAGCCGGAAGCGGAAGCAATTTTTTCAAAATCAGGCGCTTCCGGATTTTCAACCTGGCTACAACCGTTGGGGTAAAAGGTAGCAATAACAATAAAAATATAAAATCGACAACTAGCGCATGGTATGGAATGGAATGGAAAATGGAATGAAATGGAACGGAAATTTCGGTATGGAATATGGAAGATGCCAGAATGGAATGAAATGGAAGATTTCAAGAATGGAATGGAATGGAAGACAATTTACCATACTTCCATCCCAATTCCATACTAGATTTTGTGCATTGTATTTACAGAAAAATACATACCGATGTCGGGTAGTGATAAATAATAATGCCACAGAAGTATTTAACTTCAATAGCCACGGGTAATATTTGTGGACAAATCGCTGTTCCTTGGTTGTTTATATTGCAGAAACAGTTTATACGTATTGCATTAAAGTAAATACATTGCAATTAACAGCATTGATGTTATAGTTGACGACTTCGACAGGTTTGACTTGTTTTTTGTTTTGGTTTTTTTGAGATTGACAATTTGCCAAGTCCTAAATTTGTTTTCTTACGTGGTTACGAAAACTCATATTTGCTATTTCCTTCCCGTTTCAGCTTAAGTTTATTCATATTTTTAGTTTTTCAGCTAACAATAATTCTTTTTGGTGTTAAAGCTTGGTATTTCTATTACGGTAAATGTTCTTTAGCAGTTTGGTTATGACAAATTTTATAGTTGATATGAGAGCAAACTAGTACGGCAATCATTAAACCATAGGCGTAACCAGGGGGCCCAGGCCGTGCCACCGAGAAAAAGAAAGGCCTTGCGCATCGCTGCAGACAAACTGATGACGTCATCACGAGTAGTCATTCGCGTCAACGCAAACGGCTTTGTTTGCAGCGAAAAAGCATCGTAAAGTATACCAAAAGGATATTTATAAGACTTGAGCAATCAAGTTTCGTGACAAATATTGGATTTATAAAAATTAAACGATAGCAATTTTGAAAGTTGGCCGAAAAAGAAAAAAGAATTTGAAAAACTAGAGATTCTTGAATTATAAATTATACGCAGTATGTTAGACTGGAATGTTTTTCAGTGCAGACTCGATATGTACAACAAACAACATTTTGCATCATATCATAAGCGTATAGTTTTCACAATCAAACACGGCAAGGCAGCATTTAATAAACGATGCTTATTGAATCAATAATAAACACTGTGATGTAACACCACCTTCATAAATTAGCCTATAACAATTTCAATCAAGGTCGCTCGTATATGAGTTGCGTAAGAATGTAAAAATAACACCTAAAATTTTGAAGATTAATACAGATACAAGTAACACTGCAGAAAAATAGTATATTGCAAATTAATTTTGCATTGAGAGTTGAAATCATATTGCTAGGTAGTTTCGTGAAAGAAGGAAAGGCATATTGCACAAATAATAGAACTACAGGGCGCAGGCGTATAAAATAACAACCAATAACTATGAAGTTAGAGACTGCAATTTTCTTCGTTTAGCCAATTTTGAAGCCCTAACTACATCGTTTTTTACAAAACAATAATTATTCAGTTGTACGTTAGTGCATGTGTATACTGCCATTTTTGCCGATGTAACTGGCTCGAGCTTAGAGTTGCATTCGTTTGTAAAATCTAACTCGAGTAATTCGTCGTCTAATGCAGCTAAAATTGAATTCATTGTTAAAGCACGTTGGCAGCTGGAGCGCAAAAATTCCTCAGATCCGATATTGAAAGACTATATAGCAGACAAGTGCAACGTGGACAATGCCTGAAGAAGGGTACAATAAACAACCTCTATTAATACCCTTTATTAACGAATTATTAAAAGAGTTTTCATCGCCGTGATTTGACACAAGAAGTTGCTTGCATTCCTCACATTTTAGTTTTTTAAATATTGAAAAACAGCAATATCCGCCAATATAAGTTATTACTGGCATACTTTCACGGGATGAGTTTATGTCTTGTTCAGTTACTGAAACAAGTATTGGTGAAGATGGAGAAGGAATTTCTGTTTTATATTGATCCCAGTTGAATTCAAAATCCGACAAACAGATGTCAACGTCATTCTTAAGTTTTAATTTTAGAACAGACAACAAGCGGAGCTTTTTTTCGCATTCGTACACTTGACGTAAAGACACATCGTATGTTCCTCCTGCAAGCTGTCTATACTGACCGAAACGAGCCTCTAGTGAGTCCGTTTGAAATTTTCCAAGTAGAACGTATTCCGCTCCCTACTCATCAATGCAATAGTCCGCTATTTCCAGGAGAGCATACGTGGTATGCTTTAAAGCTCCAAAGGTTTCTTTGGTCAGCCTTCCTGAAGAAGAATTCTCGGTTTTCCATTTTAATAGCCAATGAAAAAAGCTGTGGAGGAAAAGTTTTGGTTCATTGAGCTGCCTGCGTGCATTGGCTGTTGAAATTTATTGTTCAGCCGGCGTCCTTTCGTGATGTTTTCACGTTTACCACATCCCACCAAGTAGAAATGATTTCAATAAAATTGCTGGTGTCTTGATAATGCAAAATGTTAAATTTAGCTTCGAGTTGAATTAAAGCTTGGGAAACATACTCATTAAATACTTGAAGAACTATTTTAACATTTTGACGCTCCAGATTGCTTGGATGCAATAATTTGACAAAAAGTCTGAAGTTGAATTTTAGATTCTGGTGGCATTCTAGGCGATGCAAATGTTTTAAAGCTTCCAAAGTAGCAAACGATAATTCAGAGGAATTTGGTTTGATTTAGCCAAGTAGTTCTTATGCATTTCAAAATGTGGACAGAATCCAAAATCAAAAACAGAGGACGAGAACTGTCGCTGGGATGTGGATAAACAATAGATTTTTGTGGTGGAGATGAAAATGGCGACATTGCTCTGCCGTTGATTGCATTATTATCTGTAATAACAGATATAACTCGAAATCCAATTGTTTCAAGACCTGTGATAGTTTTCAAAATTAGTCTGTACAGTACTTCCGACTTCATCTTGGTTGATGGTATTATGTAGACTACATCTTTTAATGACGAAAAAAGACTGGTAATCATGAAGACAAAAGCTAAATTTGCTGGTTGTTCGCTGTTATATGCAGCACCAGCAATGTTTCCCCCTTTATAATCAAAGTAGGGTTTCAAATGTATTTCATCAACCAACAAGGATTCCGTTTTATCGCATGGTAACAAGACTTTAAACTTCAGCTTTGCGTAGAATAAAAACGTACTGTCGTGTTGTTCTTGAAACGGATCCATGGAAGAAGACAAGGGCGTACGCAGGGGGGGGTTTGGGGTGTTCAAACCCCCCCCCCCCCCCCCATTGGTCTGTCGACTAAAATGCACAATACAGAAAATATCTCGTTTTTAGCACTTCTGATCCTGTTTTTTTGCAATGACATGGACTCTAACATGATTTAAAGCAACTTTTGAAGCATTTAGAGTTTCTTAGGGGGGGTTATTTGTCAAAGGTATAACTTATAGTTTAGTAACAACTTTAAAAAATTGCCAAAATTAGCATATTTCACCGCCAAAAATGCTTAACATTTTCTTCATCAAAAATATGGAGAGGGGATTTCAGTATTAGTCAATTATTAATCCACTCAAATATTCCGTTCGTCCCCACCCCCACCCCATCCCCAACTATCTCACTCTATAAACTACAGAATATAAATGCTTGTGAGTTTTTTCAAATTATGATTTTATGATTTACCGGCTTGTAAATTAGAGGACTGAAATGTTACCATTAGCCACCGCCCACATAGCTCACTTATGCGCAAAGGCGTACAAAAGGGGATGGGGGTTTAAACCATCCTCCCTATTGATTCGACGTGTATCGTTCGAAATATCGTCTTATTGCGCAAAACAAACAAGCTCTTTCTTTTCTCATATTAATGCGAAATATTTAATTATAGTAAATATTTTTTTGTTATTTAATGCAACATTGTAAGCGACGAAGTGTAATATTGAAAATCTGGAATGTCGTGTTACGAGTCAGAGTTCAAAAGCGTTGGTGGGGAGAGGGGGTTATAGACCCCACATTTGCTTGTCAACCAAAATGCAGAATAAAGAAAATAACACGTTTTTAGCACTTCTGAGACTGGTTTTTGCACTGGAATGGACTAAAAAGTGATTTAAAACATTTTTTGAAGCATAAATTTAGGGGGGGGCTAATTTGTCAAAAATAAAACCCACAAATCAATAAAAACTCTGAAAATGGCCAAAAACAAGCAATTAAATTTGATCGCTATTGTAAAAATGCTAAACATAGGTTTCATCAACAAACATATTATAAACTTAGGAATAGGGGGGAAGGGCTATTCAGTATTACTTAATTACCATTCACTTGCCTCAAAATTTTTTTCATTAGTCCCTTCCCAAATATTTTTCTCTGTAAAATATAGACGAAATAGATTACTCCGCGTAAGTTTTCTTGAACTATAAGATTTCATGATTTACCAGCATGTAAACAAGAAAACTAAAATTTTACCATTAGCCACCTTCCACATAGCCCATTTATGCAAACAGTTTAATCAGGTTTGCCCTGCCAATTTCTATGCCACGTTTTAAAAGCATTATTTTGTATTAATAAAGCCCTAAAATTAAGTTATTTTTGAAAAAAAAATGCAAAATTTTCAAGCGTTGGGGACTCCGCCCCCAGACCCCCGTGTCTCCAGCGGCTGGGGGCTTTGCCCCCAGACCCCCAATAGCCTCTGGCGGCTGGGGGCTCAGCCCCCAGACCCCCAAGACAGCCCCTCCGAATCGCGAATTTCTAGCTACGCGCCTGCCACACTTCGTAATGTTTATAATTATACGGGGGTAGGGAGCTTTTGTTTTGAACAATTTTTTCTTCATTGTTCAGTTGCAAACCTTATGATGTTAACTGTAGATGTACGCTTAATGCTTAATTGTTTTTTGGTTGAAAAATATTTGTTGCATTACGCAGTGTGTGACTTTGATTTCATTTTGTTACATTGCACTAAGTTATTTATTCGCCAAATATAGATCGCGAAAAAACTTTTGACGTCACTTTTGAAACCCCCCCCATTGAAAAATCCTGCGTACGCCACTGGAAGAAGATATTGTTAATCGTCGAATTGTCGTGTAGCACAGTAAAATGATCTTGTCTATGCTGCGCAAAAATCTATAGCCATGAGGAGACAAGTTATAAAATATTGACGAAAAGATCAGGTAGTCATTGGAGTAACTGTTTTTCTTTTTTGTCAGTAATTCCAATTGTTCATAAACAAACGATACAAAAGAGCAAAATGAGCATTTCTCAGTCATAAACAAACAAAGAAGTGATAAGATGAACTTGATATAAAATATACAGAGAGAATCCAAATCCGACTCACTAGAGATTTCAACAGCTTCATCCAATGAATTTACTTTTGTTATGGTTTCACAAACTTGGTGTATGGTACTAATGTTTACAAGTTTTAGAGGCAGTTTTTTGTCTTGTAGTTGAATTAATTTAACAGAATCGATGTAAACATTGAGCGACAAATCTTCTTGTATCAAAATTGCGCTTTTGATTTGTGGTCCCATTTTATCGGATTTGCTCAGGATGCAAACAGTTACTTCTTTGGGATTGTCATCAATAAGTAGCCATGGAGAAGTAGGAACGAATTTTGCCTTGATGTCAGTTAAGCATCTGCAAGCGTCTTGCTCTAGTCGTCCTTTCTCATCTTCTTTGCTTTGTTCAATTGTTTTTGCTATCAAATCTTCTTTTTTTTGCAACATATCGCTTTTGCTTGAGCGCGGTATCTAATATTGCTTGGATAAATACGAGGGGGCATTTGGAAGCTGTGACGGAATCGCACCAGATTTCAACTTAGAATGTTTTAATTCGCATGAGATTCGTTTTCCAGTTTTTTCGTCAAAACGGATTGCGTTTGCAACATTTCATGCGCTTGGAAATGAAGTTCACATACCTGTCAATCAAAAATTATTTAAGTATCAAGTCAAGATTTTACGTGATTCTGCATGCTTTTTTGCTTTATAGTTAAAACATTGCAGTAATTTATTAATGTTGCTTGTGACTGCATAATCATGCGGAAAATAATCGAATTTTACGGTTTGTAAGTCATACGTATGATAATAACGCTATAGAAATATCTTAATTGTAACCACCGTCAGCAGTCAGCAAACGTTAAACAGATTTCATAAATTAATATATTTCATCCACTGCGTAGCATCATCAGTGTTTTTTAAAGTTGAAACAAACTAATAAAAGATACTTAAAATACACTACTAAATTCTGGCACTGGCGTTTACTAGATAAAAACTAAAAGTGGCATGGCAAAAAGTGGAAGATCTGCAAAACATTACGTAGAAAGAGGTTACATTTCAGTCCGGTAGGGAAAGACAGCCGCAAAACATAACCACAGCTTCTGTCTGATTACGTGCAAAATAACACAACAGCACCATGAAGTTCTTCTTCTTGCTTATCGGGACCGAGGGTTCAACCTTCTACCAGTACCACCCCGTGAACGCTGTAGATTGCCCGTCTGATTGTTGCCATTCATTTCATGTATATTGCAACAACTTACCGGATAACAATTACGACATAATAAGCTTACCATAAATTTATTGTCTCACACACAAGAAGCCAACTTACCTTACTGGTTTGAGATGGAGTGCAATTTTTTCCTCTTGATTGCGTGTATCCATTTCCGTTTTATTTCTAACTCTGCTGGAAAACTAAATACTGAAACTTGGGGGCTAGTTTTGTAATTTCCTTCACAATTAGGTACACGCAGCATCTCTAGGGCATTTTGGAGATAGCTCGACGGTTGAATAAAAAAACTGACTTGAAGATATTGCAAAACAAAAAAAATTATAGTACCGGTAAATAATTTACATTTTTGAAGACCTAAAGCTGTTGAATTGCTAATAAAATAACGCTGTTTAAGCTAAATAAGTTTTTGCTTTTTGAGCATCGATTAGTTCTATGTTATCGAACATTAGATACTGACTACACCTGCTAATGAAACTGGAAACTTCGACTTGTTATTGTTATACTTTTGACATTATTTTTTATATAGCGGTACATTAACTTCGCTAATTGACATTCTTGATCTTAGTTTTTACACTGAATAACGATAAATTCGCCAACAAACCTATCCAGCTTGCTTTTGTACAAAATGAAATTTGTTACATTACTGCTATTTGTTTCAGCTACTCCATACTAAACAGTACTGATTAGTTAGTGTCAACGATCTCATGCGCTCGCAGCAATGCGAAATTGAATTAATCTTCTTCTGACAAAGGACTACTTGTGATGACGTCATTGTCAATGCGCAAGGCCTTTCTTTTTTTCGGTGGCCACGCCCAGGCCCTCTGCCTTCCCCCCGATCGAAATCGCAAGTTAAATATCCTTTCAATTTCCTCTAACATCAGAAAAAAATTAGCTCTCTTGCTTATGACATATAAAAAAATTGATTTTAGAGGTATTATTTTGGAGAGTTTTCAAAAGAGCCACTCTCTCAAATCATGTCAAAATATTTGGTTTTTAAACATCTGCTGGTATAAAAAAAAGTAATGTCCTAGCTTGAGCCGTTCAAAAAACTAATTTGAGGGGAGTCTATTTGGGGGCCACTGGGGGGGGGTGTGGTACCTCCGTACTATGTCAAACTATTTTTTGCTTAAATATCTACCAATAAAAACAAAAAACTATCACCCTCGCTTGAGCAATTAAAAAAATTAGTTTTTTAGGGCCCCATTTTGGGGGGTTCTGGGGAGAAGCCTCAAAAAAATTCAGGAGACAAAATAGCATTTGCAGCCCAACAAATTTACACAAAAATTAGATATCGATGTTGGGTGGTTTAGTAGAAGAAGAGTGCACAAAATTTAGAAAGCAAAAAATGAAAAAAGAGAAAAAACTCAAAGCGGCTAAAAGTGTAGGAAGAGATGACAGAGTATCTTACGACATATAACCATGTGAAATATTTTTTGCCGTACTGAAGCCGTTTTTGAATAAGACCGCTTTTTATACTAAACTTTTGAAGTAGTTTTCAGGTCCTAAACCTGAAGTTACAACTTGCAAGACTCATTGCCTTGAAATTAGACACACACAAATAACTTATGAATCTCAAACTGCTGTCAAAATTTCATGTAGCTAGAGCAAACCATTATCGAGTTATAAATAAAAGTCTGAAACTTCGAACTCGTTAACTTTGAAAATGGCCGAGTAAAAACTAAAAAACATGCGACGTGAGATCAGTCGTTTCAATTATAGGCTTCCAGGTTTAATCTGTCTTGTGTATGCTTTCTATCAGTTTTTCTGCACCATGTTTTGGCAATCAAAAACAATCTACCAGTACCTGATGATTCCATGCAACTACTGTACTAATCCTGAACCAGTAGCTCAAATAATGAAATATAAGACATCACGTGCTCTGCATGCTGTCACAAGCTACTACACTTGTATGAAACTACCCTATGTATTATACCTTTGCCGTTTACATGTGTGTTGGATTATGGAATAAATTTTGCTACTAAGGCTATTTTGTTATTGTAAATTTGTGTAGCCTAGTCTTCGTAAATTTGTGTAGCCTAGTCTTCGTACATACAGACATAGGTCTGCCAGATCTGAGATAGGCTCCAGACATAGTACAGAAAGCCTAATTCTTGATGCCATGACCTGTTGACAAATAGGCTACACTGAACTAACTCTGTAACTCTGAAATGCAAGCGCATGTGTAGTAGAAACTGTTGTCTAGCCTTGAGCTTGTACCAATGCCATAGGCCTACTGCATACAGGGAGGGTGTGTCGCTAGGCTTTGTTTTGTGCGTTTACTCTGATGATTGTTTCCCACAAATCTGTTTCTTCTACATTTGTCTGCCTTTGTTTCATCTTCTCACCGACAGGGGAACCGAAACCCGGGGTGGGGGGAATGGGGAGATATATCCTCCCCAATAATTTGACTATATCCCCCCCAATAATTTGAGTATAGTCTGCATACTCAAATTATTGGGGGGATTTTGGTGTTCACTGAATTTGCTGTTCACTGTATTTTTATTGGTGTTCACTGAATTTGCTCTCCTGAAAAAATCGTGGTCGAGGTTCATCCCCCAAAGTTGAAAATAGGGCAAAATTGGGGTAAAATTGCAAGTTATCCCCCCAATGCTCAACAAAAATCTGCACACCTGCTCACCCAACGTCCCAAACCTTTCCTAGTCTAGCCTACCAAAACCAAAATCTTTTTGTTGGTGTCAAAACAAAAACACGTTCAGCCGATCAAAACTAACTTTCTTGTAGCCAAAATAGCCGATTCTACGATGCTCTGAAATCTGAAAAAATAAACTTGAACCGAAGGCACCTTTTCCTGTTTTAGTAGAAGTATTGTTTTCAATTCACATAATAATTACATCCAGACTAACCATTGTTGTTCATAAAGAGAAAATCACCAACAATAATTTTAAAAAATTTTTGTACGCGGCGCTGCGCTGGTGCTGTGACGTAATGCAGATTTTAGTTGCCACGCTGCGCGGCGCGGTGCACCAACAACAGCGCGCGGCCGCGTACGCTGCGCTGTTGCCATCTCTACTCGCAGCAATGCGAAATTGAATTAATCTTCTTCTGACAAAGGACTACTTGTGATGACGTCATTGTCAATGCGCAAGGCCTTTCTTTTTTTCGGTGGCCACGCCCAGGCCCTCTGCCTTCTCCCCGATCGAAATGCTACCAATGATAAAAATGATGACACGAAGCCTAATTATTCAGTTTTTTAGCATTTTTTGGGCGCAACAATAAAATCGTACAAGACCAATTAGCAATAACTTAATATTGACAACTAGGGGGGTCCGGGCCCTCTCAATTTAAATGTTTGCCAACCAATTTAAATGTCCAAGCATGGAGAAATTCAGTGGTTTTGTTCTAAAAGGTGCAATCTCAGGCCCTCACCTAACTTTTCATGCTATAATATGTTTTAGGCCCCCAGCTAACTTTTATATTGCAATAACATGATTTGTAACCACTTATTGCATCTAATGTACCAACTTGAAATAACTTTAAAATCCACCTTAACCACCTACCAACTTCCATCTCGTCGGTTTTCACGCAACAAAGTGCTTTTGAAAAAAATTAGCTTGGGGAAATGCTTATTGAACAAATTATTGAAGTTGAATCGAGAGTGCCTAGGCTCTTGGTCGTACATATTCCTAAAACTTGTTATTTTCATGACGAAACAAAAATCTTCAAAGACAAATCTTCGAGTCAATGATTTAATGCTAAAAATGTTGCAAAAAGCAATGTACCTTGATTCCCCTGACCAGGTCAAGTCACAAAATTTGATCCCAAAATGAAAGATTTTAAACGTGTTTTGGACTTGACTTGAAGTACAAGGAGTGATTTGTTCAATTGGCTTTCAAATCTCAAAAATTTTGTTCTTTCAAATGGCTCTGAAAACGTGCGAAATGTGATCCAAATGGCATTAACGCTATGTCTACCGGGCTATTTTTACACCCTATTTCTACCTGAGGGGGGCAAATTTTCCCCCTATCTAAAAACCGATTGGTAAGTGATAGAAGTAAGATTTTGTGCTTGTTGAAGCTATTTTTTGTTAAATTTTTAAAAACAAATCTTTTGACGTTGTGGCGTCACCAAAACAATGATGACGTCATCAAAACCAGTTAATCCTTATAACAGCATGCAAATTTGCCTAAATGTTGTGAAATATTATTTTCAGTTTGGACTTTTGTTATTTAAAAGATATCTCTGATAAAGTTACCGCAGATGATGAGGTCATCATGCATGATGACGTCACTTGCATGACAACGTCATCTTTCATATATTGTGTTGATTATTATTTGTAATTTTTTGTAACTGAGATATAGTATATTTCACAAAATTTTAGAATACTGCAGTAGTATTTTCATTTTATCATTCAACAGCTAATGAAAATAAATATTTTTTTATGCAAACGCAGTTTATTTCGAGAAACAGCAGAAAAAGCAATAGTTTTGAATTATGATGTCATCAATGACGTAATGATGATGCAATGCATTTATCAGTAAATAAATTATTTTATTCCGGCCAAAAATTAGCATCGATAATGAATATAGGCAATGCAATGAATAGAATACGCGCACTGACAAGCATGCATTGTGCTCAAAACTGCATGAAACATCTTCGGTGCCTCTGACAAAGGCAAAAATGACGTCACTTCCGGTTGTCCAGCTGACCCCAAACTTTCTGAAAATGTGTGTTTTAAATTTAATTCAAAGTCAGGATGCATCAAAGCAAAAATTTTTTTCGTTTAGGAGCTATATTAAAATAACTGAAATGGGGGCAAATTTGCCCCCCCTTGGTACAAATAGAATTAAAGCAGCCATTTTTTCCAAAAACTTACAAAAAATCGCCCAGCAGCGGGATGCTTCGCCCCCAGACTCCCATAGCCTCCGGTAGCTGGTGGCTCCACCCCCAGGCTCCGTCTGTGACACGTTTGAGTTGCACTAATTTGCTTACCACGTCTCCCAATTTTGTAAAACTTTTTAACTTGCGATTTTAGGCTTTTACTTTTAGCAAATCCTGGTTACGTGCTGAAGCAGACCCCCAGCTTTTGGTCTTTCATTCTTTGTCCCATAAAAAGTCTCTCTTTCCGAAAATTTCTGATGACGTCATTGCATGTGATTTACGGTTTTGCCCTCCTCCCAATCCGAAATCCTGGCTACGCTTATGCATTAAACCATGTGCAATACGCATACCAGATTCCAGTTGTGGCATCTTAGTATAGTTGACGCATCTTTACGAGAGGTTGCTTACAACATTGCAAAGATGCAAAGCAGCAAAATATATGTTGTATTGCTTCCAGTCTAAACTTTCTTAGATATGGAAGTATGGAATGGAATATGGAAGAAAACTTTAGTATGGAATGAAATATGGAATGGAAGAAAATTGCCAGTATGGAATATGGAAAAATTGTCTTCCATTCCGTTCCAAGCCATGCCCTGTCGTCAACACAAGTCAAATAAAATAGTTTACAAAGTAAACTTGCCTGCTATTTGTAAAACTAAATGCAATTAGCTGTTTCATACTGAGAGGAATGTGGAAGCGGAAGCGGTGGAAGCGGTTAAATTTTTGTAGAAGCGAAAGCGGAAGCACTTTGACGAAAGAGACTGGAAGCGGAAGCGAACTCGGAAGCGACTAATTCTACTCGGAGCCGGAAGCGGAAGCAAAAAATTCCACAAGTGAGGAAGCGGAAGCGAACTCGGAAGCATAAAACTTCAAGAGGAGCTGGAAGTGGAAGCATTAAAAATTTGACTGCTTCCACATCCCTGTTTTGAAATGCTTGTTTTTTGAAAGGAGCATACCAACAACTAACTGAATGGTGATTTGCTTACTTCTCTATCATTTAAGTCTGCTAATGCCAATTGTAGCCTGTACCGATATTTTAAAAGCTTGAATAATTCACTTTCGTAAATAAAGTTGAAATTTCACCACTACGTACCGCAATTAAATGTCATCGTTTTTTTTACTATATATTTTTTTAAAGTAGCGGCAGCGACAAGCGGCAGCGGCCGCTGTTTTGCGTGCAAGTAGCGGTAGCAGTGCTACTTTTTTTATTTGAGTAGCGATAAGCGGCAGCGCCGCTGCTTTTTTAGCCAAATAGCGGCAGCGGCGCTACTTTTCAAGTAGCGGGTGCCCAGCTCTGCTGCCAACTAGTCAAACATTCAATAGAACATTTTATTCCAATGAATTACAAAATGATCTCTCAAAAATGCCTAAAGATTTTTTGTGTATTTTGGCGTAATATTGTTATATCTTGGCGTAAAATTTTTGTCTGTTTTGACGTAATTTTTTTTTGCTGGTTTACTTTTGGTTGTTTGTTGGCTATCATTGTGTTTCAAACCAGAAAAAAATTACTTCTATCATGATTTGCTTCTAGTGCAAAAAAAATCAAGTTTATTCGCAATTACCAGAGGTGAGCACTTGCGCCGCAATAATTACGGCGCAAGCTTGCGGCGCAACTATTTCACTTGCGATAGCGATTGCGCCGCAATTATTTTTAAACGGTTGCGCTGACGCTTGCGCCGCAAATATTTTAGCAATTTTGAGTGCAATCGCGCAAGCGCAAGTCAAATACGATTATGAATGATTATTTTTTAATCAAGTGTGATTAAAGTTAACAAAAAAACATTGACGAGGTACATAGGAGTAGCCAGAATTTTTGATTGGGGAAACAGGCCAAACCACAAATTACCCGTAATAACAACATCAAAGTTTTTCGAAAAGAGGGACTTTTTACAGGACAAAGATACCGTAGAATGGAGGAACAGAAGCTGCGATGTCTGGGTTGGCATGTAACCTGGGTTTTCCTAAAAAAAGGACTTGAATCAAAAGTTAATTTCCAAAGTTGTCTAAGTTGAGAGACAAGGGGAGTAAACAAATTGAGTCTAAACGTATCTCAGACGGGGGTCTGGGGCGGCCGCTGGAAATTTTTATTGGGAAAAAATAGCTCTTTTAATGCCATTTGGATCACATTTCGCACGTTTTTAGAGCCATTTAAAATAACTAAAATTTGAAGAATTGAAAGCCAATTGAAAAAATCAAACTGGTGAGACTTCCCTTTACTTACAGATCAAACTAAAACTCGTTTAAAATCTTGAATTTGGGGGTTAAATTTTGTAAGTGACTTGGCCCAGGTTGGAGAAGCAAAGTGCATTGCCTGTTGCAATAATTTTAGCAGTAATTAATCAATCGAATATTTGCCTAGGGAAATTTTTGTTTTGTCATGAAAACGAGTTATACATTTTAAACTGGATTGCAAAAATTTGATTTGAGGGGGCCCAGGCCACCTACTTGGTCGTTAATATTAGTCTGTTGTACACGTTACTATTGTACGCGAAAATGCCTAAAAAACTGAAACAGAAAAAAGCATAACGCTTTGTTGATAATATTTTTATCATTGATGGCATTTCAATTGAGGGGGGGCAGGCCTCTTGCCCACTCCACCCCCTTGGCTACACCTATGACGAGGAAGGTTCATAAAAGCCTCGTCACGAGAAATTCCATTCGTTTACTGCTTGTAATACTGTTATTGGATTTATAGCAGCTGGGGTCTTTTTTTGCTAAAACGTTTCTCTCTAAAATATTTTTTGCCAATTTTTCAAAAAAAAATATTCAATTCAGTAAGTTAAAAATGGATGTAAACTCAAATTTTAAACAAGAAGATTGTTTTTGTAATTGTCTTTTTAGAAATACGCTAGTTGTTTTTAAACAATCTTAAACTTGCTTTGGGCATTACCCGTGTTACTCGTGACAGTCCTTTTTTATCGTAATTCAAAAACAAAAAACAACGAAAACTGTTGATTACAACTTTTTTGCTCGTCCGGAAAAACTTGAAAAATATTACAAACAGGAGTAACAGCATAAGTAAAGCTCTTATAAGTAATACTTAGATGGTTCAATTTCTTTTAACAAAAACAGGATGAATTTATAGCGCGCTCCACTTGTCAGAAAGTGATGCTCATGGGCGTAGCCAGGATTTTTGATTTGGGGGCTCAAACCATAAATCACATGCAATGATGTCATCAGAAATTTTCAAAAAAGGAACTTTTTGTAGGGCAAAGATATCGTAGAATGGAAGACCTGAAGCCGTAGCCTGTTGGCACTTAACCAGGATTTTGGTAAAAGGAGAGGGCGAAAACTAATAGTTAGAAAGCGCAAATGTCAAACTTGGGAGACGCATTGAGTAAGCTAGCGTACTCAAAACGCTTCATGGACAGGGTTCTGGGTGAGGAACTCCCAGCTGCCGGTGGCAATTTGGGTCTGGGGGCAAAGCTCCCAGCCGCTGGGCGATTTTTGTAAGTTTTTTGAAAAAAAAGCTATTTTAATCCCATTGGATCACATTTTGCACGTGTATTTTAATCCCATTGGATCACAAGCCATTTGAAAGAACTAGATTTTTAATATTTAAAAGTCAATCGAAAAATTTCAGTTGTTCGATCCCCTTATTACTGGCAATTAAATTCCAAAACACGTTTAGAATTTTGCATTATAGTGTAAAATTTATTTTAATTGTAAATGGTTCAGTCCATGTATGGGGAAGTAAGGCACATTGCCTCCTGCAATATTTTAGCCGTAAATAATCACTCGAAGATTTTCCTTAGAAATTTTTGTTTTGTCAAGAAGTTAACAGGTTATAGGAGTGCAATGTGCGGCCAAGGGGCCCAGGCCCCCTCAATTGAAATTCAATAATTTGTTCAATACGCATTTTCCCTTGCTATTTTTTTGAAGAATTTTGCGCGTAAAAACTGCAAGGTGGAGGTGAATCGTTATTGAAAAATGGTACAATAGATGGTTTCGCTTACTAACAGAGGTGGACAAAGTAGTCGAAAAATCTACTTAAGTAGAAGTATTGTTACTTACTCAAAAATGCCTTTCAAGTAAAAGTAGAAGTATGGCGAAGCATTTCTACTTAAGTAAAGTAGGAAAGTAGTCAAAATTAATTCTACTTAAGTAATGAAAGTAGAAAGTAATTTCGAATTTCACGTGTTTGTTTATTCTTTGAAGGTTTGCTGTTGTGACGCTTACGATCAGTGTTCAAGCAAAGCCATACTCACGGTAGCATATCAAAAAATCAAAGTTTTATTAATCTCTTGAAATTACACGGAAGCGTGTTACAAACAGAGGTGACAAAGTAGTCGAAAAATCTACTTAAGTAGAAGTATTGTTCCTTACTCAAAAATGCCTTTCAAGTAAAAGTAGAAGTATGGCGAAGCATTTCCACTTAAATAAAAGTAGGAAAGTAGTCAAAATTAATTCTACTTAAGTAATGAAAGTAGAAAGTAATTTCGAATTTCACGTGTTTGTTTATTCTTCGAAGGTTTGCTGTTGTGACGCTTACGATCAGTGTTCAAGCAAAGCCATACACGGTAGCATATCAAAAAACCAAAGTTTTATTATTCTCTTGAAATTACACCGAAGCGTGTTACGAATACGATTTAGTAGGGTCTCTGGGCTCATCTCCGCGCCTGGACAACACAGCTTGAGAAGAAATGTCGCAGCGATAGCGAGTCGTTAGCAACACTGTTCGTTAACCGGCTAGGGAATTGAACCCCAGACGGGCCGCAGCAAACGCAACGCCGTTAACCGCTAATCTTTTTCGTATGAACCAGGAGTAATGCGCATGTCTAGTTTGTCTACTGTACCATGCTAATCAGGGTTCGGTATGTTTTTTTTTCAGTGAGACTGAGTCAACATCTGGTATTTAATGCAACGCAAAAACACATTACCCTAGATGACCTGTAAATGAATCGGCGTTACTATTCAATAAGTTTTATAGTACTGTACAGTAAAACAAACTCGATACGTACTTATTGTACACGTTGTGAGGTGGAACAATGTTTACTTCGTTATTGTACACGTTGTGAGGAGGAATAATGGCTAGGTATTTACTTCTACTTTACATAAAAGTCATTACTACTCAAGTAGCGTTACTTCGAGAGGATTTTACTTGAAGTAAAAGTAGAAGTATCAAAAATGAAAAATACTTAAGTAAGTCGCTCGTTACCGAAATACTACTTAAGTAGTCTACTTAAGTAGAACTACTTCGTTACTGACCACCTCTGCTTACTAAACATGCTATTCCCGGGCCGGATTTACATTGCGCGGGGCCCCTGGCACTTGGGGGATTTTTGCAACATCTTCCTGCCAAATATAAGTGAAGACCAATAAAAGTCCTACTATCTGAGCGCGGGGCCCTGGCAATGTGCTATATGGCAAATACGGTGCTGGTTATTGTACTATACGTTCATAAAAAGTTTAGATGAGGGCCGGAGGTAGCAACTTTTAGGACAAAAACCTTTCATTTCACCCTTGTTATACAGTAGAATTCGGTTATAACGGCTTCGGCTATAACGTAAATTCGCCTATAACGTTACATTTTTCTGGTCCGGCAAAATTCCTATCTTTTGTGTACATTTCAGTTCGTCTGTAGCGGCATCGCCTATAACGTAAATTTGGCTGTAACGGCACCCTTTTTCCATCCCCCAGACAATTTTCTTTGCCTATAACGGCACTGTAGGCCATTATCTTTACCACAAACTGCCAAACTTTACTGCGGGTGTTAATTCTGTGCGTTAGTGTTTTTCTTTCCGACTGCGCGATGGCTGGACTTCGTTTTTATGACGCAAGGCCTGGTTGAAAACACTTTATGGCGCAAACTATTTCACACCTCGCACGTCTACATCGGATCTACATCGGATTTTGTGCAATTTGATTTCTGCACGAGTTTTGCTTAACCTGATTTCTTGTCTTTCATTACAATTTGAACCTAGCTTCATAATAAGCCTTTATGTTGAACAAACAAGTAGTTTTAGGACGGTTTGTGGCAGTTTGGCTATAACATAAATTCGGCTATAACGGCAGGTTTTAAAAATCCCCCAGAGGTGCCGTTATAAGCAAATTCTACTGTACGTTTAAATTGGTTGGAAAAAAATTGAATTAACGGGGTGCGCCTGGCCCCCTGGTCGTCAATATAATTTATTGTTAATTACAGTTGTACGCGTGTACTGTTGTATGACGCAAAAATGTTGAAAGAAACTGAAAATGAAGAAACAAGGCTTTTTGCCAAACTTTTATCATTGGTGGCATTTCGATTTAGGAGGCCTGGGCCAACTGGGCCACCCCGTGGCTACGCCTATGATTTTGAGATATGATCTCGCCCTTGAGTTCTTTCATAAAAAAAAACGATCAAAGCAAAATTAAAGTAACTTTTTTCCAAAACGTGGAAGACGCTAGTCAAGTCACTTACAGTTTTTTGAAACCTCCAAGAATTGCATGACATTATTATGACGTGGACACGTGGTAGTCATAATTATTACTTACTTTTGTACGTGTAAATCCTAAATTAAGGAAACTGCAATTCCGGACAAGGACAAAATATTGGCTATGGTCTTATTTTATTTATCATTGGTAGTATTCCAATTAGGGGGTTTGCATTACATCCTGTGTTATAGCATTGAGTTCATACTAACGTTTAACGAGGGCCTGGGGTGGCAACTTTTAGAATAAAACTCTTGGATTTGTCACAGGTTTTGCATATAAATTGTTAAAAATTTGAATTAAGGGACCCCTGGCCCGGGACCCTTGGTCGTCACTCAGGGTCCCCGGGATCCCTTGATTGTCAGTTAGGGTTCCTGGGGCTCCCTGGTTGTTGTTAGGAACCCTGAAGGCCCCTGGTCATTAGTTAGGAGACCCCGGGTTATTAGTTAAAACCCCCGGGGCCCCTAGGTTGTCTGTTAGAGGTCCTGGAGGATTAGGGGTCCCGAGGCCCCTTAGTTGTCGGTTAGGGGCCTCGGGAGCCCCTGGTTGTTATTTAGGGGCCCCGGGGCTCCCTCGTTGTCATTAATATTATTGTTAATTACTGTTATGTGCGTAATTACTGAGAAAAAACACTGCAACTAAACATCGCTAGGCTATGTTGTCATAATTTTTTATCTTTCGTGGTATTTTGATTGGGGGGGACGGGCCCCCTGCCCCCCCTCCTGGCTACGCCTATGGTGATGCCAATTGCTCCAGAAGCACAAAATATGTATCGAAGCTGTAAAGGATTTCCTTGAAGAGCCATTAGAAAAAAGCAGTGACTCCGATGTTGTTCGTTTACCACTCATGCAGACTTTACTGGTGGAATTTGTTAACAATATGGTTCCTTGAGTGTGAGATTTGAGAGCAATTTTTTTCGTTAGGTATACAGATGCTCTTCGCCAAAAGAGGTTAAGCGATGCGCATTTTCAAATGCTTGTATTTTATAAAGGAAATCAATAATTTTTTGTTCACTAATTTGGTAGCGCGCATAATTTGTTTTGAATATTGTTTTCATACCGTATAACCTAGTGAGGTTTGAGCAGTGAGTAAATTAAAATTATACATTTCAAAACGTCACATTTGCGCTTGCGGCGCAATTATTTTTTTGAGCTTGCGGAAACGCTTGCGGCGCAAGATTTTTAGAGTAGTTGCTCGTGCGCTTGCCGCGCAACTTTTTGACGTGCGCTGCCCACCACTGGCAATTACTTCTCATTAAAATTCTCTTAACTTACGTTGAAACGGTCAGAATTACACTTTCTTATTTTGCTTTCACTTTTCGCTGATAAACCAAGCCTGTAGCTTACACTATACACTTTAAAAACTTAATTCACGTTAAAAACTTAATTTAACGGCTCTTGTTGATAGAAGAGTAGCACGTTCGTCCCTAAAAGGCCAGGAATTCAATTTTTGCACCGGTTAAATTGTTGCCTTAACTCGCCATTGCTGCGCATCGAAAGAGAAGCTCGCGCTCACAGGCACACTGCGCAATGACGAGGAGATGTATCCGGCCAACTCTTTCGATGCTACAATGTAATACAGCGAGAATACAAAATCTTTCATTGTACTCACTGTACTATGCCGAAGCGTGTAACGAGTTGACGGGGCCCATCTCCGCATGATTGCGCCCCGGCAACACAGATCCTTTTGAAGAAATGTCGCAGCGGTGGCGAGCCGTTGCCAATACGGTGTCCCATTTGACCGGCTCGAGATTTGAACCTAAGACTTTCCGCTCCAGAAACGAACGCGTTACCGCTCGACCAACTGGCTGGTTCCCTAATTTACGTGATAGTTAACGTTTTTAAACGAGGTTTCGCAATGGTGTTGACAGAGGTGGGCAGCCCAAGTTATAAAAGTTGCACCGCAAGCGCACGCGCAATTACTCCAATAATCTTGCGCCGCAAGCGTTTCCGCAGGCCCCAAAAAATAACTGCGCCGCAACCGCAAGTTTGACGTTTTGAAAAGTATAATTCTAATTGACTCACTGCTCAAACTGCGTTATTTTTCACCGCACAACGGCTACACCGCAAAACCAAGATTCAAGACAAATTTTGCACGCTATCAAAATAGTAAACAAAAGATTTTTGATTTCCTTTAAAAAACACAAGGATTTAAAAATGTGCATCGCTTAACCTCTTTGGCGAAGAACGTCTTTATACCTAACGAAAAAAAATACTCTCTACACCCACACAGGAATCGGGGTGTTAAAAAATTCCACTGATAAAGTCATCATGTTGTGGTATAAGCGAACGACTTCGGGATTAGGATGAGTGACCGTTTTTTTCTAATTGCTCGTCTAGGAAATTCTTTACAAACTTCGATATATATTTTGTGCTTCTGGAGCAGTTAGCGTCACTCTCTAACGAATGGAGCACGCTAAAAAAATTGTCTTGTAAAGAAACTGAACCATCCAAGATTTAAGCATAAGAGCTGTGGCTATACCAAGCTATACCAATACATTCCAACGGCTATAACGGTATACTCTGGCTATACCAATGCTGTCACTCCTGTTTGCAATATCTTTCAAGTTTTTCCGGACCAGCGAAAAAGTTGTAATTAACAGTTTTTGTCGTTTCTTGTTTTTGTAGTACGGTAAAAAGTCAGAATATTACGAGTAACGCGTTTAATGCCTAAAGCAAGTACAAGATTTTTTAGCAACGAGTTGCGTATTTCTAGAAAGACAATTACAAAAACAATTTTTCTGTCTAAAATTTGATTTTACAACCATTTTTTTTAATTACTGAATAGGAAATTCTTTTTTTTAATAGGCAAAAAATATTTTAGAGAAACGTTTCAGCAAAAGAAAACCCCTGCTGTAAATCCCATAAAAATTTTGCAAATAATAGACGAACGAAATTTCCCATGGTCAGGTTTTTATGAATCTACCTCGTCATAGGCGTAGCCTAGGGGGAGCAAAATGCCCGCCCTGCTCCCAATTGAAATGCCACCAAAGATAAAAATAATAACAACAAAGCCAAATGTTTTTTCAGTTTCTTTTAGCCTTTTTGCGTTTACAACAGCATACGAGTTCAACAGACTAATATTAACATTGACGACCAGGGGGCCTGGGCCCCTTCAAATCAAATTTTTGCTATCCAAATTAAATGTATAATTCGGGAGAAATTCAAGGTTTTTGTCCTAAAAGTTGCAACCTCGAGCCCTCATCTAGTCATTTTGTGAACTTAATGCAATTACATGACTACTTAGTAACCAACTACTGCACCAATTTCAAATAAGTATCCACCTCGCCGGTTTTTATGCGACAATATAGTTTTGACAAAAAAAAATTAGCTATGCAAAATGCTTATTAAACAAATTATTGAATTTGAATTGAGGGGGTCTGGGCCCCCTAGTCGAACATGTACTCCTAAACCTGGTTGTTTTCATGACGAAAATCTTCAAAGCAAATAATCCTTGAGTGATTATTTACTACTAAAAATATTGCAGGAGGCAATGTACCTTGCTTCTCCCACCTGGGCCAAGTAACTTACAAAATTTAACCCGCAAATTTAAGATTTTAAACGTACTTGATCTGTAAGTACTGCAAAGGAAAGACTCTCCAGTTTGATTTTTTCAATTGACTTTCAAATCTCAAAAATTTAGCGATTTCAAATGGCTCTAAAAAAGTGCGAAACATGATTTAAATGGTATTAAAATAGCTATTTTCCCCAAAAAGTTACAAAAAATCGCCCAGCGGCCGGTCTTAGACCCCAGTCTGTGATACGTTTGGGTAAAACAAGTTTGCTTATCACGTCTCCCAACTTAAGACAATTTTGGAAAAAATTCTAACTTTTAGTTCAAGTCCTTACCCTTTAGCAAAATCCAGGTTACATGCCCACCCAGGCCCCGACTTCTGATCCTCCATTTTACGATATCTTTGTGCCATAAAAGTCCCTCTTTTCGAAAAAATTTAAAAGCGTCATTGCGTGTGATTTGCGGTTTGGCCATACCCTCCAATCAAAAACCCTGGCTACTACGCTTATGTACCTCGTAAATGAGTTTTTCTTAACTTTAATCACATTTCATTGAAAAACAATCATTCTTAATTTATTTGAATTGCGCTAGCGCGATTGCACTCAAATTTGCTAAAATACTTGCGGCGGAAGCGTCAGCGCAACCGATTAAAAATAATTGCGGCGCAAGCGCTATCGCAAGTAAAATAGTGGCGTAAGTGCTTACCTCTGGGTGTTGATGAAAATTTTCAACATCACTTTGTCATAAATATTGGTTATTGCATTACAGAAGCTTGCATCCCGAATACTATTACCTCATAAAATTGTTCATATTTCACAACAACCATGATATCTTTCTTATATGACGAAACGATGCTGATTTTTTTCATGAATACCATTGTAAAGCCTCAGGTAAAAAGATAGAGTGTGTGTGCTTACTTCCTAGTAACGTTGCATTTTCGATAACGCCAGTTACAGAACATGTAAAGCAAAATGATTTTATTAAAAAAATTACTGCAAATCCGCCGACTTAAACAAAAACTTTATAATTGACACGATTGTCCATGTCTCCAGGATAGCTATGCGATTTCAAGCGACTGAAACAAACGCCGAAACTGAAGAAAACGGTGATGGTTGTCCACAACAGATATGACTAAAAATCCAATTTGCATTTCCTTCCCAACTTAAAAGGGCATTCAAGCAAAAAAATTTTTGCTCGCCTTTGCTTCAAACAATTTTGACAGATCTCAAGACAAACTAACTATTTTCACCAAATTTGAGCTTTCTACCACTTTCCTTTTCCAAACTATGACAATTTAGATTTACCGATAGAAATTTTGCCAAGGTTGCCAACTTATGACAAAATTTCAGAAAATTACTGCAGGTTTTTAACTCTTAACAAATGTTTTAGACAAAGCTGTCAAAAAAAGTAAAAGATCAGAATTGTATATTAGTTTTAAGTTTTAACTTTCAATAAGTTAATTTTCTGTCGCAATACTGGCACGATGACAACACTCAAGACAAAAATTGTCTACTTTTGAATTGTACATCTTGAAAACGGCAAGACGTAGAAAGTTACAGTTTCATGAAAATGCATCGTTAGGCTTTCCCCAGCATTTTGGTCAACCGCGTAAAATTTAACTTGACCTACCGTTTCAAAAAAAAAAGGCAAAATTGTGGCTTCACATCTCTGAATTATTACTATTTCAAAAATATTCGAGTTACAGATTTCCCAAAACATAATGCAATGACAATCACAAATCCTAACCACATCACAAACACAATGCAACCCTGCAGCTCGAAATCAATTATCAAATCACTTTTTTCACCGATTAAGAACAAGCACTTCCATGCTACATGAACTAACTTATTAACTGACATAAAAAACACCATCAGAAACAGTATAGACTGAAAAATCCAAATTAAGTCAAGATAAAGAGATATAATGCCGGTACGCTTGCGTCGAATTAGAAGCGTTCTTTTGTTTATTTTTACCAAAAATTCAGTATTTTGGCAAGCGTGTCGGTTTCAATAACCAAAGGACGCGCTCGTACATCATTTATTCGCAACCGCAATAAAGTCATGCATCACGGTAGATAAGACAGAAGACACTCTCTTTCCACAAGCAAAAATCTTAATGCAGAACCAAATCAAAAAACACAGCATCTTTTCTTGAAAAACAGCTGAGTCTGTTAGGGCTTCCAACGAGCAATAGCAGAAGAACGTGGAAAAAAGGCATAAGTTAGCTGCTAAAAAATATTAACCTGGAAAGCTCGGCAAATATGAAGAAAATTTTTATCACGCAAATCTTTCATCATAATCATCATAATACAACATTCAGTCCAAAAAATTGATGTTTGACTGAAAAAAAATGTCCCAGGTCAAAAAGATTCTGCTTTTTATTGTCCATCGTTTGTTAAGAATCGATAAAATTTTAAAGAGATGCAGCTCGAAATTGATTTTATTGAAGTAATGAGAACTACTTCAGGTAATGAAGAGGTGCCCCAATTTTTTTCCACAATTCCCTTTATTTGCAATAATACGATTTAATCCGCTTGACTCCGTTCCATTGACAACCCAGCATTTCGCAATTTTATGACATCACAAAAGGTATAATTTTGAGAAAATTCTCGCAGGCTTAGAAACGCGATTATCAACTGGTAGCAGTGGGAAGCTTATCACCAAGTCTGAAAATTTGGCTCCTGCTACTGCAACCTATACTCCTAGGCTACCAAAACGGATTTACAGTACGCCTTTTGTGATGTCACAAAATTGTAAAATGCAGGGTTGCCAATGGTACAAAGTTAAACGGATTAAAACGTATTTTTGCGAATAAGGGGAATAGTGGAAAAAGGTTTGGGGCAGCTCTTTATTACCTCTAGTAGTTCTCAATTCTTCAATAAAACCGATTTTGAGCAGTATCTCTTTAAACCGCAGAGCAATGAAAAGAGAAAATAAAGGATAAGAGATAAAAGTTGAATAATTGAATATCATAGGGTTCCATGGTCTTCTAAAGTTTGATCCAAATTTTCCACTTGCCCCGTCAAAAGGCCTTCATTTTTCGCTTTTTCTAACGCTCGAACTGAAAAGCAAAGATTGAAACTTAGCTTTGTTTTCAGAACTTTCTTTTAATTGATTATGACATGCTGTAGATGTTCATAGTCTTGAAAAACAAGTACTTAAAGAAAAAATGCGATTCTCTTGCAGGAAAAAACCTCCCTTTGACAGATATAAACATAGTGTTACTGCAACCTTCCTGATAAATGGTAATCTTGCAATGGTACATATGGACCGAAGATATTAGAAAAAAAGTACGTTTTGTGTATTATACGATACTTAAAATTGATCTAAATTGGAATGCGATTTAATGTGATGTACCTGAGTTTGAAATGGTGTATCGATTTTAAATTTGAGCATGGTATTTTCATTTGTGACTTGAAGATAAATTTAAATCTGTTTCATTTTAAATCCAAATCAAGCCTAAAGTCAATCGAACTTACTTCTCATTTCTAATTCTATGTTTTGTTTTTGTAATTCTTCAATGTCATGTTTTTCTTCGTTATTCTTTTTAGTCATTTCTTGAATATACTCTGTCGCTTTATTTAAAATTTGAGCACGCGAAGCCTGAAATAAAAGTAAAAGATGAACTGATGACTACTAAGTAAGAGGTTTGGCTTAAAGTTTAAAGCAAATACATTTTGTGATCATCATACCTTATCGGACCAAAACACAGGGTTGCCACAGAAACTGCAAAATCAAATTCCAGGACTTTCCAGGACTTTTTCAGGTCATTTTCCTGGACTGTGTAAGGTTTTTTTACAGGACTTAAAATTTAATTTTGACTTCTACTCTTTCATGCTCATACTTTTTTGTACTTGTGATTGACGAACAATTTTGATGTAATGCATTGCATTCCTAGTACTGACAACTAGCCAGGTGCAAAACCAGAAATTTGCAATAGGAGGGCTGTGCTATTTGGTATGGGGGCAGAGCCCAGCCACCAGGAGCCATTGGGGGTCTGGGGGCAAAGCCCTCAGCGCTCTAAAATTTTGCAATTTTTTGCAATAATAACTTAATTTTAGGCCTAGTTTTTAAGATTATTGCTTTTAAAACGTGGCATAAAAATTAGGACTGCAAAAACGTGATTAAACAAGTTGCATAAAAGGTGATGGCTAGAGCTCAACCGTAGGACTTTTTCAGGCCGACAGTGATGTATTAACTTAATACCTACTAAATTTTGTCACTATTTTTCAAGTAACTTGACACTAAAAGCTTCAATAATCCTCTTCCAAAAAAAGACTATTTCAAGCACAAGTCATACTAAAGCAAATAAAACCCATGAGTGCTCCTGCTTGCTCTACAAAATAAACTGTTTAGGGTAATTGCGCTAAGCGGATATTCTATGGGCGGTAGGGAGCCGATACGATATACTGGCTTGGCCCAGAAATCGGCTGATATATATCGGTTAAGCTCTAGTGTTGGGTAATGGTAAAACTTCAGTCCTAGCTTTATTTTCAGCCAGTAAACCATAAAATACCATCATTTGAAAAAGACAGAGCTTATTTGCACGCCAGCGTACAAACAAAAAAACGCTATCCTAGCCCTAACGAACCCCAACCTTAATCTTAACCCAAACTGTAACCCTAGGTCTAACCGTAACGTTAATCCTAGCCCAAACGCAAAATCTAAACCCCAACTAACCACAAACAATAATAATTTTAAAAATAAAAGAGTAAATGAGCACCCATTCTTGCTCCCTTATTCTCTATAAGCAGAGCCCATTTGCACGCTAAAGTGTAAATAGGCACTTCCTTTGAAAACACTCACTAGTATTAATCCAAATCGGTCTGCATTTTATAATGCTAGATAAAGATATAATTTGGGAGGAGGGACTAATGAAATGAGAATTGAGAGAGTTGATTGGTAATTAACAGAATTAAATACTGAATAGACCCTTTTTTAAAAAGCCTACGTCAAGCATTTTGCATCAAGCGATCGAGTTGTTTATTTTTAGCCATTTTTAGTTAGTGGTTACTGATTTTATTTTTGACCAATATTAGCCCTCTCCTAAAATCATGTTCCAAAAGTGGCTTCAAATTACTTTAGTGTTCATATTACTGCAAAAAACTGCCTCAGAAGTCTAGTACAAAAAACGTATTTTTCTTATTGTGCATTTTCGTCAACGGGCCAAAGCTACGCTACTGCTACTAGAGTATCGCATTGCAATAAATTAGTGTCCATGAACTTACTCTTTCTAATAATATTTAAAAACTTATACATACCGTACTGAAAAGTGCAAATTTCGGTAATTTAACAAGGAATTGCTTATTTGCACTGTAGCGTACCAGTAAGAACTGCTAAAAAAGAATAATAGAGCAAAGAGCAGAGGAATGGGCGCTCATATTAACGTTAGGATAGGAGTTAGGGTAACAGTTTGGGTTAGATGTAGGGTTGGGTTAGGGCGACGATAGCGATTTTTCTTGTTTGTGCCCAGCATGCAAATAAGCTCTGTCTTTCAACAATACAAAAAAGCTTTTTGAACAAACTTTACAATGCAAATTATTTCAACAATGGCTTTGTACAATTACAAGGTACCCGTTAATATAAAAAAAAACAAAAAAACTTCACATTCTGTGCTGGTAAATCACGGGAAAACTTTAAAAACAATTTTCCAGGACTTTCCAGGACTAATAAACAAAATTCAAGGACTTTCCAGGACAACAAAAAAATTCAGGACTTTTCCAGGATGTGGCAACCCTGAAAACATCAACCACTGGATGGCTGCGGGGTTTGCTTCTTTTACATTGTGGTCGGAGTAGTATGGTTTAAGTTGATACTCCTGAAGGAGGCATCTAGCAAACTTTCGCGCAGTGCTCCTGTTTATCTTCGGAGACCTATTGCTACACTACACACAAGCCAAAATTGCATTTTGTAAAATAAAGTGAGTAGGTTTACAGCAACAGCAAGTATATTATGTTACCTTTTCACCCTGTAACGTTGGAACAGAATCTCTCAATCCATTAAAACTCTCTTTGATGTGATCCCTTCGTTTTCTTTCCAAAGCATTGTGGTGTGAACGTTTATTAATCTGCAACTTCAAAATGACAGCACAATATTCTAGTGAAAATACTATAACACAATCATATACGTGCCACTAAACCAGGCTCGTACATTTGTACAACTTTTCAGCAAAGAGTAACAAATCTCAACAACATGCCATTTGCTTAACTATTCTAAAAAGTAACTATCATGTTTTTGTCGGAATAAACGTAATAATTTTTAGGTAGTGACTATTTCACTGAAAATGTTCAAGTAAAAGAGAATAAAAAGAAAATGAGAAATATTTATCTGCGTTTTATTCATCTGTTTTTTTAAGAGTTGAGATTAAGGTTTGAGTTAAGATTAGGTTAGTTTTAGAGTAAGAATTTAGGTTTGGGTTAGAATTAGTAACAAACTAAGTAAAAATTTCCAGTGAAATAGCCTCTTCCTAACTTTTATATTATCGCCAAATTGTCAAAAAAAAAAGAGCATATCATAGAAGTTTTACAATCCTTTTACTCAAAAAATTTTCAAAACATACCAAAATTAGTAAAAATAATTGTTAAATGTGGTTGCAAAAATATCGACAACGATTGAATCCATCATGCAGTTTTGACAAAGAAATGTGAGTTTTTCCGAATAATAAAAACTTTTAATGAGTATTGGGTAATGGGTGTCGTAGTTGTGTAACTTACTGAATAATTGAAATTGAAAACACCTATTAACAAAATATCAAACATCGATAAAAGTAATTGCTTTCCTGAAAGCAAACAACTAGCACCACTTCCACATCTGACATTACGCTACAATCAAAAAGTTGCATTGTTTTAAAAAATAATGCATCGCATTATCATGTTACTCAAAAATGAAAAACAAGTAAAGTGTAACGAAAGAGCACTTAAAATAGATACCAATTGCTATGTTCTGACAAATAAACATGCTAGCAGCAAAGCTCGAGCAAAAATACTTCTAGTTAAAGATATTTAACATAGTGGATTAGTGGCTTGCAGATGTTTGTTTGTTTAAGGTTTGCCAGTTAGGCCAAGATGTTTGTTCAGCTGGGAATACCTTTGAAAAGATAGCTGAGGGCTGCCGATGAGAGCTAAAAGCTCGAAACAGCGCTGTCCAGCTCTGTGCTATAGTGGATTAGAATTAAAATATTCAAGATATCATATCCACGAGGTTTAGATCTGGCTATAATTGCATATAAGCTATGCAATTGCAATACCGGCATTGGTACAATGGTACATATGAAGAGCTCATTTCTAAAACAGCTTAAGTAACATTTTTTCAAAATTGGGTTTAGAATCTCATTCGTTAGGTTTTTACCTCTATTTTCAGCTGACCAAACGTTTTGTCCAAAACCGCTTCTATCTGCTTCAAAATCGGCAATGAAAATTCAGTTTTTTTCCCAAAACCGCCTAAACGCCACTGAAACGTATTTCCAGAACAGCTTGTATCCCTATTTACCAATGGCGTTTTGCTATAACGTCACGTAATAAAATGGCGATAGAGTTATTTTAAGAGCATTTCTTGTACTTTTGCATTGAGCATGTTCAATAGTGAATACCATTAAGGGATGGATACAAGCACCGGCGCAGCCAGAAATAAAAAAAGAGGGCAGACTAATTGTTTTCTGTTATGATTAAAGCTTTCATTTAGGCAATTTGTAACAATTTACAATTTTCAGGCAAACGGGATCTCCAGGCAGTAGTGTTGGTCTAAATGTAGGCCTATATAAGGTGGTTTAGTCTAATTACGTCTGATATCTTTTTCAGTGTAAACACAAAAAAAAAACAAAAAAAACAGGCAAAATGCATGCCATCAAATGACATGGGTATATTTATATGTAATACGCGTTATCGTTCAAGCGGAACCAGTACAGTGCAATAAGAAATCAATTTCGATGTTAGTCATTCTCTTAGAACAGCGGTTCTCAATTAGGGGTGCGAGAAGGGACTTCTTGAGGTGTGAACTTTTTTGTTATCACCAAGTTTGGTTTCCACCTTGGCTGCAGAACGCGAAGACTCAGCCCGTGAAGACCTTTTTTTTGGTCTTCACCTGATTTTTGAGAGAAATCCTCAAACTTTTTGTAGGTTTTATTTATTTTCATTCCTTGAATTCTTTGCATATTTTCTTTTTTTATAAAAATTGTACAAAGGGTGCGAAAATAATTTTTCCTTTCCGAAGGGGTGCAAACTTCAAAATGAATCAAGAACTGCTGTCAAAAGAAGATATTTGCTTTCCTTCAGCAATTAGTGTTTTTCTCCGAATATTTTCAATAAAAATATTCTTGAAATTTATTAGGGTCGAAAAACGATTTTACTATGGTGACATTTAGTTCGTGGACTGATACACGTCAGTTCTCGGCTGCCCCAAATTCTTACTGGTATCTGATTCTACTTTTTTGGAAAATGATGAGTTTTGGAACAAAACGGATTGTGTTCTTTGGTGCAAAATTGCACTGCTTTTTCTCTTGTTCGCATTCTTTTGCAAAAGCAGTGCGGTATGCTGACAAGACATTATCATTCCAAGACAGTGCGATGCAGGCTACGCAATGTTTGAATATTTTCAATAATATCAACACTGACTATACAAGCATTCCGACTGTCCAGGTTTTGTTTCTATCCTGTGTTGCAAAAAGGCAACATCACTAAATATTCTTGTTTCAATGAAATCAAGTTTTTATGTGCAATTGTTATAAAAATGGGACAAAATAAATAACTTTTTTAATCATATTTATGAACATTGATTTTTTTATTGTAACGAGTATCTAACTCATTTCCGTTGTTACTAGACAGTTGACATTTTTTAAAGATAGAGAAGCTAATAATTTTGAAAAAAATTTCAAAAAATGCAAAACTTTTTGACATTGCTTATTTGCAACTCAGGATAGAATTACACTCAAGTTGAGCGTTTTTAAATGTTCTTTTTGTAAAAAGTTTTTGTGAAATTGTGCACTTTCAAAAGGGGGGGGGACTGGTCCCCCTAATCTACCCTGGCTGCACCAATAACTCAAAAACATTTCACAATAACATTACCCAATTAGTAACGTCGCTGGGGTTATTAAAATAGCAATCATATCTTTATTCACAAAGTTGGCTGGGCTAAAGACAGCAAAGGGAACTTTCGGTGTTTGATCTTTATTTTTGTAAAACCTACAGAAGATAAAAGAAATTTTGTGTTTAACACGAGCTCTTTAGCCTATACAATCCCCCAAAACGCCAACCATTATCTCATTTGAGCACTGTTGTTTCTCTTTATCGTTAAGAGTTCAAACACTTGTATTATGGATATCGACTGTTTATGGCACAAATGGTACAACAAATGGTTCTTACAGCAGAAGTACAAAATGATAAAATTCACTGATAAAAGACAAAAATTGAGGCAGCAGACAAACTAAAACGAAGAAATAAAATGGGAACGAAAATCTGAACAAAAGCACACAATTTCTCAACAAAATTTGCACAATTTCTCAACAAAATTTTCTCAACAACCATTTTCAAACAATGGTATTGCAAAATATGTCAAAGTATTGTGATGCAACACTGCAAGGTAATCACCAGGTGGATAAAGGAAGTGTAAAAACATGATTGTAATGTTGTACTTTGATTTTGAGAAGCATACTAGCTAAACCAAGCGTTAGAACTAACTTTTGATTGAGTCACCAAAACACCAGACCCTTCAAAATGTTCCGCAGTCACTTTCACTTCAAGTTTATTTTTTGTGTAATATAATGCAGCATTTAACCAGCTTCCCCAATCCCAATCTCAAGAACAGCCCTAGAAGGGTAACCTATAGTAGTGAATTCGGCTTGTCTGGTTTTGCTTTTAGCTCTTACTAATTTGACTTCTAAAAATTAAATGATTAGTATTCGAAGAGAGATCTGACTTTTATAGCACAATTATTGTGCAATAAAAATGCTGTTCATGTCACATGAAACAGCTAGAATACAGATATTTTAGTATTACACCTGCAGCCACCAAATACTTTGCAGTATTAGACAATAACAGACAGATACAGTTTCTGGTGGTTTCAAGAGTTCTAACAGTATCGGCAACTGTGAAAGCAATGCTGTTGCTGGTAGCTAAGGGGATGGGAAGGGCTACAATCTTCCCTTTGGTCTGTCGACCAAAATATACAATAAGGAAAATATTACACTTTTTGTACTTACAAAAGTTTTTTGCAGTGGTATGGACTCTAAAGTGGTCAAAAGCCACTTCTAGGGATGAATGGGGGCTAATATTTGTCAAAATGCTTACATAATGTCCGCCTTACCACAGAAATTATATATGGGGGGGCTATTCCAATCATTTCTCTCAAATTTCAATCCATTAGGCCCTCACCCCAAATTATCTTTCTCTATATAGCACTTGTGAGTTTTTTTGAATTTTTGGATTTAAGGATTTAGGGCCGGTCTACACTGTGCGTAAAATCGTCAGCTTACGAGCGAAACCTTAGTTTATTTTAAAGGAAAATTCCATAAGCTCAGGCGTACCATCTTACAAGAGTAAAATTGCCAGCGAAAAAACTTTGCCAGAAGAGCAAATTTTTTTCGCCGGTACGCTCGTAAGCTCACGATTTGAGTGAAATTTTGACAAACTGGTTTGCCAGGTCTGGGGGTAGGCTAAAATTAGGTTCATAACTTTTGTTGAAAAAAAGTTGATTTTCAAGAGTGAAAGTATGCGTGTTGGTTTGAAATAGCCTAGTTCAACATAAAAATGGTCATTATGCAGCTCTATGAGGAAAAACTTGCAAAAAAGAGGCCTAGGTCGATAGGCCCAAAAGTGAATTATAAATTGTTTGTTGTTATGTAACATTTGGTTAGCCTATTCCAAGTGAAGAAATTTGAAAATTAAAACTTATATGTGGTGTGGCGATGCAGATCACAGTCCTGACCAGGGGGACTAGCTTAGGCCAAAACCAGTACCAATAGGCCTAACAGTAAGGTACAGTAGGTCTACGTCTTGGTGGTACTCGTACCTAGGGTGTAATATACCACATTGTTAAAGTAAAGTAGTAATCTTAGCTTGATAGCTGCTGTAGGCTAGTTTAGTTCAAAAGGTTTAACCTACTGGTGCACTATGCAGGTGCAGTGATGCTGCATTATACCGGTAAGAGATACTGGTAAGCAAGCAACTTAATAGCCTAACCTACTGTCAGAAAATATGCAAAGTTAAAAAATTAGTCTGCCGATAAAACTTAGGCTCTGATTTTTTATATCAATGAAACTCAAAAGTATTAGAGCCCACACTATCAGTTAGCCTACAGCTACAGTAATAAGAGCAGAATTAAAATGCTACCGGCATAAACTAGGTGTACCCTGGTACTAGCCTACTGATATAATGGGCTGTGCAGTCACAGCTATATAGGCATGTAAAGTTATTCTATTTCAAGATGTGCTCACTTATTATTCAGTAACTATCAGGTTTTAGACTTTTACAAATAGTTGAGTGGAATTGCAGACACTGCCAAGCCAATAGGTTTGGCTTACTGTCATGTCAATAAGATAGTGAAATCAAAAAATTTTATATTCTGCAATTGCTTTTCAGAATTGTAAATTAAGACTCTACTAGCAAGTATTTATTGTAATGAACAAAATATAGTAACTGTAAGTATTTGAAATTTAACAAATTTATCAATGATATGGTACTTTAGTCAAGACTCAAAAAGACTTATTGATGAATTTATGAAACAATGTTGATCTTTGATGCTCAAAGATTTCAAGAATGATAACCAATCTAACAGTGGCATTGTCAGGTTTTCAAGGTTAGTTATGTGTATTCCTAGATTGACAATATTTACCAGCTATTTGAGCTTTTATTAAAAAAAAAACTTCAAGCATTTTCATAATGAAAATAAAAAACAAATTTGGAAGTTTTATCTAAATCATTTGCTTTTAGTTAAAATAATCATTTAAAATTAGCAGTGGACCAAAGAAAATTTGTCACTTTTAAAGTTTTTTCTAATGTGATTGTGTGACAAGACAGTATTCACATCGCTGCAACTTAACTACACAATTTAAAGTTTCTTGTAGCATATGAGTAGCATTGCTTGTTTTTCTTAGGTGCAACTAAGATTTTAAAGTGTCATATTTTTCAAACCATATGGTGCACCAATGATACTTAAAGTTTTTAAGAAATCCAACTTGTGCCTTATACTCTGATGCATTTAATCTGTACTTCTGGTTATGCTCTCTTACGGCCATTTGATCAAGTGGTAATGCATTCGTCTCTGGAGTAGAGGTCTGAGATTTAAATCAGCCTGGTCAAATCAAACACAGCATTGCCAGCGGCTTTGTATCGCTGCGACATTTCTTTCAAGGCAGCTATGTTGCTTGGGTGTGATGATGCTGTGGTGGGCCCTGCCAACTTTATGCGCTTCGATGTATTACAGCATGCATAATGAAAGACTTGATTTGATTCCATAATTTCATTCCGAGTTAAACCATTTAGATTTTTTTAAAGTTTTTTAGAGTTTAATAAATTTAATCTAATGTAGTGCATCTTATAGTTTGGTGCACATTGTGACTAAAAACAAAAGCTATAGAAGCCATTTGGTGCACTTTATGCTAGAAAATAATAATTATAGTAGACATTTATTGATACAACAACAGCGTGCCAATTAACAGTTGTATGTTCCAGTTTGCTGCGCCTTATGGTTTAAAAAATGCTGTAGTGATATCTTTGCTAGAATTAATTTTGATAGAATAAAGTATTCTTTGTTTAGTTTAAAAAAAGAAGTTGTTTTTTGCTTTAATTTTGCTAACTTGATTTGATAGCTTTGTTCCGTAATATAGTATTGGCGCTTTTTTGAGATTTAATTTGACCGATTTGATGCAAGAAAATTTGACACCGCAGCGTTATGGTTAGAGTTTTACGTCAAATATCTTTTGGGTCTGGTTCAGACTAAGAATAAAGTTGGCAAGTCAATCGTCTTGTGTCAACTGGTTGCCTTAAAAAATTTTGGACTCTTCTCTGAAAGCAACTGTTTTATGCGTAATTGGTCCATTTTTTTGATATGTCTACTACTCATGACAGTTCGGACACTTTGCAGAATTTTGAACTTTTTTTGGTAGGAGTAATTATTATTTGTTTTACTCTAGGTCCTCCAACGAGTAGAAGATAATTGGAAAATTGTTGGAACTGCATGGTTGAAACCAAAAGCCATCAAGTTCCATTAATGTTTGTTGTGTATTTCTACAACATGCTTCATCGTCCTCACAACCAACTGGAAATTGATCATGATTTGGGTTAAGTGCTGTTGACGAACAATATGACATTTTCTCCTTTAGTGATAAGAGTAAAAAGCAGAAGTAAAGACATCAAATTTCATTAATGTTTGTTCTGTATTTCTTCAACATGCCTCATGGTCAACACACCATAATGAAAATTGCTCATGGCTTGGGTCAAGTGCTGTTGGCTGAACTTGTGACATTTTCTTTTCCCACCATGAAATCAATCAAGACATTGGTGATTATTAATGCTTCATAGAGTTGCTGCTTGACTTATCCAGGATCCAGGCATTACATTTTCAAGTTTTATAATCGAAATGTTGGTGATGTATAATAAAATATCTACTTTCTGAGACTGATTAAACATTGGCATCCTTTTTAATCCTCTGGTTATTTTTTCCTACAAGTTTTGATTAAACCTATGAGACAGCTTTTCTTCAAGCAAAAACTCTAGAGATGAACTTTCCTACAAGTTTTGATTAAATCTCTGAGGTAGCTTTTGCTTTACACTTGTTTATATATCAATACTATCAACAATAATATGTGAGGGTCTAATCTGCGCTGATATCTATGTGAAGTGACAACCAGATGGAGGGTTCCTCACTTCTCCGATACATTAAAATCGTAAGAGATGCCTGATGTGTTACTTTCTGAAATATTAACTGCTTTGCGCTTAAAATTTTGTACTTTTGCTTGCAACAAATTTAGTTTATTGAGTTTTTGAAATATTGAATACAGTTGTATTACAAAAGTTGCAATATCTGTCTTATTGAGAGAATTCAAAAGTTCCTCCTCGGAGTACAGTAAACTTATTGAATGCTCTAATCACACAATCAATTTTCTGCAGTTTCAGTGGTATAATATTTCTGCAGTATAGGGTAATTGAAATTTTTTAGCTACCATAGTTCGCCCTATTTTCGTTTTATGTTTTATGAAAGTGCAAGGAGCTGGACATCTGTGAGATTTCTCTAAGTCTTCGGCTAATGCTAGGGTAAGCATTTCTCCAAATAAGTTTAGGTTTAGCGGGTGAGAGATTGAATCCCAAACTTTTATGATCAAAATCTTGTGCGTTACTGTGAAACAAAACTACCAGAGTGGTAGTAAAAAAAAAAGCAGTCAGTAGAAGCGTTTGTGAGAAAAAAGAAAAGATGAATACTGCAATAAGCATGTCAACAAAAATTTTAGTTATGAAATCACGAGTTATAATGCAATTCAAGCTGATTGATTACAAGGAGTTAACTCAAACCGCTTGGGGCGAGGAGTCAATAAAATAATGATAAAATGCGTGTTGTTTTTGCAGAAGGGATTAAATGCAGAAAAGATTGTAGTTTAATGAGTTCGTGCACTCAAACCGTTTGACAATTCAAGAGGATAACCTATACCTGCATGCTACGCATCATGCACCGTCTATTGTGTTTTCAGGGGTGGACTGGATAAAGTTTATATGAAAGCTGATATGGGAGAGAGGCGAAAGACGCTCAACATTTGGCCTAAACGGACACGAGACAGAGGTGGAGTTGAGGGCACAAGGTTCGAGGCCAAGGACACAAAAAAATATCCAAGGCCAAAGACAGCCTTTTCAAGGACAGACCCTTTCTAGAGCAAAGACACCGCCGCAAGTGTTCTCCAAAAAATAAAAATAAAATGTCTTCAAATTTTTTTTTTCAGGTGTTCTCAAAAAAACAAAATCAAAAAATCTCCATAAAACAAGTTTTTTTACAAAAAACGATCTACAAAATTTTAAGGATTCCAAAAATACTGCTGTACTTGAGCCGAGGACAGGGCAATTTTCGACAACTTGAAGCTTTGAGGCCAAGGACTTCAAAATGTGTCCTTAAGGACTACACCTCTGTAAACGGAATGTATCAGGTAGAACTGAAAAACAGTTGAAAGCTGAAAATGTACCCTGCAAAACATTATGATCAGATCTTTCCACTGAGTCACTCTCCGTTAAGAAGAATTCAAAAGAGGAAGAACCGGACCTTTGAAACCAGCCTCTAGAGCCCATCAGTGTAGGCCCGGTGCCACGAGGGGGCATTACGAGGCTGTGCCCCCTCCAAATGACTACTTGTGTGCCCCAAGCAAGGACTGTGCTCCGAAGAGATCAACAGGCTCGGGGCTACTGGAGTGCAAATCGAGGCCTAAGACACCCAAATTGGTGCTTATCGCCTTAGAATTTGCGAGCAAGAACTGTTTTTTCGTAGTTTTTGTGGACTCACACCAGATTTCATGAAACTTTGAGGATGAAGACCTTTTTTTTGTCTTCATTTAGGATTCGTAAAAAGTCGCAAAATTTTGAGATGAAAACCAGAGTTTGTGAAAATTTTTTAACTGAAGACCTTTTTTTTTATGTCTTCACCTTTTTCCTTTGCTCCACACTCTTAAATTCACGTAAATAAACTTCTCGTGCTCCCCCAAACTTCATTTCTGCCCCCCTAGTCACGCTATCCTGACGCCGGGCCTGCATCAGTGGCCTATAAGTTAATTTTTGTAATTTTGTTGTATTCACCACGTTGCTTTGGCCGAGAGACAGCAAAGAAACCTTTTGGTCTTTGAGTTAAGCAGCAACGTTTTGTCTACCACACACTGTGAAGTCTTCACGGTGTCCCTTTTTATTGCTGAACGCTAAGCAAGGAATCGAACCCAGATCTAGCTTTTCAGTAACAGACACTCGATCACTGATTGGCCGTACATTATGTTTTTTTGTGAGGAAGGTAGAAATAAATTCACGTTTAAATTATCAAAAAGACAATATTACTTTTCCTGATGCATAATCTGACCCAAATTTAACCGAAACAACGAAGAATTGTAATGAATCTGTAATTTCCGTCATCCAATCCAGCATATAATATTATGGCCACCCACAGAATACGCTGTCAAGCTGTTACGCTCGTAAGCGCCGTTTTATATAGTGTAGACACCCTCGACGTACGAGCGTAAAAAATTTTCTAATTTTGTACGCACAGTGTAGACTGACCTTTACCGTCTTGCAATAAAACGGTTGAAATGTTTCAATTAACTTTGCCATTGCCCAGTACATTGCCTATTTATGCAACCAGTTTAATCATGTTTTTACAGGCAGTGCTAAGTTCAATATGCTACTTTTTAAAAGCAATAATTTTTTTAAATACAGAATAGTGAATAGGCCTAATATTAAGTTATTTTTGCAAAAAATTGCAATATCTTTTACCATCCTATCTCTAGACCTCTCCCCCACTGCAGATTTTTAACTACCCTGTTGCTTTTTGTGAGTGATAAACTGATGATTTTATCTGTCCTATAAAAACACGATTGACCTAACTGTAAAAAATTGACTTTTTATTGACCTATCAAATTAAGAATAAGAAACTAGCTCTTTCTATCCAGAGGTCTTGCAAAAAATACATCATTCAAACTTACTACTAAAAAATTGACTTAATAGAAAAAACTTGCCCTAGACATTTAGTGATAAATAAACTGATAAGTTTTTGCCAAACTTCTACCCAACAAATCCTACCAAAGAAGATAACACTAACAGTGAAGATGCTACTCAAGTTTACAATGATGACAACTAGTAGACATTCCACCACACTTAGCAACGGTGTAATTACTGCAAAGCACTTTTGCAATTCTGCAGTTGTAGTTTTTGTGGCAATATTTTGCTGCTCTCAATTTGAGACAATATTCTGTTGCTGTCACAAATGAATAAAATTTGCAATACAAAAAAATTTTTTAGTTTGCTTCAAAAACTGCTTACATCCACAATGTTTAATAAAATTTATAAAAAAAATCAAATAAAAAAAGCTGGAACATGCCAGATCTTGTTTAATGAAGCAAGGGTTAACACTTCTTTGGCAACAAATAACTTTTAAAAAAATTTATGAGTGAAAGTCTTAAATGTTTTTTGCCATTTTCTCAAAACTGTTGAAATGCACGTAAGTTGTTTTCAGTTTTGGAAATAAACTCTTCATATGCAGATTATACACTGAACATGAATAATTAGAGAAAAGAAGATTTTTGAAATGATATACACACAAACTACAGTGCTGAGTAGTACTGGTAAATATCATATCTTGCTAAGACAAGCTATCCAAATGCATGCTTGTAATACATTATCACCAACTCAGAACCCATATAACAATCACATCAAAGATTGGCTAAATTGACAGTGATTCGTTTGTAACGTATTTTTGGTGTACGCAAAATTAACAAATAATCTTTTAAGCTTGAACCAAATCAGTATTGGTATGCAATTTCAACATCAGATATGATCCTATTTTGAGATTCACTTCATATCTTTGCATAAAATCTAGCAGCTTATTTCAATGATCAATGTTAAATATTTCAAAGTTCTTACCGGTTCTCCTATCAATTCAGAAGCATCTTCACCCTACAAAAATAACAAAAATAGAAATTGGACATATGGCATTTATTCAGTTTATAAATTTTGCAAGTCCACACTGGTACGATAGTTTCTATGCTAGTTCAAACTAGAACATGTTTCAATAACCATCCAATCTGAAATTACATATAACTTTAAGCTATAAGCAGATAAGTTCCTACTACTGTAATAAGTGACTGAAGATGTAGTCAACATCAATATCTTATCTGTTATTACCTGATTACCTATACCTTAGTCACACTTTCATGAGTTTGCTGGCCAGTGGCCCAGAAGATTTAGAACCAAACCCACAGTGCAAGTCCTGAATCAATAAGCTAAGTTTAAGGTTACAATTCACATTAAGTAGCCTAGCTTTGTCTTTTACAGTTACTGAACCAGTAACACAATATCAATACATATAAACCACAATATTGCCTACCTCACTGTCCATAACAGAATTGGTTTCTTCAGCAAATGCTCTGGTATACTCGTGATCCAGATTGATGTTGTTTATATCACTTAGCCTCAAGCTGCAAGCCTAATCCTGAACCTCAATGCTTAAAGAATAGGCCTAAGCTTAGCCTACCTGATCTACAATATTGTAGAAATAGAATACACTACAGCACTGTACATAGAAAATGAAACAAATTACAAGTAACCTGGTAACACTTTGCAATAGCCTAGCATTCTTGTATTAGCACATCTGAGAAGTGAGATCAGACTGCAGAGATAGACCGCATCAAGTGAAGCAGGCTAGGCTAGGTGAATATTTTTTTTATAATTTGCAATGAAACAACTAAGACCTTGCGATATACTGGTACCTGTTGGTCAGTCCATTTGTTTTTCATGTATTCTGGTTAGCTATTTGAAACACAATTAGGATTTTAAAAAAGGAAAAGGCAATTTTGACTTGTCTGGGTCGACGTGTTCAAGGGACGTCTTTGGTGGTTGCAACATCTTGACGTCCTTCGTGGTCGACTCCTGGGAAGCCATGTCAACTTCCTTTCTTTGGTGGTTGCAACATCTTGACGTCCTTCGTGGTCGACTCCTGGGAAGCCATGTCAACTTGTAGTAAGGATAGCCTATGGCTGTCCTTACTACAAGGATCCAGCGATTTTTCACTTGTTTCTAAAGTACCACAAGTGAAAAATCGTTTATTCCCTACTAACCATCTGCCTTTCTGCAAGCCATTAAGGTTTGCCAGTTAGGCCAAGATGTTTGTTCAGCTGGGAATACCTTTGAAAAAGATAGCTGAAAGCTGCCGATGAGAGCTAAAAGCTCGAAACAGCGCTGTCCAGCTCTGTGCTTAATTGTCTTTGGTGGTTACCGAGTGTAGACTATATTTCGAGATTTTTTTTGCTTGTTTATACCTACAGTACTGGTAATGTAGCTAAGTGAAAAAGAGTTCACAAGAATAGGACTGGTAAGCCAGGCTGGTGTTGTTTTAGGGCTACGATAGGAGGCAATAGCGTAAAGTCTGCAAGAAATTTTGCAAAATGAATTTTTTGTGATGTCACAAAATTGCAAAATGCAGTGTTGCCAATGGGATGGAGTCAAACGGATTGGTAAATTATATTTTAGGAAATAAAGAAAATTGTGAAAAAAGGTTTGGGGCAGCTTTTTATTACGTGAAGTACCAGTAGTTCTTATTTCTTAAATAAAATCGATTTTGAGCAGTCTATCTTTTAAAGGTCAAGATCGGCAAATTAGATGATTGATTAGTCTGTAGGCTAGTCTAACATTTTTGAAATTGTTCTTATAAGTCTATACTGCAATTTTGTAATTGTTTTCACTTCCGCAATTCGAGCTTCGTGACTGTAACTTCATTCTACACTAGTCAGTCTGGCATGCGGACGTACTAAATAAACTGAGCAAAGTTGCAGACTTTTGCTTTGATTCACACAGCTTTAGGCTGAATTACTGTTAATTTTGAAGGCATGGCTAAAAAGCCCAGTTTCGTTTACTTCGAAACTTGACAAAGTATTGGCAGCTATTGAACAAAATTCTGCATGTCTAATCAACCTTGAGTCGCAGTTTAATAGGCCTAGCTTTGATAAGCAACTGAAAGCAATCAACCAAAAATTTTTGGATAGATGTTCGACATTGGAAAATGGTTTAGCTGCTTTAGACCTTAATGTGCCAGAAGTCAATGATAGAATACCGGTATCGGTTCTCGCATCAAATATAAATGCAAAGTTTGAAGAAATTGATGAAAAGCAGGAGATAAAAACTGGTGTTGAAGCAGAGCTTTCGCAAAAGCTTGATCATCTTAAAAAGGAAAACATTATGCGTGAATCTTATGATAAGCGCCTCAATTTACTGGTACCCAGATTGGAAAAAAAAGTGAGATAGAAACTAAACAGCAAACAAAAAGTATATTTGAAACATTTTTAACTAAAACACTTGAGTTGGAAATAGACACAGTCAACATAATAGACCTGCATCAATTACCACAACACCCTATTAGGAAAAATGAAATCCGAATGAATCGACCTATACATTAATTGTTAAAGTTTTGACTACATTTGGCAAAGACATCATATTTCAAAATGCTGCAAAGCTGAATAATTATAATGAAAGCAGAGATTCTTCGGTCTTTATTACTGACCATCTACCAAAACTGTTTTATAAAAAGAATCGCTGGGATCACAATTTCTTGCTGCAAAAAAAGGAGCCAAGGAAACTAAATGGGCTGCTTATAACGGAAAATATTGCTTATAATATATCTGATATATATACATCCACAGCAAAAGCATTGAACCCCACATGTAGTCTAGTAGTATCAAGCTTTCTAATTTGAGATCTAATCAAAATTGTTTGCATAACTTATTTAGGCACCTCGCACCTGTTTTCCTATTGCTGTTGTGTAAGCCTTACTTGCTACCGGTATGTTTACTTAGTATAGATGGACATGGGAGGTCGGGCACACATGATATCAATTAAAATTGTTTGCATACCATCGACCGGGGTGGCTTTGCACAATTTTGACACATCTGTATCTCATACAAGTTACCGGTACTTATATAGTTATGATAAAGGTTTGGCAATTGCTGCATTATGGTGTGACATGTAAAGGGTACCTATACATATGACATTGATTGTTATTGTTCTTCATATCCCGACCATTTTTTGAAAAAGTTGCTCTGTGCAAAGTCACCCCAAGTTTGGGGTGACTTTACACAACATTTTTGCATTAACTTTACAAGGAATATAAGCAGAGCTGATAATAAGAAAATCATATTTACAACATTCAAAACCAATGTATAACACAGTCAGATTCATTTGAGGTTAATTACGCCATTTTACATTATCAATTAATATGCACCATAATTTATACATCAATGATCTGTTATGGTTTTTCCAACAGTATGTAACATATGTCATTGGTTAGGCTACATGATAAACTATCGTTAGTGCAGAAGTCTGCCTAAGCCATTAAATAGAAACATTGCAAAACAATCCATATTTGTTAAAAGTCAATAGTACAACCTTAAGTCTTAACAGTCCAGCAACATTAGTTTAATCAATAAATCAAGCTTATCTGTTCATTGCTGTTTCTGGTACTGGCTACTGCTTTTGCTGATACTGGCAGTCACTCTATTATTTTAACAAAATGTATATCTTTTCTTCTGTGTACACATCTTTGCTGAGAACTTTTTGCAATTCTTCCTTTTCTCTTGAATCATAATCATTTGGGATTTTTCTGTAATGACAGTTGCTAGAATTTTTTGTTTCTGCTTCTGGAATTTTTTCTAGATACTGTACCTCAACTTCATCTCCATACAATGTACCAATCACTTCTGCATAGTAACCTTCATAATTTCCTGCTACAACTTTTACAGTGCTTTCTTTTTCCAAGTCATTTGTGTGTTTCAGTTCACTAAGAATGTCATCATCAGAACTATCATGAAACTTGCCACAGTCGAAGCATCTGTATCAGACTCACTTGCATCAAATACAACCCACTTTCTCTGTTTCTTATGTTTCACTTTTCTTACAACCTCGTTTTGAGTTAGTTGCTTTATCACTATTAGTTGCAACAACTTCTGTAACTGGAACATTATTAGCTTGCTATAACTCTTCATTAGAAATCGATTTTCCTGGCTGAAAGTGAATGTTTAGTTTCCTTTTATGGCCTCTCTTTGTTTTTGTTCCATGGCGATTCTCTTTCAAATGCTGAATCACAGCTTCAGTTACATTTGAGCTATCATACTAAACATCTACAATCAATAACATCTTTTTCACTCCTATATCTTACTGTTTGGCTGTGTGTGCAAAGTCACCCTAATTAATTTGATGTGTAAAGTCACCCCACAAAATCAAAAACTATATGACCAGCATAAAAAAGTTATTTTATCTGGTATGGCTTTGCTCTGATCCAATTGCAACTCAAACATAAACAGAGTTAAAGCAATAACCTTAGACATAGAGAATGCAAGAAAACTCAATACATGTGAACATCAGTTTGAGATAGGCAATTTCAGCACCATGTATTTTTTGGTACTTTTTAACAATTGCTTTCAAGCCACACTATTAATAATGTTAGCGTTAGATAGGCAATCTGCAATACAGATTCAATTGTTACTAACATAAAGCATTGTCAATCATAGGTAAAATAAGTTTTGCACACTTTTCTATTTTTTTATTGCTGAAAAAAAATTTTTTAAAGTTTTTGTGTAAAGTCACCTACCTGCACGAAGACACCCCATTCGATGGTAGCTTATTCTGGCATTTCGCATTAATTTCCTATTGTTTTCTAATGTGCCTGACTTCTTATGCGTATTTACTATAAATTTTCGCCCCATTTCACCAATTAGAATTACCCAATTTTGTAATATCTTTGCTTTGATCTCCTAATTTAATTATGCACATTATATAAAATTGATTTTGCTATTATCGGTCCTTTATTGACAAGATAGAATTATGTTTACTTGTTTTTGCTTGCCTTGGCACAGTGCAAGCAAGTCCCTATATGACTGCTATACATAAGTAGTTTAGGTTGTTTGTTTCATGTGACAAATAAGTATGATTGAAACACTTTAATCTTACTGTCTTTTTATCGATTATGCACTATCCAAGTTACTAACTATTTGCATTATCAAACACTAGCTCTTGGACTTTTGTGAATTTTATCGGTTGCAGTGGGGATCGATACCAAACCTGTCAATTTTGCAAAATGTAAACACAACAATCATAAAACTAGTGTAAGTATCAATCTGATGACGGTTCAGTGTAAAGCTAGCTGATTTGAATATGTGCAAACAATAAGTTAATCATAACTGTAGACCTATATTTTGTATTTGTGCGAAATTGTATGGAGATTGTCTGTAATGATGCTATAGTGTCTAACTGCAATGCCTGTAAGCAACAGCGCGGTTAATCAAAACAGGAAGTTGCGTGAACCTCGGTGCGAGTTGACTGGATGATGATAATGAAAACTTTTTTGACTTGTCCGAAACTGCCTTTAATTGTTTGCATGAGAATATTGCCGAATGTAAATATTTCGATTTTCCTTTTTCCGATACTCTTGATTTCATTCACAATCAAAAAACATTATCTCTTACTTATGTTAATATAAGATCCCTAAACAAGCTTGATAATTTTGAAAATTTATGTGAAGTTTTAATTACATTACCTTTTTTTCCAGTCATCAAGTGTGTATTCGAAACGCGATTGAAAGGAGACCCCTTAATTAACGTTTTAATACCTAGCTGTAATTTTGTCCACTCTGATGCAGTAACCAATGCAGGTGGGGTTGCCATTTACGTTTCATCTAAATTTCAATTTACTCTAAATCATGAACTTAATTTGAACGTAAATGGCTGTGAAGACTTATGGTTAAATTTGTGCCTCAGTATTAATGCAGAAAAGAAGATTATAATAGGAGCCGTCTACCAGCATCCCAATGCTAGCTAGCACCACAAGCATTGAAGATTTTTCCAAAGTTCTCAGCTATGCCATGAACATAATAACTATGCATAAAGACGTATTTTATCTACTTGGGGACCTGAATATAGCTATTTCCCCCACAAAAGTAACTCCGGATTCATCAACTTAAATTGATTCTCTAAACAGTTTTGGTTCGGTTCCTATTACTACTATTCCTACTCGGGTAACTGATACCACTTCAACCATTATTGACCGTATAATAACTAATGACCCATCTCGTGTTATAAAACCTGGTGTGATTCGACACGATGATAAACTTTCTGACCATTATGTTATGTTTTGCAGCATATTTGGCTTCTCTATTTCCCCCTTAAAAGTAAACTATCACACCTTTAGAGATAAATCTAACCTCAGCGTCGAAAATTACTGTGATGAAATGTATGAGAGTGTTGCTGATCTGGACAATTTAACTGAAACTAATTATAACATCTCATTTGATTCCTTTATATCGTTACTTTTAAAAGTAATCAATAATCAAGCCACTCTCAAAAAGCTTTCTCGAAAGCAAAAAAAATTTATGAATAAACCGTGGATTACCAAGGGCATCTACGTTTCTATTCGTCATAAAAAAAAGAATGTACAGATCTCATTACATCTGTGGTGCTGTGTTCCCTCTAACTTTAAGGCTTATCAGCGAGTGTCCAAATTTTCTTTGAACAATTGCGTCCAAAGCCCTAAAAAGACATTTATGTGCCCTAAATTTTGTGCCAATCCGGTATTAAAGTATACTAAATGTCATATTTCCACAAATTTGTTGAAATTTCTAAAGCTATATTTACCATATTGCCAAAATTTATTTGCCCTTGCTCCAACAAATCGTCGATTCGCTGAAAAAAATTGGCTTAGTGGGAACACTGTTCCCAGGTCGGATTTACATTTGCGCGTTGCCTTTGGTATTTTGGGGATTTTTGCAACATCTTCCTGCCAAGTATATATTGGTCAAGATTAAAAAAAGTCTTACCATCTGAGTGCAGGGACCTGGCACTGTGCCATATGGTAAATCCGATCCTGGTTATTGCACTATGTTCATGAAACGTTAGATGAGGGTCTGAGGACACTGGCGCAGCCAGGGTGGGATTAGGGGGACCAGTCCCCCCCCTTTTGAAAGTGCACAATTTCACAAAAATTATTTGAACAAAAGTTAAATGCCAAAAAACTAATTTAAAACACTCAACTCGAGTGTAATTCTAACCTGAGTTGCAAATAAGCAACGTCAAAACTTTTGCCTTTTTTGAAAAAATTTTTCAAGGTCATTATCTACAAAAAATTTCAGTCATCTAGCTTGTGGATTTAGCTTGTATTATTTCCGATATATTCGAGTTGAAAAAACGTTTGTAGCAAAAAGGCGAAGTGAATCATTGTTAATGTAACAATGGAAATGAGTTGCAATCAAAAAATCAGTTTTGGTGTACATGATTGAAAAAGTTATCTATTACGTCACCTTTATATAACAATTGCACATAAAAGCTTGATTTTATTGAATCAAGAATATTTAGCCACGTTGCCTTTTTGCAACACAGGGTAGAAACATAACCTGGAGAGTCAGAATGCTTGTATAGTCAGTGTTGATATAATAGAAAATCTCAGATCACTGCCTAGTCCCCCATCGTGCTTGCTGTCTTGGAGTTGGAATAATAATGTCTCGTCGGCATACCGCAATGCTTTTGTGGGAGAACGCGATGAGGCAGAAAACAGCTCAATTTTCCACCAAAAAACGCTATTCATTTTGTTTTAAAACTAATCATTTTCCAAAAAGTGGAATCAGATACCGTGAGAATTTGGGGCGGCCGAGAAATGCCGTGCATCAGTCCACACATTAAATGTCACCATACTCAAATCGCATTTTGCCTTAATAAATTTCGAGAATATTTTGATTGAAAACATTTGAAAAAAAACAAAGAAAACACCAATTGCTGAAGGAAAGCAAATCTCTTTTAAGAGAATGACACTCTAACTATCTTTAACGTGGAAATTGGTTTTTTGTTATACTGTATTGGGTCCGTTTTACCAATCTCGCAAATTTATGCATATACGCATGCCATTTGATTGTATGCATTTTGATTGCTTTTCGTTTTTTCGCGTTTACACTGAAAAAGATATCAAACGTAATTAGACAAATGCCTTATATATGCCAACATTTAAACCCAACAACCTTTAGAGAATCTATGAAAAACGGTGGAATCAATACAATAATGCTCAAAAAGTTTTTGCAGTTTACCAAAAGCATAGCTACGATGTCAGTGTGATCCTGTAATTTTATTTTTAGCTGGGGTTGGAGAAACAGAGGATCAGCTGGTTTGAATTAATCTTACAACTTCAAACTGCACAATGTCAAATGTTTATTACAGTAAATAGTACACTATTTTATTTTGGAAGCCTTTACTTCACTGGAAATTTTTATCTACTTTTTATTAATTCTGACTCATATCTAACTCAAACTCAAATGCTTACACTAAAACTATTCCCAAATCGAACCCAAACCCTAACCTAAACCCTAATCTTAACCCCTAAAAAAGCAAATGAAAAAAGCGCAGATGAATATTTTTCATTTTCGCTTTATTCTCTTTAACTTGAAAATTTTCGTTGAAATAGTCACTACCTTTTATTTTTAGGAAATCTTTTTTGATTAATCCCTATGACCGCATATTACACCATATAGCTGTGTTGATTTGAAACAGTGTTCTCGTTGTCTATGAGAGCAGCAAGTTCGGTGAACTTGTTCAAATTGTGTCGAAGTCTAAACAGAGTGCGCTAGTTGCGAGCAAAAAGTTGCGCAGACGCAGTCCGCCTATTCCCAATCTACACTGTGCGTAAAATCATAAGCGCAAAAGTTCGTCTTGAAGTTTATTTTAAACTAAAATTTAATACGCCCAGCGTATCACCTTACCAGCATACAAGCAGTCAGTTGTTTCAAACAAACTAACGACACGCCCGTACGTTTGCGATTTTAAGCACAGTGTAGGCCTGGCCTAAATATTTACTCTGCAAGCATTCTATACAGTTTTCAGTGCGAACCAAATTGCCTTTGTGGGCGTGCTGCATAAATAAACTCATTGTACTTAGTTATGACCATTTTTCTGCGAATGCCATGTTCAGATTCGCATTATTTGATTGAGACAACCTCACTTAAGGAATGGTCGATTGCTACCTCATTATTCTTGCTTAATGCTTAAGATCCCTATTTCCTACCAACAATAATAATAACAGTTCAGTAATCAATTAACAAAGCTTTGTATTGGCAAACTACAATACGAGTGTCAATTAACATGAATAACAACAGGGAGCACTTATTTTTTCAAAAACCAATTATTTTCGGGTGTAGGTGGGGGTTGTTCGTATGTTTTTGCAAATCGTGCGTCTCTCTTGTTCTTAATTTGTTACAATATACTATATTTGTAAGTTGAAATATTATTACGCCAGCTTGCCTGAAAAATAACGACAATTGACAACTTTCTGGATGGCCTACGTTAAGAAAACGCGTTTTTTTTGCGTTCGCTGTTGCATCATCAAATAAAACGAAATTTTAAAACCAGGTGAAACTTATTTTATACTCTTTCATTTATTTTTTTTTATGCGTCTGCTGCATGAATGACGGCAGGACTCCTGCCTGTTAGCGCTAAATCTTTGTAATATGTTACAATTTGCCTAAATGAAAATCTTCAATTTGCATATGCTATAATCATAACCAAAAAATTAGTTCCTCCCCTTTTTTTATTTCTGCCTGCGTCGGTGTCTTAAGGAAGCAACTTTCATGACAAAACCCCTTAATTTCACCCGGGCTATACATTTCAATTGGTTGACAAAATTGAATTGACGGAGCTTGAGCCCCCTGGTCGTTAATGTTAATGGTAATTACTGTTGTATGCTTGTACTGTTTTACGCAAAGATGCTAAAAGAAACTGAACATGAAGAAACAAGACTTTTTTGTCACCCTTTTATCATTTGTGGCATTTCGATTGGGGGGCCCTCTGCCCCCCCTGGCTATGCCTATGATTGTAACTTCAATGCTATTTGTGATATTGAACTTTTGTGTGCTTTTTTTCTTGTTTGCCCTTGTGTGCATGTCGAAGCGACACCAATGGTTCTATTTTGTATGATAATGCTAAATATGTGATTTTTGGTAAAAGTTAAAATAGTGTTAAATAGTAGTTGTAACATGAAGTTGTAACCTACACAATTTCAACTTTTTGCAATTTTCAATTTCCTTAAAACTTATGTTTTTTTGCACAAACAATTGCAGTATGATACCATAGTTTAACTAAAACCATAATGGTGCTGGAAGCGATATGAATTCAATAACGTACTTGACAATTGCTTACACACAAAATTATTGGAAAAATTAAAGTTAAACAAAGTTTGATGGAAGAACAAGGATAGAGAGAAATGGTGCTTTAATAGGTCTGGTATAGAAATACAAAACAAATCCACAGTGTTAATATAAGCAAAACTCGAGGCTTTGTAAGTAGGTAAATTGGTCGCAATGTTTTGAGAATCTTTTCATTGTAATTGTAAAAGAAATTGTAATTGAATTACAATTGCTTGAACTTGAATAATTGTAATTGTAATTGAAAATTTTAGGTTGTAATTATATTTAAAGCAAAAACAAGTAGTTTTTCCAACCCTGATCGTGATAATTTATCACTTTATTTTCTTAGAGTATATAGCTTCCACCATTCTAGCTCCCGCCCTGTGTCATTTTATTGATAACACTGGCCAACAAAAAAATTTTGGCATATAAGGTAAGAGCGGTTTTAGGGTATATTGGGGGCGCTGAGTTTGAAAATGACCTTATTTTTTTCAGATTGGCTCTAGTTTTTGAGAGATATTTTAATATTTAGGTTTATTTTATACCGTTAGTGACTACTTTTAAATGAACATTTATATAAGGCTGGTCAATGAACAATATGTTAGTTTAGGGTAACTGATAGACATATGCCTGGAAAGAATGGCTACTGAGCCAATGCTGGCAAAGCTTTTAATTTGCGGGATAAAAAAAGCATACTATGTAGTAAACATACTGCAATCAACATCACTAAAAATACAAATACTTGTATTGGTCCATTATTTGCAAAACAAGCACGTCACATTGGCTTGCGAGTCCAATTCCATTTTAACTGTTCATCTGAAGGAAAGTTCGCTTGTACGATTTCCGCCTATGGCTTTGTTCGGTGCAATCCCGGATCAAAGTCCAGCAATAATCCACCATCATGTGAACGTCCCAACGACCTTGATATCTTTCTTCCATTGTCCTAATGTCGTGATGGAACCTCTCCCCTTGTTCCTCGCTAACATCGCCAAGATTGCCTGGGAAATAGTCTAGATGGCTGAATAGATAGTGAAGTTTTATGCTCATCCTTGTACCAAGAGCTTGAAAGTTCTGAAGCATCACATCCACAAGGATCCGGTAGTTGGAAGATTTTGTGTTACCTAGAAACTCTCGTATCACTGAGACATATGAGCACCAGGCAGCCCTCTCGACTACTGTCATACAAGCAGTGAAGGTTTGATCTTGCATTAGTTTTCGAATTTGGGGTCCATCAAAGATACCTCCTTTAAGCTTTTCTATGCTGAGGCCGGGAAAGGTTTGGGCGATGTAATTAAAACAATCGCCATCTTTATCAAGAGCCTTCACGAATTGTTTCATCAGACCCAGCTTTATGTGTAGTGGTGGCAGAATAATGCGATCACGATTTACAAGTGGCTCATTGATGATATTTTTATCTCCGACTGCAAGATCTTGTCGTGATGGCCAATCCTTCTTTACCCAGTGCTGATCAGTAGCGCGACTATCCCAGTAACAGAGAAAGCAAGGGTGTTTGGTGTATCCCCCCTGCTGTCTTAGCAAAAAATTGACCATTTTAAAGTCTACACAAAGAACGAACGAACGATTTATTTTTTGTTGCTCACATCAATAATCATTAAAACACACCACGTAAAATACTCAAAAAGACAACAAGGATGCTGCGAAGTGATCGGTTAAGGGTCTTCAAGTCAAGCAGTCACCCTAAAAGAGAAGGTTTCCACAATATAATAAAATACAAATTACACAGCACTACTAAGCAAAGCAGTAAGCATTAAAAAAAAAACAAAAAAAAACTACAAAACAGCAAAAGCAAAAAAAAACAAAACCTACCAGTCCTGCAGTTGAAAAGCCAGTAAAAAAAAGAAAAAAGAGAAAAAAAATTGGCAAAAATATACTATCAGAGTTATAGGCAAAAACCACGTTACGAATTCTAAGGCGGGCAATATTGACCTAAGTGTAAGAATGGTAGTACCAGAAAAGGAAGGTACACTAATTGAGTGAATTTGGAAATCTTATTGCATGAAAGCAATCTTTAATAAAGCGCAAGTAAACATTGTTTGTACTTTTTCTTGAAAACTTTAAAGGAACTATTTCTAGTTTCAGACGAAATTGAGTTCCAGATCTTAATTCCGCCGTATTTTATAGAACGTTACAGTCGAGATGTGCTGTATCGCGGAATAGCAAACTTACAAGCTAAATTTTGCCTAGTTCTTAATTTGTGTACTGTATCCGTTTTACAAAAGTACTTCAAAAAAGTAATGGGAAGTTTCTTATTGCAAAATTTATGCATGAATATTGCGACTTCATAAGTATAGATATCTGATAATTTCAGTATTTTATTTTGCTTGTGTAACAAAGACACACTTACGAAGGGTTGGTGGAATGTGAAATTATTAGTAATTAATCTTAAACCTTTATTTTGTAGGGATACAAGTTTTTGTAAGTATGATTTATAGGTTGATCCCCATATTATAATACCATACAACAGGTGAGGATGAAGTATAGCATAGTATAGTTTAAGTAAAATTGAGGTCGGAGCATAATGTCTTAATTTAGAAATGATGCCAACTGACCGAGATACTTTTTTCGCTACATTTGCTATGTGGTCAGAAAAAGTTAGTTTATTATCCAGTATTACGCCAAGGTATCGGAAGGAGTCGACTATTGGTATAGGAATGTCATTAATTAAAATTGGAATAGTACATGAAGGTGATATAAGTTTAGGAGCAATAATCATGGCTTTGCATTTTGAAAAATTAATCGTGAGTTTGTTAGCCGATGACCATTGTTCAGTACTAAGCAGCAACTTATTCGCTTTAGCTTTCAGTTTGTCAAGATTAATTTCATTAATTACGAGACAAGTGTCATCAGCATACTGTTTTATGCTATCGTTAGAATAAGTATTAATATTGTTGATGTCATTGATATATAGTAAAAATAGTAGGGGACCCAGTATTGACCCTTGTGGTACTCCATAGCTTATACGACTAAGAGCAGAAAGACGATCATTAATGCTTACACATTGAGTTCTGTGATTTAGGTAAGATGAAATTAGATTGAGAGCTGGGCCACGTATTCCATAATGTTCTAGTTTTGAAAGGAGAATTTTATGACAAACAGTATCAAACGCCTTTTTGTAGTCAATGAAAATCAATAGAGTGTATAGCATTTTGTTGATGTTGTCGTAAGTAGTTGTTACCACATCTAATAAAGCATGACTTGTGGAAAGGCCACTGCGAAAACCGTATTGGTTAGGATGTAATATCGAATTTTTGTTGAGATAATTTATAAGTCTAGAGTAAATTAGTTTTTCCATTACTTTGGACAGACATGAGAGCAGTGATATTGGTCTGTAGTTTGATAGTTCAGTTTTACTTCCTGTTTTAAACAGAGGGATAACTTTAGCATTTTTCATGCAATTTGGGAAAACACCTTCGGAAAATGACAAATTACACAAAATAGACAATGGAACCGCAACAATGTCGCTGGCTAGTTTTATAAAATAAGCAGTTATGCCATCTAGCCCAGGTGATTTGTTGAGATTCAATGAATTGATCTCTTTAAAAACCTCTTGTGGAGATGTTGGTTCAAGATAAATTGAGTTTGATATCCTTTTGCCTAGACACTTATGATGATCTGTGTCATTTTGTTCAGAAAATTTCATCGCGAGATTCTTACCAACACTAGAAAAATATGTGTTAAACTGGTTCGCAATACTGGCGGCGTCATTAATTTCAGTTTTGTTTACTACAATTTTATTAATGGTGGGTGACGAATCTTTAGCATTTGGAAGAAGAGATTTAATCATTTGCCACGTCTTTCGTGGATTGGATTTGTGTTTGTCAAACATTTTATTGAAGTAGGTTTTTTTCGCGATATATTTAATTTTGTTTAGTTTGTTTGCATAAATTCTATATAGTGAAATTAAGTTTTCATCTTTAGACAAAAAATGAGTCTTATACATTTTTTGTTTTCGTTTGATAGAAACTAAAAGTCCCCGGGTAATCCAGGGTCGTTCAAGCAATTTTTGTCGCTTTCACGAAGCGATTTTCATTGGTGCATGTTCGTCGATTGCTTGCTTAATTATATTAATAAACTTGTCATACATAGTATCTAGAACTAAGGTGTTAGCTGTAGATAGGTCGTTTTCAATAAACTCAATCAGTTTGTTGTTTAGATCAACTTTAAACGATTCTGGAGCAAAATTTGTATAATCTCTAAACGTTGGCTTCACAGGAGCTTGTTTATGGTTAAGAAAACGCACATTTTTTGACAAAACACAAAAAACCGGATAATGGTCACTTAGCAGGTCCGTTTGAATTACACCAGAATGAATTGTATTGTTCATATCATTAGTTAAAATATGATCAATTAAGGAGCTGCTGGTAGGGGTCACTCGTGTTGGTTTGGTGATCACGCATGAGACACCGTTACTGGTAAGCATGTGTTGATAATCATTGCTGGTTGAATCGGAAGGTAAATTCCTATCAATATTAACATTGAAGTCACCAGTAATGTAGTAAATTTTTTTATCCTTGTTTAATTGTAAAATTTGAGTTTCTAGATTTGCGTTAAAAATTTTGAAGTTGCATTTTGGGTGACGATATACTGTCCCGCAAATATATTGTATGCCATCTTGACTGCGTAGTTCTACAAACATATCTTCGCACATTTCAGTTTTCAAAAATTGTGTGTATACGTTTTGTACAACAAATCGCGAAGATATGTACATAGCTACTCCACCAGCATTGGTTGGCGTAGGAGAAAGATAAAAATTATAATTAGGAATATTAATGTTTGCATAAGGAATATCCTGTAACTTAGTTTCAGTGAGACATATTATATCAGGCTTTGCGCTAAGACTTTCACAGAAATCAATCAAACTATCAAAATTTTTATGCAAAGAACGAATATTAGCATGCAAGATAAATGTCCTCTCGTTTTTACAGTCAGCAATAGTATCAAATTGGAATTTCAAGTCATAATAATCACATGGTTTGATATTGATTGATAAATATGCATGAATAAAGTCACTCAACTCAAAAGAATTAAAATTTCTGACATCATCGAATGTAGCAGGTTCACTCAAGCCCCCAAACAGGTCTTGTTGCGCATTAGTTTTGAAAGAAGCAACTTTTTTTGCAACCATTTAGCTATGCATAAAACAATAATAACCAACAGAAACAAAACAAGTAAGCCTAGTAACAGTATGCATCGACTGGCAACAGACAATGATGTCTTTTACAGCAGTTTAAGTCACTTAATCAATTCAAGATCTTTTTCGCTTTTAATCATTAGCGAATGAGATTGGTCGCACTTTTTAACAAAAATGTTACCGTCAGTCGTCCAGATATATTTGAATCAACTAGATTTCACCTTTTGCTTAGCACTCCAAAATAGTTTTTTTCTATAACGAGTCAGATTTTCATTAACATAAACACTACTAGTGCCTTCCACAGAAAAAGTTTTGAAGTCTGCTTGTCGAAGATTTTGGCGGTTGACATACAGAGTATTCCGTACATTCCTACTGATGAAGCGAACTATAATCGGTGGGGGTGCTGGAGAAACATTTTCGTTATTGCTAGGGCGTTTGGGTTTGACTGGCAGTCGGTGCGAAGTAGAGATTTGGTCTCGATATAAATCCACATTGGCAAGCTTAGCAATTTTAACTACAATATCATTGGTATTTTCCTCATCTTTCATGGGAACTCCAGTAATTTCTAGATTTAACTTCCTGCCGTATTGTTCTAATGATTCAACTTTTTCGCCTTCTTTGACGACTCGAGTTTCCAATTCATTTGAAAGAATTTTTAGCCGTTTAATTTCTTCAGCTTGCTGTTTATTGGTTGCCATCAGAGAATCGTAATTAGTTTTGAGTGTTTCATACTTAGTAGAGATAAACTGCTGGCTATCTTTAACTTCTTGGATTTCCACTTTCAGAGCAGCGATTTCACACTCATATTCCTCTTTCCAAGTTTTAATTGCCTTCTTTACCAGTTCGTTAACAGCATTTTGGTCAAGTGATGCCGATACAGTCTTAGCATATTTATCACTCGCATATCTTTTACCCATTGTCGAAGGTTTGTCACGTGATAAATTCAATATGGCTGTAGTTGAAGAACTTGCTGACTGCTGATTTCTGCGTTGGTTTTAGTCGATTAAAAACTGTAAAATTTTGGTATTGAATGAAATTCTCTTCCGTTGATGACTAGATATTTTGCAAGCTAACAAAACGAAGTACTTCTTGGTTGCCAAATTAGCCTGAAAATTTTGCCTGGTAGCCGAAATTTAAGTTCTAATTAATAGCCAAACTAGCTGGAAACAAACACGTCTGATCTACACGATCTCACCGCTTGAATGGGCCCAGTTGTGCTCACTGTAACGCAGTTTTTCCAAACACATCTTTACATTTTGATAGTGTTCCTTAAGAACCACGGAATGTCCGATCGGAACACATGCAAACATGTTACCATTGTGAAGTAACACACATTTCAAACTACGTTTGGAGCTGTCGATAAACAATCTCCAATCATCTGGATTGTACTCTGCAAGACCCATTTTTGAAAGAAGGCCTTGGATGTCGTTACAATGAACAAAGTTATCTTCCATAGTAAAAAAAACGGATCAACATGTCATCCCTGTTACGGTAGAATGTAATTTTAGTTTCCAAAACTAGTATGCCATGTTCATCAAGACGAGATGCCAAAATCTCAGAAGATTCCTTAGATAGGCCAAGTTCACGAATTAGATCATTCAGTTGTCCTTGACTAAACGGTTTTGGCTTTGAACTGGGCAAAGATTCTACATCACCCATGCTGGAGGAGCTACTGATGCTACTGTCTCCACTATCAGTATCATCCATTGCCTCCAGCATTTCATCTGCAGCAGTGAGTGCAGGCAAGGAAGTGAAAGCAGGAACTGGAACTTCAGCACAATGTGGTATGGGTTGTCGAGCAGACTCAATATCAGGGTAATACCAGTCTTTCTTCTTTCGCTGATTCCATCCAGACATGTTCACTATACAAAAATAACAATCGTCATGGTGATTTTTAGGTTCACGCCATACCATAGGAACCCCAAACCGCATCGAATTGACTTTGCCTTGGGTCCAAAAGCGCAGCGTTTCAGTACAATGTTTGCACACTTTGTGAGGTGCCCAAGGCTTGTCTTGGTCCCCTAACTTCATGCTGAAGTAGGCTTCATAAGTTCTCTTTGTAAAGTCTCTCATGTTAAATCTGCTCTTTGCCATCATGTAATCACCACAAATGTAGCAAAATGCGTCTGGATTGTTTCGGCACTGCCTTCTCTTAATACTCTTCTTTACTTGTCACGTAAAAATTTACAGCTTAATTCAATAAAGTGTAACTCAAGTTTCCTGCAATGAAATACAAAGCAACCCTTTCAAGTTTTTTGCAAAAAAAAAACTCTAAATTCACAAGATCTAGCACATTAGCTAACTGAGTGATGCCTGCGCTTTTCACAATGTTCTCCTGTACTGCCTTCTAGGCTTAATCATAGCTGTTTTATTGCACAGGGGAGGGCAAATGTATTAAAACTGATACTCTTTGAAGAAATGATACTGAACTGTTTGAAGAAATGTGAACGTACTAAGAGAAACATTTAATAGGGAATCGTAAATGTTACATAAGTCGTAATTGTACTTATATTAGCTGTTAGCAATGCTCTAAACGACATCAGACTTTCAGTTTCATGAATCATCAATATTCCCATTAAACAAAATTAACCGAATTAGCAAAGATTCAACGTCGTCAGGCATTTTCTTCTTACAGGGTTATGACTTAATCTTCCTTTATCGATATACATATAACTTGCATGGAGTAAATGGGCACTAAACTTTGAATGGGAAACCAGTAACATTACAAGAAAAATGCTTTGTGTGCTTCAGAATGCACTATGCTCAAGCAAATATATAAAAATATAAAAAGTAAAATATCTCAAAAACTAGAGCCAATTCGGCAAAACTAAGTGCATTTTCAGACTCAGCACCCCCGATTTACCCTAAAAATGATCCAACATCTTCTGCCTTTTGAAAAAAATTTTTTTTTGTTGGCCTGTGTAATGCTTTTCGATTAGGTATATTTCTGCAAAGTTGTAAAACAGCTAAAATTGCTCCACTTTTTAAATCAGGTAATACTCAAAGTTTTACCAAGTATCTTTGAAAAGCTGATCTTTAGACGTTTAACTTCATTTTTTCTAAAGCATTTTGTATTGACAAAAACACAATACGGATTTCAAAGTGATAACTCCACTAGCAATACGATATTTGATGTAATAACGGCTGTTTATGACAACGTCAACAATAATGTATGTACAGAATTAATTCTGTAAGATTTTAAAAAGGCGTTTGATACAGTCTATCATCCTTTGCTTTTACATAAACTCGAACATTGTGGTATTAGAGGTATAGCATACAAACTTATAAATTCATTTTTATCCAATAGATATCAATACGTAGTTCATCAAAACTTTCGTTCTAAACTATCGATAAATCATTTTGGCATCTCACAAGGAAGTACTCTAGGCCCCTTATTATTTTTGATCTATGCAAACGATTTGCCAAATGCATTAAGCTCTACCCCTCATCTGTTTGTTGATGATACATGCTTGGTAATCCACACAACTAATCCAATTATTCTCAGCAGAAAAATGAATCTTGAATTACAGAAAGTCTATTAGTGGACTAAAGCAAATAAAATTACCGTTAATCTCAAAAAATCACATGTGTTAATAATACCACCTAAAAGTACCCATCAAATTCCTAGCAGTAAAGTGTATAGGTATAAACCTCCATTAAAAGTTAAAGATTCTGTAGAGTACTTAGGTGTCACGATTGACTCGAGACCAAATTTTGATGACCATATTAATTTACTTAGCGGTAAAATCTCAAGATCTATTGGAGTATTGTCCAAACTTTGACATGTTTTACCGTTGAAAGCTTCACAAAATTTGTATTACTCGTTTATTCACCCTCATCTCCTGTATGGAATTATCATTTGGGGAAACACTTATAAAACAAACTTGAAAAGGCTAACTACACTGCAAAATCGAGCAGTTAAAATATCTGTAGGAGCTCGTTAGCAAGACAATACTGCGAATTGCTATATGCAATTGCAAGTTCTTAAGTTAAACGAATTATATACCTATGTGGTTGCTAAATTTATGTTTAAGTACACGAGTAAAAATTTGCTCCCCAGCTTCTCTTTTTTTACCTCAATCGCCTCGGTACACGCATGATCAACACGTTTGGCATCGACCCAATATCGTTTGTACCTGCCCAAATATAAAACACAGTACAGAGAAATATTAAATTCCTAGGTGTTAAAATTTGGAACTAGGTACCTTCAGAAATAAAAAAATTACCCTTCAATCGATTCAAAATACAATATTAGAAGCATTTGCTGTCAAATTATACTTGATGCTTTCAGTTTTACCTTATTTGGAATTTTGATATGACTATGACTTCTGTGACTATTATCGGACCAGTAGCTACACCACATAGGGATTCGTCCGCAGACCATGCTAGAGGCTGGCTGGTGGGTTGCGTCTCTTCGCTTGGGTTCGCTGTGTTTTACCTAATGAATTTTTTGTTAAGAATGTTTTCATCGATGGTGGAGTGAGACTGACCGGAAGGGTGAAGGCGTGTTTGCTGGGGTGGTCTTCACGGGTTTTGTTGGTGCTTCTCATTGCCCATTTCACTGCTACTTCTCAATTAATAAATTACATTCCCACTGCACGAATGCTACATTCATAGGTGGCTGCGTGATGACCGAGAGGTCCCTTCGCAGCTTCCTGTCACAACTCTTTGCTTTTTTGTGCTGTGTGTTGTTTTGTGCTAAAATAAACATGACTGTGACTATAACTGTAAAGAAATCTGCAACACAATTCTGTAATTGCTAAATTTTTGAAGTTCGCAACACAATTCTGCAATTACTAAGTTTGCAAATCGCAATACAATTCTTTTAAAATTCACGACACAATTTAATATTGCAAAAATCGACACTGTCATCTGTTAAATAGATTACGGTTTGCATTTGAAGATTTTATTTTTTTTCACACTGCTGATTTTAAAATGCTTGCACTAATGTCTATTTTAGCGAATTTAATAAATACTGCATTGAGCTTTTTTACCATTGCCAAATTGCAAATAATGAGACAGTGAAATAATCAATGAAATTAGTTGTCCAATGTTGTGCTAAATTACGAATCTTACACGAAACAATATCAATCACATCTTTTATCACGTTGATATAACTTGTATTAACTTAATGTGAACTTTAGGCACAACACAAAAAAAGGAATCAAACTCTGTATGCAATGTAACTTCTGCCTAGACACAAAGCCAGAGGTTTTGGGACATAGTTGCCAGCTGTTGAAGACTAGAGAGTTTAAGGGTGGAGCTCTCAATGGTTGGAGTTTGTTACACTTTAGAAAAAAGCAATGTTTTAATGTTTAGGAATTTTTGTTTGCTTTTGCAAAATCATTATATATACCGGTATACTGTATGTGTAAAACATGCATCTCACTTAAATTAGCTGATTTGCTCTCTAAAACTGAAAATGCATTTCAACCAGCTGCAAGAAGGAGTAATAGAGTATATGTGGCCAATTGTAGCATAATTGAGAATTTTTATTCATTTTTTCATTTATTCCCTTTCCTTAATAAATGCTTCAAAAATGACTTTAAACAACTATCAAAAAAAGCACATGAGTCCTAAAAACATGTTGTTTTGTTTTTTTCGTATTTGTTTCTCTGATTAACAGCCCCATTTGTTTCTAACTATACTACTAATTCCACATATTGGTACTCATAATTTACACACACTTAAGTCTGTAGATTATGGGTCCACGATAACTGACTGCGAACAAACTGACCGCGAACAACGCTGATTGGCTGAGAAGGGTGATCGTAAATATATTTTTACTATCCCTGGAGCCATCTTGCCCAACCCTTCACTTTGTGACAAAATCACTATGACGAAATCACTGTAGCAAAACCGTTGGTTTGTGGTCAGTTTGTCATGGTCAGTTGATTTGGCTAGGTAGATTATTGTAGTGTGACAAATTGCATGAAGCATAAACTCATGAAAAAGAGCCAAAATGCTATGAGCATCTGGCAACTTAAATAAAATAGTTTTTTTGTACTTGTGGAATTGTAGGTATTTGAGACTTCCACAACTGCTATTCTGCTACTAAAATTACTGAAAAACGTAATTGCACAATCTGCTAATGAAATAGCTAATCCGCAACGGCACACTTGCCCAGCTCTGGAGTTTTGTGTGTCTGATTTCTCAATTATCTCCTACACCTATCTTGTTCAGTGTTTGATGTTGTTTACCTCTTACAGGCTCCAGTTTATTAAGTGGCCTGTCAAGCCAAAAATCAGTGAGATATACAGCCGGAAGAACAGGACAGCGATGATTTTAATGGGCATGGGGCCAGTGCTAATTTAAAAGGAAGTGTGATTTTTGCTAGAAAGTTTTTAGTTAAGAAGTATAAAGCAAAAACTAGAAATATTTATTTTTGATCAAAATGTACATCTTCGAAGCTTTTTGTCTGACACTTGTCAAGAAAAATCCTCAGAATGGAGAGCGCAGCAAAAGGAGCAGGTATTTATAGGAAAAAGCCAATCTGTGATTGGCTGGGAAGGCTCGGCTTTTTCCTATAAATAGCCGCTCCTTTTTCTACACTCTCCATTTTGATGATGCTTTTTAACAAGCGTCAGACAAAAAGCTTCGAAGATGAACATTTTATTCAAAGCAATTCTCAGATTCTGTACCACCAATCAACTTTTCGAATATTTCTCTGCACCTTTTTCATTTGTTTTTAATGGTCAAGATCAGGGTTAAGTTGGAGTCAGATTTAAGATTAGTTTTAGAGCTAGGATTTTAGTTAAGGGTTACAGTTGAGTCAAAATTAATGAAAAAACTTAATAGAAATTTCAGCTGAAATAAAGCCTTTCAATTTTAAACCCTTGTAGTGTTGCTGTGCATAGTATATCCTGGTATATCGACAAAGATATTTGCATATTTTGCTTGCTGCCTTGGAAATTAATATCGCTACCTTGTTTTTTTATCAGCAACAATTTATTAATAATTATAATTCATAAGAATTTAAAATGTTGCTAGTTTTATATTTTCTTTGAAACAAATTCTAAATTGTCATCAGTTTGTTTATCTGATTATCTGGATGGGGTAATTTCGTACTTAATTTGGATTCAGTTGTCTATGATCTTGGAATTTAATGAAGTTTAAGATTTAGCATGTTGGCTTGAAGTGAAATCCAGAATAGAATAAGAAAAGACTTGAAAATTCTATGATAAATGATATGTGGCTCAATAGTTATAGACTAATTGTATGCAATGCTGGAAATGTATTAAAGCATGAATAGTTTTTTTTATGTTTGAAATAGTTTAGTCTGTACCATAAACTTTTGAATGATCAGTACTGGTATGCATTCTTTTTGATAACTGAGAAGCTTTTGGAATAAGCAGAAGCTCCTTTTACATATGTAAGAATAAGAAAATCAATATTCTAGCCATAACCCCAAAATCCTAATCCAAACTCAAAAGCAAACCTGAACATGAACACATTGTTTGTGGTACCGATACTGGTAGATTTTTCTCCATGTCTACTGTATATCAGATATTACTAATCTTCAATGTGCATGTTTGTAAATCAGAAATATGTGGATATATACTTCAAAAACAAATTTATAGCCATTAATCTTTTAGTTCTTAGAGACATTTGTAAAAACACAGTTATTGAACCAATTGTTTTTTTCGTGGCAAATGATTTAGGTGTTAAATTAAACATTGAAATGATTTGTTTAAACAATTATTTCTTATTTGATTATCATTCGTTTGGTGTATCTGTTTATTCTTCGCATAGAAATTAATTTGTAAACATTCCAAACATTTGCAGTTTGTAAATATGTATAATTTTAGTAAATGCCTACCGATTCTTTGTAGGATTTATTACTTTTTTCATTTTATTTTCATATAGTTGGACAGTGAAAAAAACATAAATTGATAGTGGTAGCCAATAGTTTTGTTATTTAGTCTAGTCACATATTTTTGTGCAATACTGGTAGCCTGGTGCATTATTGGCCTTTTAGTTTAGGTTGTAATACAGTTTTGGTAGCTATCAACATGGCTGCAGGAGATGATGACACAGCAGCTTATGAAATTGTTTTTGCTGTTGAGGCTACCTCTAACATGGTAAATCATTGGGACGCAATAAAAAAGCAGTACATTTGTCCAATTGTACAACATTTTCACAAGCTTTCTGTCTCTGGTAATGAGTTATTGACAAGTTCATTTATGAACCTGTATGGTTTGGTGTTGTTCTTTGCTGCTGATAGAACCCCTGATATGCTAACTGAATGCTTTCCACCGTATGGTAATCGTTGGCAATTCACAAAGCTGTTAGATTCGATTGAATTCAATGGTGGAGGTGCAGAACACCATAGTTATATTGCTGAAGGCTTGGCTACTGTTTTGCAGCTTTTCAATGACATGAAGCAGCAGCAAAGAAACAAACGAGTGGAGAGATTTTGCTTTATCATATCCAACACTCCACCTTATGAAATGCCAGTTGTTGAAAGCTTTTCTCATTTGGGAATGACATACCAAAATCTCACCGAAAACCTTAAGGAAGTTGGTGTCAAACTCTCAATCATTTGCCCCCATCTTATTAAAGAGCTAAAGCAATTGTATTTGCTTGCAAATGACAATCCAAGTCCACTTATGAATTATGCTCAAGACAAACGGCATCTTGTGTTAATCTCTGGTTTTCATTTGTCTTTGGAAAAAGAACCATGGCAACTTAGAGACAATGCGACCAGCGATACCATAACAACAATAAAAACTGAAGTAGCTGTTCCCATGGATGTAACTCCTGCTAATGAAGATATTGTTCCACAATCAATTGCCAACAATGTAACTATTAAACCAGAGATTTCTTCTTCACCAGCTCAACCATCTGCCACACCAAGTGTATTTCCTACTACTGCTGCAACACCAAATCCTCCCGTTTCTGTGCCTACTATTCAAACTCCTCCATTACCGTCTCAAAATGCTTTTCCAAAAGTGCCAATTTCCCAACCAAATCAACCTATAAAACCAGAACCAATGGTTGAACAACCTATTGTGCCATCTGCAAGTGTACAGCGGCCTTCTGTACCTGGTTTTCCTCCAACTCAGATTCCAGATTCAAAGCCAATCATACCAAGCCAGTTTGAAAGTGCCAGGAGTGAAGCTCAGAAAATTGTTGAGTATGCTTCTCAACACACTGGATCTAACATTCCTCCAAACCCTCAACCACAAACACATGAACCAAATTTCCGTGTAATCTGGTCTGGAATTCTGGAATGGTCAGAAAAGCGTAAGCATCCTTTACCTGGAGGCAAAATTACACAGAATGTTTCTTGTCAAATTTCACAAAACGTTATTCCCAATCAAAGAGATGTGATTAATGCTAGCAGTTGGTCATCAAAGTTAACAGTTCAACTAATACCAGTAGCTGTGATCACTAAATCTCAAAACCTACATGCCTATTTAAAAGCAAACAAGCAGGTAATTCTTAATTTTCAGTCACAGCATGTTGCACAGATGGCAAATCTTTTCTCACAAAGAGCTGTTCATGGATTGATTCAGCATCTTTCACCAGGTGATGATAAGCTGATTTTCTTTTTTCTTAAAAAGAGAAATGATGTGACTACGTTTGTAGGGATTTTGCCTGATGACCCCCAAGGCTTTTTGAGTACACTGAGACAGGTTATTCAGAGAACGTATGCTCCACAAAGAGCGATACAAACCTTGGGAATACCACAGCAAGGTGCTGATAGCAATATTCCAAATAACGCTGGGCAACATGTGAGTCAACAAGGAACAGACCAGAACAGTGTGAGTTCTGGCATGCAGCAGTTTCGTGCAAGTCAACCAAGACTTCAGTACTCTGTTCAAGGCGGCATGTCCAATCAAGATTTTGCAGGTACTTCCAGTCAACCTCAGCAACCTCAACGAATTAACCAACCCGTGAGTAACATGCCTTCTACTATGAACATGCCTATATCACAGCCTCACATAAACATCCGAACTCAGACAGGCCAAACAATGATGCGTCCACAAATAGGTAATAATCGTGGTAGTTTGGCTTCAACTGACAATTCTGGACAGCAGCTTCGAGCTAATATTGGTGGGCAAAGATTAACGATTCATCAAAATATCCCAAGAGCAAGCATGATAAGAATGCCACAAATCAATAACATCGGTGGAAATATAGCTGGAAATCGACCTATCAGTCAAAACGCTAGTCAGCTTAGGAATTTGTTAGGGCCTGGCAATAACGTCATGCAGAGTAATAACATGAATATGCATCAGCAAGATAATTCTGGTTTGAGACCAAATGTTCCCAACAATATGCAACAGCAAAACTTTATCCGAGGAAACAATTTAATGCCTGGAATGCAAAATCAGAGAAATTTTGGGGTGTAATGACTTCATTCCAATACGCCCAATACATGACTGGTTCTTATGTGATAGCCAATGAGTTTACTTCATTGACTTTAAAAAGTCTAGAATGACGACTATTTGAGATTTTGTTCTGTTATGAAAAATAACTGTACAAAATAGTTTTGCAATGATTGATGATGACCTTGCAATTCAACCACCAATAGTATTTGTTGAATTCAATTCTGGGATCGAACGGCATATAGTAATAATCAATGTAGTTTGGCTTCTATAATTTCAATTTGCCGAAATATCACGTTTGGTTTCTAAAAATACCGTATTTTTTCCACATAGTTTAGTTTGCTGGGAGCTATATTTTATCATTCTCTATTTAATGCCAATTTTCATATCAACTTTCTCTGCGTTTGACCCAAACAGAGATTCTTAATCTTCATTCATAAAAAAGAAGTTCACCATAAAGCTGCATTCACACGGCGACTTTAGCTGCGAGAGTCGGCGTTTTGCTTTTTTTCTTTCTCAAATCGAGAAAGAAAGAAACAAGAGCTAATAGGGAAAGAAAAAAGACAAAAATGCCGATTCTCGCAGCTAAAAGTCGCCCGTGTGAATGCAGCTTAAAGCATCGCTTTTCAGTACGAAATTGATTTAATCAGATTATTCATCATAAAACGTGTAAATTATACAGGATTTGGAAAGTTTAAAACTGAAGAAATGATGTTTACTACAGTCAACTCCCGTTAATCGGACACGATTTGTTCTAGTGAATAATATTCGTTTAGCGAGATTGTCAGATTAACAAGTTATTAGGCTAGTTTGTGGTTAATAATGTCGGTACGTCAATCATGCTACGCCGATCTGCGCTTGCGTTGCTATGGTCGTAGGTAACTCATTAAAGACAAACTCAACTGCAAAATACGTCACAAAAGTTGTTTTATCTATTGTGTTATAAAAGTAACGGAACAGTTGTAATTGTTTCCAATTATTTGGTAATGCACCGTTGGGCAAACGCTGCGGCCTTATTGTTATGTCTGATTATCGGGTAATTTTTTAATGCATCTTGCACTTTTGTTCCTATAATTTCCCTGTCCTAGTCGGATAGCGAAGTTGTCCGATTATAGAGGTAAATCACAGTACATTGTAATCAGGAGTTGCGTTCCTTGACATTTGTGTCCGATGGCGAGGGTGCCCGATTAAAGGGATTCTGATTAACGAGAGTTGAGTGTATGTACCAGTTGTTAAAAAGTTATCGAATTGTCTTGCATTTTTTTCGTATTAAGCCTCAGTTTTTGTCGCTTGGGGATTTTGATTACTGTAGATTAAAAAGTGATTGCATTTTACCTTTTTCAATGCTATCGTTATAATAAGCAATTAAACCGTAAATGTTGCGAGGTGTAGTTACACATTCATGTTCTTTGTTTGTTTAATAAAAAATTTATGGTTATTAGTATTATTGTCTTATTGATGATGAAATTGAACTGAGAAATTTTTTTAAATAGTTTACAATTTTGTACTATTCAAAAGATTTTTTGATTTGGAAAGTCAATGAAAAAGTTCACCAATGAATAAGCTTTAATTATGTTAGCTTATAATTGATCAGATTGTGTGTATTACTTCGCCTTTGTCACAGGTTGTCAATTTTTGACGATTGATTGCGATAAGCACGCAGATAGTGCTGTAAAAGTTATTTTGCTTCAACGATTTTTTTTTTTTGATATATGTAATAGTACATGAGAGTAAGTGACAAATCATAGCTAGTACTTACAACACGTATTTAAATCAGCCCGACAGAGTTTGTGGGTGTTGTTTTTTGCTCAAAGAATGGCTGTTTGGCTGGTTTCTTGACAAAATTACGATGGATCTACAAACTCACTGTCTTTCCCTTAACTTTCTGTGGTCTACGGTTTTTGGTTTAGTATTGGTAAAACAACCGCCATCTTATTACCCTAACGGGCGGTGATATTTGTGGATAATGTTCAAATGCCTGTACTATTTATTCAAAATAGTAATTTATGTCGTTTTCAACTCATTCGCTATAACAAAATATTAGATTACGCAATCGTTTTTCGACATTTGTTGAAGTTTAAGAAGTAGAAAGCAACATCCCTGTATTGTACAAATTTAACTTTCTTTTACTGCAATGTTTGAAGAGATACTGCTCTAGCTTGGTTTAATTTTAAAAATGAGAACTACTTGAGGTAATAAAGAGGTGCCCCAAACTTTGGTCCATATTCCCTTTATCCGCAAAAATAGATTTAATCCGTTTAATCCGTCACATTGGCAACCCTACATGTTCCAAAACTTTGTGACGACAGCAAAAGATGACTGTGCTAAATTTCTTGCAGAATATGCTACGCGATGTTTGATTGTTGAATATCGCGTTTCTTATTCTGTAAGGACTTTGCAAGGTCATCCTTTTCTGATGTCACAAAAGTTTGAAACGCAAGGTTGTCCATGGTACGGAGCTAAATGGATTAAGTCTATTTTTGCGGACAGGGGAATATTGGAACAAGGTTTGGGACATTTCCTTATTACCTCAACTAGTTCTCATTTCTTCAATAAGACTGATCTCGAGCAGTATCTTTTTAATTATATAAGTTTATATGATTACTTCATGGTTTGAGCTTTAAATTTTTAAAAGAATAAATAAGAGTAAAATTTTCAAACTTTGTAATTTTTTTCAGAAAGTTAATGGTTTTTCTTCTTGTTGTGTGACTGGAAAAAGTTAAAAAATCCAGAAAATATTATTCGTGGTAACAGCACTCCGCATGCTATTACCAATTAATCAGTTAACAGTTTTGTAGTAAATTGTGAGGCGTTGGTAATTTAGCGCTGATGAAGCCTAACATTTGAAATTGAAACCACTAACTTAAAAATCATGATGAAGCTACGCTGCCCAAGGTGGATTTACACAGTAACTGTTTTTGATCGTTTTTTTCTTAACGCTTTTACTTCTCCATGAAAAAGTATACGATTTTTCGTTCCCATTTTTGTAAGTCCATATCCGCTCTAAGTAGACTGTTACATACTGAAGAAAATTTTGTTCAAAAATTTTGTGTACAAATGAAGAGACTGATATTTTAAAATAGGACTGTAACCTTTCACAAAAAAATTGTTTCGCAAAACTTTTGTCCAGTTATGTGACAGTCTGGTTTGTGCCGATATGAAGATAATTCTTAACATGCGGACGAAAAAGTGTATACTTTTTCATGGAGAAGAACAAAAATGTACAAAAGCGGACGAGAAACGGTGCTGTGTAAATTCACCTTTAGCCATAGAAAGTGCTTTCGTTTTAGCTGTAAATATTTTCTAAGCAAACTGGAATTGGTTTCGTATTCTTGTTCAATTTTTTAAATTCAATTTGAATACTTTATTTTGTCGTAAACTGAATGATTGTTTGAAAATTATACGTATTTCGCTCTCTTACAAAACTCTATTTCGACTTACGTTGATCACGTTCACGATCTCAATTAAAAAGGACGTTTTAGATGCAAGTTTTTCAAGAAAATGTAATTTAGGATTTGTTTGCTTTATTTCTGCATAAAAGAGGTTTGATTGGGGTGTTTTCGTCTAATCAAACTTTAAAGCGAGCGTTACCAAAAATTCGGCATTTTCAACTTTTTTGATACCTTGTATGAGTAACCATTCTCCGCTGTCAGTCGGAATCTTCGTAGCTGAAAGAGATAAACTTTTTAGCCACCTGTGAGTCTATTTGACACTCATCTACTAATTGATAGCATTGTATCATCTGTATGAATACGAACGTATTTGTTGTACAGTTTATCGGTACCCGCTGTACGCAATTCGTTTTTGTAAGGGGTGTATTTTTTTCTGTTTATCGTCATTGCCGTTGTATCACGATTTTTTTGTATTTTTGACTGCTTAAACATTTTCCATTGATATTTTTATTTGCGGTGAACTTGCATTGTTTAGAGTTGTAAATAGAACCGTGATTCGAGCTCAAGGCTGATTAAATTTCGGGCTCGCCAATTTTCGAATTCGACGCATTGTTGTTTTTTTTAAGCTCAAAAATATTTTCCTAGTTTATGAAAGAAATCGAACGGCACATTGAACTTTTATTCTTTTCTACGAATGAAACTTTTAGTTATTGCACCTAGATTTTCAGCTTTGGGTCTAAGCTGCTTTTCACATTGACAACCCATTTTCATTTCAATAATACGTCAATTAAGATGTTTTTGATGTTTGCTGGCCAGAGTTTTAATGTTTAATCGTTTTGCGTGCTTCCGGCCTAAAGGCTACTAGCGCGGAAGCCTTGGGAAGAGCAACCAAAACGGCGATCCAAGTCAACTGACCGCGAACCAACAGTTTCGTCACTGTGATTTCGTTTCTGATTTCGTCGCAGTGATTTTGTCACAAAGTGAGGGTTGGGGCAAGATGGCTCTGGGAATAGTAAAAATATATTTAGGATCGCCCTTTACTACTACTTAAAACGGCGACTGCTTAAAGTAAGCAAGTAGCCTTTAGGCTTTGGGCTAATAGCCTAAAGCTTTTAGGCCAGAAGCACGCAAAACGATTAAACTCGTTTTCAATTGTGCTGTGTTGTACAAATCTGCTGAGGAATCTGCTTTTTTGTCGTGATATAATTATGTAGTTTGCCGTTTTATTTAACTGAATGTTGTGTTTAGCAGAATTTTCGTAATTTAAATGAGTGCTGAATATAGCGTTACTTCTCGTTTTTTGTTTATCGTTGCTCAAGAGAAATTTGGATACGCTGTACCAGAACTTGAATCAATTGGGAAATGTTGTGAAATTGATTTGAGTGGACGAATTGCAGCCGGTTTGGGGTCAAAGAACTTACTTTCAAATGACGAAAGTAGCTCCCCGATCTTAATAATTGAATCGCTATGTGAGGAACAAGTCAGACAATTGCTCGCTCGCTCAGTTCTCGTGAAAGATGCCTATGAGTTGTGGGGTATGGGAACAACCTTGGCCAGTTTAAAGGAATCCCTTAAAAACTACCCATCACACCTAAAAGAAAAATGGTTAGCCGCGGAATCCTTCGCCGTTCGTGTCAAAGGAGTTGGAAAAAAGTTGCCTCAACCACAACAAATTTCAAAAATTGATTCTCTGGAAGACATCATTCCATTTCAAGGAAAAGTAGCTCTCAAAAACCCTTTTGTCGAAATAGGCTTAATTGAAGATTACTCGGAAAGAACTAAAGGCCAGCCGCCTAAAGAACCGATGTGTTCATATGTTGGCCGCTACATATGCAGTGGACAACGGAAACTGATTGGGCAATATAGTTTAAAAACACGTAAATTCATAGGAAACACTTCAATGGATGCGATGCTTGGAATGATCATGGCAAATATGGCGTGTGTGCGTTCGAATACACTGACTTGCGACCCATTTGTTGGAACTGGAAGTTTGCTCATTTCGGCTGCACACTTTGGATCTTACGTTATTGGTGCTGATATAAATTATAATATCTTGCATGCTAAAGGAAAGTCGTCAAGAAGAGGAGCAGGTAATTATTGAAAACGATTTCAGATTTTCTGCATTATTCAATAAAAGGTATTTCTTGTTTCTGCGGAAAGATGTTGAAACTGCATTGGCACCTACCCAGGACTCTACGTCTTTTCGTCGCGGCCTTTTTTTTCGCAGGCACGTTTCAAGGCAGCCTCTTTGCGCCGAATACCGTTCATCAAAATTACTTGCAAAAGTCGAAGAATTGCCACAGAAACATCCTCGAAAAAAGAGCGTGCCAAAATAAGCTCGTTGAAAAGACGTGACCATTTTCCCAGTGAGTCTAAACAATTGTTTACCCGTAGGTAGTGGTCCTTTGTTTCGTGATGGCCTCTTTTCTCTGAGAAATGCAGAAATGACCAGTTCTTTCAGTTCTTCAACGCTCACTGAGGCTTTGTGAAGTGACATTTTCACCGGCTCTTATCCACAGAGAAAAGTGCCGTGTGATTCCTACCAGCCAATAACAATCTTGAGTGACATTGTATGAGGTATTCAGTAGCTGCTTGTATGATATTTTCAGTTCATTAATCAGTTTATAGAGTTTTTCAGATTTGTTTTGAAATCAACTCGCCAGTACGGTACACTTTTATCAAGTAACTTGCTCTTGCGCGCAAACTTGGGCGGTCTACGACTTTTAGGTGTGGATGTGTAGGCGCTGACGTTTACGCGTGGATGTGTAGGCACGGACTTTCATGCGCTGGACGTTTCTGTTCCGGGACTTTTAGACACCAGAGGTGAAATAAATTTTTTTTTGAAAAAAAAGTATTTTCAAAAACAAATTTGTTCAAAAACATTTTTTTTACAATTTTTTTATGTAAAACTTTATGATACTAGTGCTATAGTATCATAAAGTATCAGTATCATAAAATACTAGTATCATTTATGATACTAGTGCTATTTTTTTTATGATACTAGTGCTATAGTTTAAATTTATCACGCTCTCTGCATTACCTTCATTAAAAATAAAAAGATAGATAAAAACGCATCAAAAACAGATCTCTCAATACTGCACACGATGCTGTCGTCGAGGGTAGCCCTCCGTCCTGTTATTTTACCTCATTCTTAAGAGGGTTAATGTCACCGAGGAACTTTTGGGAGACTCAACAATTGGACCACACCCAAGGTCTGAGCCAGAGTTCAGAAGTCAACAACAGATAAAAGAAAGCTTTTTTATTTTTTTTAAACTTTTTTTTTTTGAAAAAAAAGCTTTATTTTTTTTAAATTTTTTTTGAAAAAACTTGTTTTGAAAAACTTTAAAAAAAATTTTTTTTTTAACCCCTGGCGCCTAAAAATCGCGGAGCGTAAAAGTCTCAATGCCTAATCGGCGTTGCATAAACCTGTGCACATAAAAGTCACGGTCCGAATTTGGGAGTACTTTTGATATCATCTCAGATGTTATCTTACTTACTTGCATTTTTTCAATTTCCAGCTCTCATTTTATTAATTAGGTTTTCCACTGAAGTGAATTGTAATGAACGCAAGAAACAATATAAAGACTAAGCATGCATGTATGCAACTTTATATTTATGGATATATGTGTTGTGTGCAACCTTAAATTTATTCACCTTGTTATCTCAGGTTGGAGGCAAAAAGATGAGACCATTCGTCACAGTCTGCAGGATTATGGTAGAGAAGCGTACTTTGTCGATGCATTAGTAGCCGATGCGGCTAATCATCCTTGGCGGCTAAACGCGACCGAAGTATTTGACGCGATCATCACTGATCCTCCGTATGGCATTCGAGAAGCTTGCTCTCGAGTTGGCTCTAAGAATGGAGATGCTACAGTGCCTGATCTTGCACCAGGGCAAGTTCATTTTCCCGAGCAAAAAGCCTACCATTTAGACGACGTTTTTAAGGATCTTTTGACTTTTGCCGTGCGCTCGCTTGTAGTGGGTGGTAGGCTGGTGTATTGGTTACCGGTTTACAAGCATGATTACAGCCCTGATGTGATTCCTGCGCATCCTTTCTTGAAGTTGCTTTACAACTGTGAACAAGCTCTAAATGGCCATTCTACGCGTCGCTTGATTGTAATGGAAAAACTGAAAGTTACCAAAGATTGCAATTTCCTTGTCGGAGATAATCAAGCGTTCATAAACAGCTCAATATTTTGTGGTCATAATGCGTTTCGAGATAAGTATTTCAAACCCTAAACTCTTATCATGATGGAAGTTTCAATCCTTTACTATTCATGCGATCTGTATTTTACGAAAGTACACTACCAATATTGATTCGTCAACAATTTGTTTGTATTAATGGCACTAATTCGATGATAAAAGCAATACCGTAGGGTGTCGCACAAGGGTCGACAGTTGGTCATTTTTGTTATGCATAAATAGTCTTAAACGTTATCACCGGTACACCGTTACTGTTCGCCGACGATATCTGCCTTATAAATGATGATATCAATCCTGAAATCTTACAAGAGAAAATGTCATTGGCCCTTGCATCAGTCCACAACTGGTGCAGTTAGTCGGCAACGTGGCCGAAAGGGTCAAGGCGTCGTTTTTACGACGACCCTGATCGAATGATCTGGGTTCAACCCGCATCCTGGTCATGCTGTTGCGTCCTTGGATAAGACGCTTTACGATGATTATTTCTGCGTGGTGACTTTGAGCAAGCAGCAAATTCCGTGGGCAAGACTTCGAAGAAATACACAGGAACATTGGATCGTCGGAAACTTTTAAGCAGGTGCGGATTCCTCCAAGCACGAAATAGTCCATCCTCTGATAAGTGTGCGGAATGTCCAATAAGTTAAGAGTCCGACGCTGTCCGGTGACAGGAGGATAAATATGCGCTACAACTACAACATTGCCTATAAATTAAGCCTTAATCTTGCTAAATCATCCTTTTTGATTATTATTCCACCTAAATTGATATGCAACAACCTTTAATAACGCTAAAACGGAATGATATTCCTCTGTCTCCCTATTACAGTGTTAAAATTCACATTGAATATACCGAATAAAAAATATCCCGCGCAGTCGGCACTTTTGCTAAGCTAGAATCGTTTTTACCGAAACCGGCTCTTTCAAAATTATATTGCGCTTTGATATACTCTCATTTGCTATATGGTTGAGCGATTTGGGGTTCCACATTTCCCTTATATCTGAATAAACTGGCTTCGCTGCAAAACCAAGCAGTAGAACTTGTTGCTGGTGGCAAGTATCGAGATCATGTAACTCCTTTCTATTCTCAATTAAATGTACTCAAACTATCGAACTTTGTTAAACATGAATCCGCCATAATTGTTCCCGTCACCTTCAGTCCCATCTTCCTCCACTGTTTCACCCCTCTTTTTAAAGGTTAGTCAAACGTCCACAAATCACCACAGCAGTCAACTTTTCATGCAGCCATACTCTTCATATCCCTAGGTATTTCACTAATCAATTGCAAAGAAGTATAACGGAGTCAAAATTTGGAAAAATAGTCCGTTAGCTTTTAGGTGTTTACCCAAAAAACGACTTAATTTGCAATACAAAAAATTTGTAATTGGTTTTAATTATTTGGTCGGCTTCATAATGTTCCATACTTCAGCCATTAGTAATTGCATTATCATTATTAATGCCCCATTGACATTATTTATACAATAGGTGACTGCTTGACTCGAAGACCGCGCGGTCCATTCGCTGCCTCCTTACTAGTGCTCGGATGATTCACTTAGCAGTATGTTGGGACTCTTTTACACGTCTTTCTAGTGCTTTTATGTTTCGACTGAACTCATGTGCGATACAACAACATGACTTAGTGATGCTTTTTGTATTTAAGTTAAATAAATTGTGTTATGGATAGGTATTTCAAAATATTGTTTTCTGCTGCTTGCGGTGCGCTATTTGGTAGATTTAAGTTGAATTGTCTTTCATTGTACTGTATAATGACTTTTGACAGGCTTCGAGTTCTTTCAAAACGTGAAGTGATGAAAAATTGTAACTGGATATAATCCAGTAAAAGAAAAACATTTTTTTGGGCTCTAGAAAAGCAACCATACAAAATTTTCTGAAAAGATTGAAAATTTTCATGGAAAAATGCACGAGTGTTGCCCAGCACGGGGGTTCTCACATTTTTGACGTTATAGCGCCCGTGAAGAGGCTGATCATTATTTACGGAGCCCCACAATAAATTTCTAAAATAAAAAACAAATAGCTTGCGGAGCCCGTAGATTTCTCTAACGGGGCCCTGAGGCTACGTACGGAGTACTTTGAGAACCTACCGCCAAGCATAAGCAGTGAAATAGTCGATAAATTCTCAGTCTAGTTAAAGACCAGAGACAAAATCGAATCATGTCCCCGAATAAAGTTTATGAAATCCAGGGCTTGCTTTATGAAGGCACAGCGATTTCTTTCATTAAATTTTACTAATTCGTGTGTAATCGACTAGTGTTCAAAGTTAGCATTGCAAGAAACATCCGAAACGCGCTCAGCCGCTCAACACAGGTTCAAAAAGTCTTAAGGCGCAGTTTCCAGGACTGAACCTTCTCAATAACAGATAATAAGTACGTATTCTGTATTGCGCTAATCAACTTTGGGGTCAACCAAAAATGGAATTTTTCCGCACTCTTGTCCCTCGGCAGGGATTGGGTAGCGCCACCTAGGCACGTAACCAGGAAACAGGGTTGCCACATCCTGGAAAAGTCCTGGATTTTTTTTCTGTCCTGGAAAGTCCTTGAATTTTGTTTATAAGTCCTGGAAAAAGTTTGGAAAGTTTTCCCGTGATTTACCAGGACAGAATGTGAAGTTTTTTTTTTGTTGTGATAACTGGTACCTTGTAATTGCACAAAGGTATTGTTGAAATAATTTGCATTGTGAAGGTCCTTTAAAAGGGTAAATTTAAAAGTTTATTTTGTTAAAAAACAGAGCTTATTTTTATGCTGGCGCACACATAAAAAAGTCGCTATCCTAGCCTTAACCCAACCCTATAAATCTAACCCTAACTGTATCGCAAGCTCCAATTCTAACATTAATCTTAAACCTGTACAACCCTAAAGTAGGGCTACCATATGTTTTCTTTTGAGAGGATTTGTCTTCTTTTTCTGTAGAACACCAAAAAAGTAGCCAAATGTTTTCTGTTTTTAATGCTCAGAACTTAAAGGCGGGATTCGAAGACCAAACCGACCAAAAACGATATACTTCCGTCCACACTCGCGTTCAGCTCCCGCCGACCTTCGTACAACCCTACTGACAGCAGATCTTTTTTTTTGAGATCACCATTTTCATAGGGAAGAATTGGTGCAAAAACAAGTGGTCTCCAAAGAAAAAAACGGTTTTCAGTTTTTGAATTTTCTCTTGGAAAATTGTTTTCTCAAAAATAAAAAAGTCTTTAGTCAGTCCAGTTGGCCGGTATATACCTTCAGTGTGTTTGGTCGTTTGGGCTTCGTTTTTCGAAACTGTCCTCTTTTTGGTCTAAAAAAATATGGCACCCCTACCCAAACGATAATTTAAAAAAATAGAAGAGAGTAAATGAGTGCCTATTCTTCTGCTCTTTGCTCTCTTATATTCTTAAAGCAGTTCTTGCTTATTCGCCAGTGTATAAATAAGCATTTTCTTGTTGAAATGCCAAAATTTGCACTTTGCAGTGCAGTATGTTTAAATTATTAAATATTATTAGAAAGAGTGAATTTATGAACGGTAATTTATTGCATTGCGATACTCTAGTAGCAGTATTACTGCTAGCAGCAGTAGTGTAATGGGCTGTGGGCCCTCCATTGACCTGTTGGCTAAACACAATAAAAAATATAACATTTTTCATACTGCAAGTATACTTATGAGGCAGTTTTTTGCAGTAATATGGACTCCAAAGTAAATTAAAGCCACTTCTGAAACAGCATTTAGGGGGGCTAATGTTGGTCAAAAATAAAATCAGCAACAACTGACAAAAATGGCTAAAAATAAACAATCAATTTGATCGCATAATGCAAAATACTTGAAGTAGGCTTTCTAAAAAAATTGTAAAGTGTCTATTCAGTATTTCATTCAGTTAATTATCAATCATGTTTTTCAAATCTTGTTTCATTAGCCCCTTCTAAATTATCTAGCGTTATAAAATGCAGATGACTTAAATTAATACTTGAGAGTTTTTTCAAAGGAAGCGCCCATTTGCATTTTAGGGTGCTTTGCTTGTAGAGAAAAAGAGAGCAAGAGTGGTGGCCTTTTATTCTTCTTCAAAAATTGTTATCGTTAGGGTGGGTGCCCATTTACGCTTTTTTTTTAATTATTATGGTTAGGGTTTGGGTTTAGATTTTGAGTTAGAATTAACATTAAGGTTATAGCTAGGGTTACAGTTAGATATGTTATGTTTAGGGTTGGGGTTAGGGCTAGGATAGCGATTTTTTATTTGCGCGCTGGTGCAAATAAGCTCAGCTTTTTTCAAATGAAGGGATTTTATGGTTTACTTGCTTGAAATAAAGCTAGGACAAAAGTTTTACGATTACCATCACCCACATTCTTTAGCCCATTTATAAAACCAGTTCAATCATGCTTTCGCAGTGCTAATTTCTGCGCTTCATTTAAAATGCATTAATTTTTACCCAACTGGGCCTAAGATTAAGTTATTACTGCAAAAAATTATGAAGTCTTTTGTGCTGGGGGCTTTGACCCCGGGGCTCAGACTCCCAATGACCTCCGGCAGCTGGCAACTCCGTTTCCATACCCCAAGCCAAGCCCTCCCATTGCAGATTTCTGGCTATAAACCTGGCTAGTAGTAAGTATTAGAAATCCAAATGCGTGGCATTAAAATTTTCTTTAATGACAAGTACAAAAAGTGGGTGCATAAAAGAGTAATAGTGAAAATTAAATTTTAAGTCCTGTAAAAAAACCTTGCACAGTCCTGGAAAATCATCTAAAAAAGTCCTGGAATTTGATTTTGCAGTTTCTGTTGCAACCCTAAGGGAAGCAATTGCCCCTCCCCCAAATAAACTTCCCTTAAATCCTGACGTTCTAGGATGGAAAGAAAAAGTGTTGTATTATTTTTGATGTATATTTAAAAGTTGCAGAAAATGGTGGCTTTCCGAACTGAAGACCTTTTTTTTTGAGATCACCCCCAGCAAGAAAACATTGCCCCCCAAACTTTCGCTAGCCCCCCCCAAAAAAATTCTGTTTTATCTACGTGCCTGGCGCCACCACGATTAATATCAAGCTTTTCTAGTATCTAGTTTTTAAAAAATAGAACACCTACGACTCAACAGCGCGACCAGAAATTAACCGAATTTGCAGCTAACAAAAGCTGGTTGCTTGAAAAAACCAACACAAATTCTTCAATGTTGAGAAATCGAAAAAAGGAAACTATGTGACTTACTGCTTTTCCTCTAGAATCTGATAAAAAACAAAAATTTGTTTACGTTGAGATAATATTGCACATTGTTGAGAGCAACACACAGCAAAAATAAGAAAATCACAACGTGAAATATGCTTCTGCAAAACTTAATCAACAATCGCACATCATTTTCAAGCCAATAAATGATAAAATGCTGCCTAGTTTTCAATAAATGATTGTGCCCACCACGTGAAATATTTCGAACCGCCCCATCTCGGGCCATGTTTGTTTAATAACATTCCGGGAAGTTTATGTTGCTAAGATTTACTTACGTAACGCCATATGTTGTTTCCGCCTTGAACAGCGTTGTGGCGAAGTTCATCGCAAATGTTGTTTTGAAGTATAATTTGACAAAAACATTTTTGTAGTAACATTTATGCTCACATTAATGAATCCGGTCCATGTACCATCCAAGAATTCAAATTGTCTTATAATTTGAATTTACTGCATTATATATCAAGAGATAGGCGTGTCCAAGTCATTTTAACTGTGTGGTGTTGTTACGATATACTGTAACCCAACAGCAATTTCGCGTTTTTATATATAAACCTAATCCAATTTGGAAGTGATCTGCCACACGTGCTATTATATTGCGGTGTTGATACAGCTAATTGCCATTTCTGTATTTTTCTGATGGTAAGGTGCACCGGAGTATATGGCGCCTGTAACAATAAATGTCTTCAATCGTTTTTATTTTCATAGATAAGGCTCATCCTCAATTTTTTATTTTCATTTTTAGAAGTTTAGGTGCGCCTCGTGGTTCGAAAAATCTAGTACACACAGATTTTGGGAAAAAGCAATAATTTGGGAAAAATCTGTACAAATATGCTTCCAAAAAAGAACGGGATGGATTGAGAAATTACGCAATTAATTTTTCGCAGGTGTTACAGAGTTGAGGTTATGCGGTTATAACACAACCAACTCATCACACGACCATCTTGCGCAACCAGTTGCTTGAACAGACTAAACTTAAATTGAATTAAACACAAATTCGTTAAGAACTCAGACAAAAGCATCAATTTATGTCATTCCAGACTGCAAATGCTTGTTACTTTTTGCTCTGCAAATTAGATGTGATAGAACGGCAGAAAACTTATAGGCTCATGTGACAAAACATTGCACATTGTCAAGAACAACACAGAATCGCGATTTGCAACATTAATCTCAAAAAAAAAAAAAACATCTATAGATACAAGTATACAAGAAAACCACAAACGGTTAACTATGCTTAATACGAAATTTAGATTAAAATGGCGATAAAATTCTACAACTAGTTTTTCAACAAACCCGAAGTAATATGCAAGTTTCAGAAGCTCTGCATAATGGAACTTCGGCTTTGACGCTTACTGCCTGATCGAAATGGCTGTATTTCACCAAGGCTCTCTGGAAGATTATATGAAATTTGCTGTAAAAATTACGTGAATGCAGCAATTTCAACAAGAATTAAATTGATTTGTAACTTTTTTTAGCTCATTACAATTAATTTTGCAAAGAATATTCTACTAAATTGATTTGTAACTTTTTTAAGTTCATTACAATTAATTTCGTAAACAATATTTTATCAGCTGTAGAATAAAAAATCTTTCAAAAAGCAAGGCTCTAATTATCGAAAAGACGTTCAAGCTTTGACCTAGGGTTTCTTGTTATCGCCTTACAATAATAGGGAATCAGATTAGCGTAATTACAAGCAAATTTGAAATGATAAGTGAGTAATCTTAGTAACTTCGGTAAAAAATCACAAGTTTTTAATTTAGAATCAAACACTCAAAACCATTAACGATCAAATTGAAATCAAAAACTCAAAATCATTAAGGATTAGAAAATATTCGACAAATATGGCATGCGAGATCGGAGGATGCAAGGTGGTTTTAAGTTACTACAATACACAACTACAAACATACACAGGTTTATCGAATAAAACATCAATCACTGAAGCGGCATATCCTGAACTGCAAAATGATGAGTGTTTCACCTTTATGACTAGAACACTGAATAAAGTTGATTGATTGTATAATAGAACCAACAGTATGTTGTACAAGTGTACATACAGACAACGCAATACAATGCATATATATTGCTGTGATTTATCAACCAGAAAAATCAAATATTTCAGTATTCTCGATGTACTACGCCGAAGCGTGTAGCGAACTGGCAGGGCTATTTCCGCGTCATCGCGCCTGGGGAAAACAGCTTCTTTCGAAGAAATATCGCAGCAGTGGCGATCCGTTGGCAACACCGAGTCCGATTTGACCGGCCAGGGATTTTTCAGATCTCCCACTCCAAAGCCGAACGCGTTACCGCTCGACCAACTGCCTGGTCAAATAGAGAAATGAAAACCAAAACATAAGCTTGTGGATTATACCTCAAAACAAGATTACACAGATTAAGAATATTGCTCATATACACAAAATTTTACTGAAACAAACGTACAACAAAAACTGAAATGATTTTTAAAATGATTCAGAATTTTAGTATTGAAAAATGCCTAGCACATTTGAAAATCTAGGATACTTCGATTGAAAATTCTGAGTGGAAAAAAATTTACAATCCACGTTACAAAGCGTCGTTAGTGTTTTTTGTGCAGATCTACTTCGGCCGTATTGATCAATGCAAGATTGGTGTTTTTAATTGATTCAAAAAAACGGTACCACTTCTGTGCCAGCTAAACCTATTCTAATTTTGTTTCCAGTTTTAATATTGATGACTGCGCAGACCATAGACAACACAACGAACTAACATCAAATCTGCATACCGGTTTTAGTAAGAAAGAAATTACGCATACGCACGCACTTATTGGACGTTTTAGTACAAAACAATGCTTGCATTTTTTAAGTTTATTATCTCAAAACAACAAATCAACATCACGGACTACTTCCAAAAGATTCGGAGGTTCAAAATCCAGCGTCTTCAACGGTCTTCCCTCTGCCTCCGTCAGCATTAAGGCCACTTGCTCCTCTTCCCATTTCAGACGTTCAAGTGCCGCCTTAAGCCTGATGATTTCTTTCTTATGCTGGATTTTCTTCAACCGATAAAATTCCTCTCTTTCTCCTTCGTCCAACTCCGTACGAATGTAAACTAACGTACGCTCTATCCTTGGAATGATAACTGAAAAGCAATACTGAATGCACTACAAGTGGAGAGTACGCCAACAACGAATGCACTTTTACTTAGTCACTCTTAAAGAGAGCACTGGATTAAGAAAGTTTTTAATTTCCAGTCCAACTAGCCAAACATGACGCGTGTTTTTATCGATGTTCCTGTAGCTTCATCCCGAAAGATTTACCATTAAAATCTAATGTTTAGTGCAACTATCCTTAGCAAAAACTCACCATGTTCAATTGCATTAACACGTCTGTTTGTAACTTTAATCGCTTCATCCAGAGTCACAAATGATGTCTAAACATAGATGTCGAAATTAACTTTTTTAACAACTTGCCCGAAAAAAATAGGCACAATAAGTTTTGAGGCTGTTTATCTTTGAAAAAAATTTGTGAAATGTACTTTTTGGAAAAAAACATCGAATTTGCATAATACGAGTGAACTATTTCGAGAATCAAGTTTTTGTGCGCGATTGTTATGGTAAGGTGACGGCATAAACAACTTTTTCTAAATGCATTACGCAAAAATTGATTTTTCGATTGCAATGCATTTTCAATCGCGAATATTTTGGAAACTGCACCAGCTAGAAAGCCGAAATTTTTTGCAAAAGTTACAAGAGCTAAAATATCTTCAACAAAATCATAACAAAAAAACTGCGAAATTCTTGACGTTGTCCTCATGCAGCACAGGGTATAGTTGTACTTGTGATATTTGAAACAGCAGTTCACGCGGCAAGCATGGGAAAATTTTTCTCAGTAAAAGTAGCACTTTGTGCCAAAAAGTTGCAAAGCGCGTCTGAGTATCGAAAAATTAGTGTGCTATTAAGAAGAGCTAATTGCGATTAGTGATATGCGTACGATTAAACAAAGTGTGTATTGTGATGATTGCAAAGTGCTAAAACAAACCAAGCAACAGCTTTCTCTACTTACATTTTATTGCAACTCAAGCGGACCTAATTGCATCTCTATGTAATCTTGTTTCATACGCTGTATTTTGTTAGCTTGTCCGTCGGGCAAGTTAAGCCGAAAACTAACTTGCCCGAGGCAATTTCAGCTTGCCTCGGGCGAGCGTTAATTTCGAACCCGTCGATGCTATATTGCTAAAAGGAGGCGTTGACCTAGATGACCGCATGGTCTTTTTTCGCTGTTTTCTGCCTGCATACTTGAAGCGTATGGCGAAATAAACTTGACTTGACAACCAACTTCCAAATATTGTAATAAGTCGACAAATGCACTGGTGATTAGATGTTCTGTATGCAAAATGTCGAATAATGCCATTGAGATCCGGGTAAAAACATGTACAAAATGTAGGTGCAAGTCTTGATTTTTGGCTTGAAACAAAGATAAAACAGTAATTTCAGTGCAATTTTTCCTTAACAGATTTAAAAATGTAAGACACGACTGTTGCATTGCCCTCTGAAAAGTGATAAATAACAACACTACCAGAAGTACAGTAATCTATGATCGGTTAAGGACTTTTAGGCGCCGCCGATCAAGCAGAGGTACTTTTATGCCTCGGGACTTTATAAATGTATAGTACAAAGAAAAATTCTTCAAAAAATTAATAAGTTGTCTCTGGTACCTGAAAGTCCCGGGATATAATCGTCCGCGCTTAAAAGTCCCAGTCTGTTCTACTGTTCTAGGCTGTCCTCGGGTTCATCCTTCATCATTGCCAATTATGTATATGATACTAAATCAGTATGTACCGGTATGGTAGTTTTTGAAATAATGCTGCAAAGCTGCACAGTTTATCATTAGATTTACTTGCAGTGATGCCAACTCGACAAGTAATTTGACAGCAGTGAAATAATTTTTTTTCAACTTGGCAACTTGCTCTCCGGCTCGGGAAAGACCCGTAAGGCCATAGTTGTCCGATCCTTCCTAAAAGTAGAAAAAAATTAACTGCACACATTCAAAACGACTGAATTTTGTCGGTTTATGCGTAAGCGTATGGCTATAGAGTGTTGTCAAGCACACAAAATCATGTTCGAGCTATCATGTATGGTTTTACAGAGAACGAATTGTTTGGTACAAGAATCAGGCGATGTGCTGAAGAAACCATGTGGAAAAGGTAAGTGACTCAAACATAGGCGTCGATTTCGAGGGGCGGCGCTCCCTCGGGTCTAACCTGAAGGGGCGAAACATGTCTGGCTCCTTCGGTTTTTTGGCAAGTAATACCGACTTGGCGACAAGAAATCCGAAATTCCGGACTGAGATAGAATCAGAATGCGGCGAAGACCTTTTTTTTTAGGTCTTAACCTGAATTAGGGGGCAAAATTTCGAACAGAAATAGAATTACTAAGTTTAATCAAACTTCCCAAAAAGATTTCGCTACCTCAAAATTTGCTTAATCAACAAAAAATCGAGGCCTATGGACTCAAATAATATATAATATGCTTTCACCACTAGCTACTGCTAATTGAGCTTCCCCGAAGAGAAGTACGATGTTAATGTTGTTGATGATAGGTCCACGAATCGGAAAATTACCGTACCTTTAGAAATCAAAGGTGAACGATAAAAAAAAGACATTTTCTTGCCAGACGATTTGGTGACAGACCAACCAGTGTACATTTAATTTGGACATCAGTCACAATAGCTTGTCAACAAAAATAACGTGCTAAACAAACCAAAACAATCAAATATTTCTTCGTTATGCGTTCAAAAAAATTACTGCGCTGAGCATTGTAGGACTTGTAGTTGCCAAAATCTTTTGACTACTATTACAAAAATCTACCGCATAGTGCAAATTTATCGCAATTTATTATGAAGCAAATATAGTAGCTGAAAACGTACCTCATAATGTTCAAATGTTGGTAGCCGCACCCCAGCTACATTCTCTTTCTTACTCAAAACCTTCATTTGCGCTTTATGAGTCACATTTTGAAGAACAACAGGAGCAAACTCTCCTCCGGCAAATTTTGTTTCAGCCAAAGAAAATGCCGCGGTTTTCATCACAGTTCCCATCTCTTGCTTTGTCTAAGCATTTTGGATACATAAAACAGCAATAATTGATCTTTAAATCGGTCAAAATTAAAATAAAAGCGCTGGTAAATAAAAAATCAAATTTGGCTCATTCAGAGTGATCATCAGTCTAAACAAAAACACTTGCAGTCTCAAAACAAGCTATCGCAACCCATTTATAAACTACCAAAACCTAAACAGATCTGCGGCCAAGTGGACATAAGCATATTCAACCTGCGCCCTGGCACGTTGTTGCGTTCTTGGAAAAGACGCTTTATGATGATGATCTCTGCTTGGTAGCTTCGAACAAGCAGCAAATTCAGTGGACATGAATTCGAAGAAATTCACAAGAACATTGGACCACTGGAAACACCTAAGCAGGTGCGGATTCCTCCAAACACCAATTAAGTAGTTACTGCAATGAAAAGTGCGCGGATCATCCAATAGTTAGCGTCTGACGCTGTCCAGTGGCATGAGGATAAATATGCACCACAAGAATTTGCAACTAAAATCGTACACTAAATTTTTTTTTTGAATCGTATTACAGCTTTCTTGCTTTATCCTTCAAAAGTGGAACTTTCACCACAGGAAGTACAACTTTTTTAAGTGTATAGGTTGTTATTTAGGTAAGTGGCTTAAAATATGTGCAAACAAAGCAACACGGTAATTCAAAAATCAAAATAGCTACATGAAAACCAAAAAAGCTATTTTTCTCATTTGCTTTTATTTATATAGAGATATCTTCAATTACGATAGTGAAATTTTGCTACTTTAACTACAAATTTTTCAACCACAATTTTATCACATTGACTAATAATATGCACTAACAACATATCATTATCTTAAGTATTTGACAGCATACGTTTTTATGTAAAATTTGCAACAAAAACGAGAGAAAATCCAATGGATTAAAAAATAAAAACTTCACCTCCATTATCTTTTTGAGAATGGCATGAAAGCGAAGTTTCAAAGCATCTACTTTCTTTTTCAATAAGCTATGACCTTTAATTGCTCCTTTCAATCGTACCTTCATAATCGTAAGATTCCTGAGAAACATTTATCAGAAGTCAAATCCAACATAGAAGTTTGTGCCATGGCTTTGCACTTCAAGCAATCACTGCACTAGTTTAGTATCACAATATGACAGCTACAGAATACCAATTCATTTCTAATGTAAATAAGCATGAAGATAACTTTTTAAATCGTCATTAGCCTTGTATACTGTTCGAAAAGATGTTTTTGTGCACCAGAATAATAAAGTTATTGGCTTTAAATGTAAATGACTAATGTCAAGTACATTAAACACTTGAGTAGAGTAACCACCTAACTGAAACTCAACACAGGTTTCGCACCCCCACACCCCCATTGGCCTCCGGCGGCAGGGGGCTCCGCCCCCAGACAGCCCTCCCCCATTGCGAATTTCTGGCTACGTGCCTGGAAACGGGAGATCATAGAAAGCTCAAATTTGGTGAAGTTAGTCTTCAGATCTATCAAAATTTTTTGAGAGAAAACCTAGAAAAATTTAACTTGAATGCCCGTTCAAGTTTAGGGTTTGTTTTGGAGTGAGGATTTGAGTTAGGGTTAGATTTGGGTCAGAATTAATAAAAAAGTAGACAAAATTTTCAGGTAAAATAGTCTCTTCCAATGGATTTCAATACTTTTATAGTCTTCATTGTCAATCTTGATTTTTTTTCTATGAGGATGGCCTACTTAGGCTGAAATTAGATTTTAATACGCATATATTCTTGAGGCTAGTTTCTCAGCCAATTTAGAACATTAGCATAATCTAATTGAAACATAAAACATATCATTTTCATTTCCCAAATAAAACAATTTTTTGCATTTCTTTTTTCTGCAGAAATGACCAGTATGTATAGACTTATTTCTCAATCGCTGTATGGATGTCGTACATACATATTTTTTTGATTGCATTAGGAATCACATTTTACCATCACAAAAACAATCACACAAACTGAGCAGTATTTTACATACAATTGTTCAAGCTGATGCTTGACTTAAACTAAAGATCATTTCAAATTTGTCCCTTCAAAACTCCAGCTGTTACATATGGTAGTGTAGTTCTATTTGAAATGTTCTATTATGTTATACCGATCAGTGGTCGAGTGGATGAAGTGTCTGCAACTGAAATGGTAGACTCGAGTTCGATTCATGGTGAGTCAAACCAAAGACTTTAAAAATTCGAATTCACAGCTTTCCTACTTGACATTCAGTAAATAAAGGGACAGTGAGAAGCCTCCACCATGTATCAGTGTGTGGTAAACAGGTAGGCAGATGGCAGCTTGACTCAACAACCAAAAGGTTTCATAGCTATCTCCTGGCTGAGACAACTTGTTGAGTAAAGTGTAATTTCAACTACAATAACATGTTAGTGCCACCATATAAACTTACAGTACAATTCTGCAATAATATGACAGCAAAAAGAATAAGCTAGCGTAATTTATTTACTTGGTACTTACATGCGAGAAGGAAAAACATCAAGTCTGTCAGAAGATGACATATTAATTTTTATTGCAGTTCTTATTGATGAAAAAGTTTGTTCTGCACTGTCCCAACTTCCAAGTTGCTATGTTAACCAATTATCAGATTATACCAGTATATGCGGTGCTATTTAAAACCAAATTTTAAATTTAAATAACCTCTGACCTCAGACCTGTAGTATAAATAGTGATAATTACAATAGTGAAAAACTACTGGCATATGAAAATCTGATACTCAGTGGTAAGCCTATTCAGGGTAACCAGTACAACACAAATTTAAATTGCTTCTAATATATACCGGTACTGCTCGATATTCTGCTAAACACTGTACAGTACAGGATTTATAATTGGTATCACCAGCGACAATGAATAATGATGTCAGACCATTGGTATGCAGCTGGCCGGGTGTCATAAAGTATGAGCAGTCACTTTTTCTCAGAAGCTCTGCGACTCGTGTATGAGCACACACGCACTCTCTCCTTCGCGGAGGGGGAAAAATTAGCCACTCCGCAACGCTCTAATTCAAAGACATTCCAAACGAAGGCACCTTTGCGCTTGTAAATGAAGGTTTATGTGCATGTTGGTAGGTAGTTCAAAGTCACCCCCAGAGAGTGGGGTGACTTTGAACGCTTTTTGAGATAGAATATAGGCTATGGCTTATGAGAGCGAAATATTTTTTTAATTACGACAGTTCCAGTTGCTGAGGTCATAAGTGTAACGTTCAGCCTATAAGCACTTTTCTCGCTGAAACCTGGCGGAAGTGATAAGTAAAAATAATTCAAAAACGTTTAAAGTCGCCCTGGTTGACGGTATCCATACTTGGCTAAGCTAATATAAATAAGCCTATCTAAAATGCTAAATCAGAAAAACTACACATACACACCGATATAATCTATAAGTACCATAAAATACTGGTACCAAAAACCAAAGTTAACAGTTTAAGTGTTATCCTACAGACCTACCAGTATCAATAATTTCGATTTAGTCAGTTTGTTAGGCCTAATTAAAATCATTCATTTGGTTTGAGATAAGAATCCTAGTTTACTCCCAGCTCTGCTAGGCCTACTAACTCAGGAGTCAGCACACAACGGTAGCCTACAGAATATAAGATTAAACTAAAATTTGACTTCAGGAACCAGGATATCCTTTTAGTTGTGGTAGTTTAAGTTGGAAGAGACTTGGCGAATGTTCCATTCACAGCAAACATTTTGAAATAAAGCTAAAAAACTAACCCTAAGCCTAACCTAAATCCTAATCCTAGCCCTAACCCAAAGCCTAACCTAAACCTTAACCCAAACCTATAAGTGTAATAATCAAAATAAAAATTTCCAAAATTGAGTGACGTCACTGGAATCTTTGTTTATTTAACCACGCGTGTTCCATTTGCCTGTTTGCCAAGTCACTTCATTTAAAGTTCAGTAACGTAGCAGACTCTTTTTAAGTTTGGAAGTGGGTATTTTGCCAGTAGAGTTAAAATAATGTTTTTCCTCTGTATGGGTTAGGGTTTGGGATAAGGTTAAGGTTGGGATTAGGGTTAATTACCGGTACTTTAGGGTTAGGGTTAGGATTAGGGATAGGGCTATTTTGGCACTTGCAGCAAATTAACATGGGGCTGTGAAAGTAAATTTACTTTTACAATTTCAGTCACTGGTTTGCTTGATAACATGGGGCTATTTTGCCTCCAGAGGCAAAATTGCCACCGCCTTTAAGTTTAACTGGCTGTGGGCTAATCACCTGATAACTAGGCTTTTTGCTTTTTTAGTTGACTTTTTAGGGTTGATTTGAAATTGATTGAACTAAATTTGATTGAACTACAACGTCTTATTATATCGTTGTGCTTCTTCGCATTCATTGAAAGATGTAGGCAACAGCTAACCGTACCTACAGCTACCAGTAAACAGTAATGCATTCAACTAGTAGCCTACTTAATCCTAAATTACCAATCTGGATCACAAGTTGTTATAGCTTCTTTTTAAATCTAGCTGTTTTTGGAGTGTTTTAGTCAAGATTTCAAAAATCTTTTGAAAATTTAAAAAATTTTAAAGAAGCATACTTGCTTACTACGTTACTGGTGAATAAGAGCCTATCTGCTCTAAAATAGAAAAAATTCAGTTGCAGATGATATTTAATTTAACAGTGACTAGGTTGAAGGTTACACCAAAGTTCTCCACAAAACTACAAAAAAGATGATTCAACTAAACGAATGACGCTAAACAGTGATGTAACTAGGGGGGAGGCGGCCCACCCCGGGTGTCACCATTTTGGGGTGACTCCATTTTATGATATCAATTAAACAAAAACAACAATCTGTTTATTACCGTTGGAATTGTTTAGCATACTGGAATGGGCTAAAAACGATTTAAAGCATCTTTTAAAACATTTCTTTAGAGAGGGGGGCGCTAATTTGTCAAAAAAGTAACTCACAAATCAGTAAAAACTTTGAAAAATCACCAAAGCTAAGCAATCAGATTTGATCGCTTGTTGAAACATACTGAATATAAGTGTAGGTATTTGGGTTTGGTGAACCCCAATCCTAACGTTAGTTTCTGTAATATTCAAGTTCCTTCTTTTCTTCAAACTAGCACCACAACTTAAAAACTTCCTCGTTGTTTAATGGCAGCAAAATAAAACTAAAAACTTCTTAAAATCACAGAAGTCCTTACAGGACAATGGCAAATCCAGAAAGAGAATCCCTGTTGCATCTCTTCCAACACAACAAACTTCCAAATCTATAAAATCAGAGTTTCACATCCACTAAAAGCGGGTAAGGTTAGAATGAATGTTATCAACCTTTCCAGTCACATCACGTGACCAAGCCAATTTTGGTAAATCCCCCATTTTTTCATTTATTTTAGGTTTGGGGGATGAAATAGAGTTGGGGGGATTGAATACACTCTATTTGATTTCCTCAACCCCAATTTAGACGAAAAAGGGTGTTTTTAACAAAAGTGGATTGGTCACGTGATGTGACTGGAAAGGTTGATAATATTCATTCTAACCTTACCCACTAAAAGCAGGGTGTCGAACCGAACCTGAACCCGAACCGTAAACCCAAATGAACAGTTTCGTTTTGGTGAACCCGAACCGAACTTGAACCAGCAAAATTTTACTTCAGTGAACCTGAACCAAACCTGAACCCTCAAAATTGTGCTCAAGTGAACCCAAACCGAACCTGAACCCCTAACAAAAGTAAGAATATATTTTTCCATATCCGGATGCCGCTGGCGCTGGTACACGCACAATAAGAGCAGTGGTGATCATCAACAGGATCAGCAATTTCTCCTTTTTTTTTTCTGGACGAAACGAGTAAGGACAGTTAAATTTTAAGTCAATGAACCCGAACCGAACCTGAACCAGTAATATTTTACTTGAGTGAACCTGAACCAAACCTGAACCTCGAAAGTGGTGCTCAAGTGAACCCGAACCAAACCTGAACCGCTAAAATAATTTGAGCAGGAGCTAAACCTGAACCCGAACCGTTATTTGAAACGGTTCGACACCCTGACTAAACGAGCACTTAAGTAGGCTACAACATAAGATGCACTAGCTACAGAAACTTTTATATACATGCTATAAATTCGAATGCTGCCAAAAAAGCATTGCAATTTAATGAAGCTCAAATTTCGAATAGTTTGCAACCGCATTGGAAAGATCTTTCTTTTCCTAAATTTAAAGAAGCAGTTAAAGCCGATCTAAAATGTTAAAGTACAAATAAAATTAGGTATGCTTTTTTCTAACTTTTGATATCAGAGGTGGAGTCGAGGACACAAGGCTCGAGGCCAAGGCCAAGGCAAATTAAGGACACAAAAAAATCCGAGGCCAAGGCCAAGGACAGACTCTCTCGAGGCCAAGAACAGGAATGCTCGAGGCCAAGGACCAAGGACACAGCCGCAAGTGTTCTCAAAAAAAAAGAAAAAAGGTCTTCAAAAAAGTTTTTCAGGCGATCTCCAATTCATTGGCGTACCCAGAATTTTTGATTGGGGGAGGCCTAAACGACAAATCACATGAAATGAAGTCATCAAAATTTTTCCACAGAGGAAGTTTTTGTGGGACAAAGATATCGTAGAATGGAAGATTTGAAATCGTTGTTGCCTGTTTGCACGTAACCAGGATTTTGCAAAGGAAAAGGGCTTAAACTAATAGTTGAAAAATGCAAATATCTAACTTTGGGAATGTGTTGAGAAAGCTAGTGTAACTCAAATGCATCACAGACGGGGTTTGGGGGCGGGGCTCCCAGCCGCCGGAGGCTTTAGGGGTCTGGGGGCAGGGCCCCCAGCCGTTGGGCAATTTTTTGTAATTTTTTGGAAAAAAAGCTTTTTTAATGCCATTGGATCACATTTGGCAAGTGTTCAGAGCCATTTGAAAGCACTAGATTTTTGACATTTGAAAGCCAGTTGAAAAAATCAAATTGTTTAATCCTCCTTTTACTTGCAATTTAAGTCCAAAACACGTTTAACATCTTGCATTTTGGAGTTAAATTTTAATTGTAAGTGATTTGGTCCAGTTAGGGGGAAGTAAGGTGCATGGTCTCTGGCTACACTTTAGCAGTAAATAATAATCCATTCGAAGATTTTCCTCAGAGATTTTTGTTTTGTCATGAAAATAACCAGTTGTCGGAGTACATGTTCGCCAAGGGGTTCAGGCCCCCTCAATTGAAATTCAATGATTCGTTCAATCAGCATTTTCCATGGCTAATTTCTTTTAAAAGTATTTTGTGCGCAAAAACCGGCGAGGTTGAAGATAAAATACTGAATTGTTTTTGAAAAATGGTGCAATAGATGGTTACGTCTACTAACCATGTTATTGCCGGGCCGGATTTACATCGCGCTAGGCCCCTGGCACATTGGAGATTTTCGCAACATCTTTCTACCAAATATAAGTGAAGACCAAAAAAAGTCTTACGATTTCAGCTTGGGGCCCCTAGGTGGTACTGCGTTATATTGTGGTAAATTCGGCCTTGATTAATGCATTACGTTAACAAAAAGGCTAGATGTGGGCCTGAGATAGCAACTTTTAGGACAAAACTCTCCATTTTCTCCGGGTTATACGCTTAAATTGGCAGGCAAAAAATGAATTGAGGGGGAACCGGCGCCCTTGGTCTTCAACATTGTTGTTAGTTATGCTGTGTTGTAAGCGAAAAATGCTAAAAAGAAACTGAAACCGAAGAAACAATAGGCTTTTTTGTCACAGTTTTGTCATTGGTGAAATTTCAATTGGGGAGACCTTGCCCCCCTCCCCTTGCCTACGCCTATGCTCCAAGTGAGGAAAACAAAAAAGGTGTTCGCAAATTTTCTGCGAGGTTTCTGGCGTTTTCCAACGAAATTTCAACTGTTCAAAAAATAGTGCTGTCCTCGAGCCGAAGACAGGGCAATTTTTGAGAACTTGAGGCTTCAAGGTCAAGGCCAACGACTTGAGGCTTCGAGGCCAAGGCCAAGGACTTCATAATGTGTCCTCGAGGACGTCCTCGAGGCCAAGGACGTCCTCGAGGACTCCTCCTCTGTTTGATATATTGCTGCAACTAATACCTTTGTTTGCGATTGCGTAAAAATTTAAATCTTACACTACAGCACATTTTAACACTGCAACTGCAAGTTATTTGCATTTTGTGGTAGGAGGGGATTAGTAGAAGCAATACCTGTTTCTTCTGCATAATTTGTTCTTTCAGAAAAAATACATTCATAACTAAGTGGGAGCTTGCTGAGAAGCAATCTTAGTGAACGACCGATGCATGTTGAACAATGAGATTCTAAAAAAAACTTCCGCTTTTCCGTTAAGAAATTAATTAAAAATATCTTCTGGGAATAGAGGGTTTGGAATTTAAAACATTTTTCAATATATATATTTATTTGACAACATAGTGACCAATCATATTAAAAAAACAGCCTATCCAGGCCTTAGCCGTTGGAAGTATGTCGAAACATTTGTCTCTTAAACAACACATGATATCAAAAGACTAACGCTCTAGCTTGAGCCTTTCAAAAAAATTGATTTTGGGGGGTCCATTTTGAGTGTCTCCGAGGGGGGTACCCCCAAACTATGTCAAAACATTTCTCTGTTAAATATCTATTGATCTCAAAAAGCTGACACCCAAGGTTGAGCCGTTTAAAAGATTGATTTTTGGGGGGGATTCACGGGGGAGTGGTACCCTCAAACTATGTCAACATATTTGTCTGTTAAATATCTACTGTTACCAAACAACACTGGTACCCCAGATTAAGCTGTTTAAAAAGTTCATTTTGAGGGAGTGCATATGGGGGATCCCCAAGGAGATGCTACTCGCGAATTATGTCAAAATATTTGTCTATTCTATAAATTAAAGATAATCAAAATACTGAGGGCTCTACTTGTGCCAGCAACTCATTCATAAAGCTTTGGCGACCTACATTTGGGTAGCGATCCATGCTTTGAGAAACGCTGGCTTAACCTGACGTTTTTTTTGTTTTTTTTTTATTCAAAAACGATGACTTTGATATTTTTTGACATTGTTTGGGATTTCTACTTTTCTGGAGGTTCCATAATCATATATTTTTGAATAATTGCTGAATTTATGTTAGACAAAAAGTACTTTTGAGCGTCACAGCATTAGCTACGCGTTGGTTGTTCACTGGGTTTGCTGGCAAACTCCCATTTGGTTATACAGAATAATATATTACATTGTGCAAAGCATTTCCAAATATAATTTACAGTGCTTAATTTAGTTGCTGGGATTTTCTATTTACGGTTAGTTGATTGATAGTAAGTATTTCATTGCTTGTACGCAGAAAGCTATTTCGAAGTAATTTATTTGTTACAATTAAAATTTTACCCCACAATGCAAGATTTTAAACGTGTTTTGGGCTTTAATTGCAAGTAAAAGAAGGATTGAACAATTAAATTTTTTCGATTGACTTTCACATGTCAAAAAAACCAGTTCTTTCAAATGGCTGTGAACACATGCGAAATATGATCCAATGGCATTAAAAAAGCTTTTTTTCCAAAAACTTACAAAAATTGCCCAGCAATTCTTATTCTTATTTAATAATAATAAACTTTCAAATTTAGCTCATTTGTTTTAATCGACAATGACGTATTTTAACATTGTGCTTGCTGTTTTCTCATTCCTTCAAAGACCTAAATGTGTTGCCCGCTGTTTTGCTTACTTTCGCATATCGATTACCCAATTTTTCCTACTTCAAACTTGTGCTAGGCCTTTTCCGAATTATTCTGAAAAGTCATCTACCAGAACTGTAGTATAGTTAATTAACATTCCATCGTTGTCAACTCATCAAATTGAACTTTTAATTAGCGAAATCGAGAAGAAAGGCAGTGCTTGTGGTTTTAATCAAAATATTGAAAATTTTCTTGGATCGCAAAAAATTTCCGGCCAGTATTCGCTAGTGCCGAATTATCCCTGGTGCCGAATTTGTGCAATTAGAGATACGTTTTTGATGATTCTAATATTTTTTTAGTTAAAATTTGACATGTCCACTGGCAAAAGAGCTTGTTGCATTTTGAAGCAGTTAAGATGAATTTCAGTAGATAGTTTTCAGTTATTTCTCGCTGATTTTGTAACAACCCAAACAAAAACGCTCCTATTCTTATTTAATAATAATAAACTTTCAATTTGCCCTGACATCCAATCATTGAGCCCTCTGCAATCGCAAGCACCGGAAAGAACATACCTGGTTTAATATTACTTGATCAATCATGCACTATTATGCAAATTTTGTTGGTGATAGATGGCATAGCATGAAAAAAGCTACGCTATACGCTAAAGGTTTCCACACGAGCCAAGTTATTTTGACATTTTCCATTTATCTATTTCATTTCATTGTAGGCCGAAAAAAAATTTCATAGCGTGCACACGTAATTTGCGGCAGACCTAGTATAGTTATTACTAAAGTTGCAGCTTTTCGCTTTTGTGAACGTGCTCGTATCATTTTGACAAACGAGGAATAACAATAAATCGACAAAGCGCATGATACGACAACCGCCGCGGCAAACTTCAAAGAAATTCCTTAACTACTGCGTAAATGCTTTTACAGCGAATTCTCGAGTTATAAGCAAAAGTCTGAAATTTCGCTCTCGTTAGTTGGAAAATGGCCGAATGTACTTCGTGTTGTATGATCTAGCTTTCATATTAGCGTGTACCTTTTCTCTTAAAGATCCAGCAGAATATAAAAACGCTTCAACATGATTGGATTTATAATGATTTTCCCCTCGATCAACCGATTTTGGTTCATCAGCTTAATACAAAAGCAGTGACACGATCCGACACTCTCATTATACTGGTAACTACGATAATGCCGCGGTTGTTTAGAACCAGTGACGGCCGTTGCTAAGATAGCGCCACCTAGCAACTTTACCAGTCTAATAGACTGGTAAAATAGTCTAATAGACTGGTAAAACAGTCTAATAGTCTAATAGGCTATGGCAAGTTCGATTGGCCTTTCTTTTTCTACAAAATTGTTGATATTTCTATGTAATAGCCTGCATAACCATCACCCAATGGCCAGTGGCGGATCCAGAAAATTTTGGTGGGGGGGGGATTTGAAGCACAAAACCTCAAAAATTCGGATGTCTTCACCAAAATTGAGAGTGATTTTTCGGCCGAAATCGGAAATTCAAACGTTTTTTTCGCCCAAATTCAGGTGGCCTCCAAAAGAAAAAAAAAAAAAAAAGGTCTTCACCAAAATTGAGACTGATTTTTCGCCGGATTAGTTACGTTTAGGTCGGTGGGGGGGGATGCATCCCGAAATGGAGCCGAATTATTCGAAACAAAGGCTGATTTTTCGGCCAAAATCGTTACTTTTAGGCTGGTGGGGGGGATGCATCCCCCCCATCCCCCCCCCTAAATCCGCCACTGCCAATGGCTATTGAGAGAAATTATTTGACTTTAGTGCTTTAGAACATATTAAACAGGTTTATTTTCAATTCTGGTGTATAGGTGGCTAGACTAGTGTATAGGTGGATATACCAGCTAGATTAGTCTAGGCCTAGTATGAATCAACATAGAGCAGAGTTGTTGAATCAGTCATGCTTGATATTGATCTCAAATTCTCCACATTCTAGGCAATAAACGTATGACTCCGATAGTATGCTACACCTAATTATGTAAAGTATTATTGGATGTTAATAGGTGGGCAGTACCGCGGTACTAAAGTACCGCGGTACTTTTTTGGTACCGGTACCGGTACCGTCGGTACTTTTGTGGTACCGGTACCGGTATCGCCAAAAACTAGCAAAGTACCGCGGTACCGTTCCGGTACTTTAGTTTTTTTTATTTTTTAGTACGGATTTTAAGAACGTACCATTAAAAACTTGAAACGTTGTAAAAGTGCTTGCAAATAAATTGGATTAATAACCAATCTTTTTTCTTAATTTAGTGTTTAATTGTTGGTCTTATACTCGCTACTACCACCGCAGGGACTTAGCGTTTGCAGTTTGCTGGCTGATTTGAAAAATTGACGTTTTCTTGCAATGGCAAAATAATGCATTACCAGTATTCATGCACCGGCGAAACAAAACCAAATCCGCTAAGAAAAAATTGTAAGAGACGACTTACGCAATGAATACTCATCACATCAGGCGTGAATACAATAGCGTAGCCAGGGGGCGCGCGGTGATTATAGCCCCCCCCATTGGCCTGCCGACCAAAATGCAGAATAAGAAAAATACTACGTTGTTAGCACTTCTGATACTGTCTTTTGCTCTAGAATAGATTCAAAAAATTATTTAAAGCATATTTTGAAATGTTTATTGAAGGGGGGAGGGAGCTAATTTGTCAAAATTAAAACTTATAAATCAGAAAAAAGACTATAAAGAATAGCCGAGAATTGGTAATCAAATTTGATCGCTTTTTGAAAAATGCTCAGCAACTTTTCTCGACCTTCCTTCGATTGGCCCCCATATATGCATACATCTTTTACTATAAAATTTAGCTGAAATAGATTACTTCTTGCGAGGTTTACTAAACTACCGAAATAGGATTTTATGATTTACCAACTTGTAAATAAGAGAACTGAAATTCTAGCAATAGCTACCTCCCACATAAACCATTTATTCAACTAGTACGGTATAATGATTTTTTGCACTGCTAATTTTATGCCACGTATTAATAGCATTGATTTTTATCAAAATAGGCCTAAAATTAAGTTATTTTTGCCAAAAAAATTAAAATTTTTCGAGCGCTGGGGGATCCGCCTCTACACCCTATGCCTCCGGTGGCTGGAGGCCTTGCCCCCGACCCCAATTGCCTCTGGTGGTTGGGGGATCCGCCCCCAGACCCCCGAAACGTCTCCCCCCCATTGCAGATTTTTGGTTACGGGCATGCTTGAAGAAAAATTTACTGCACGTTACTGCCGGCATCCATTTATATTAGCTTTTGACTTTAAATATGCCTGGAACGTTTGCCGAAGAAGATGTTCTCATTTACAAACGGTGTATAATACGGCCAAAAGTATTTCACCCGGTAATACTTATACAGAAAAATTATCTCAAAAATCCTTTCATCTGCACCAACCCCACTTTGGCCGCGATGAGGTTTTTCTCTTCCTAAACATTGTACGCTCTTCTAATAAGTTCTACAGGGCAAAACAACGCAATCTAATTTTTGTGCAAAATTGACGAGTAAAAAACACGGTTTTGTCTCTGGAAATTTTTGGGTGCCACCTCCCCTGAAACCCCACAAATTAAATCCCCCAGAAATCAATTTTTATGATTGCACCTCTTTTAGAACCCCCGAAATTGAACATAACAAAAAATAATTACAAGGTAAAGTAGGTGGACGGCATATGGAATGAATTTATGCCTCAGTTACTTTAATTGAATTGTTCATTTTAACTTTGTTACAATTATGTTATTTGTGGTATATAATTACAATTTTAGTACTAAAATTTGTTTTAATTTTACCTGTTTTCTATTACTATGTTACACTTAATTTTTTTTTACTGTCCACCTACTTTTGGCTCACCCTGTATTTTAACGGCTTTAGCCAAAAAGCTAATTTTTTTTTATAATCAGAAGAGACAAAGAATCTTCTTGAGAGTCCCCCAAAAGCATGGCCAAAAGTGCTAAAGCTTTTTTGTGACAACTCTAATTGCATAATCTGTGTTCAACCCACACACTGGTTACGTTGTTGCTTCCTTGGATTGAGCGCTTTACGATGATTATCTCTGCTTGTGGCTTCGAACTAGCCAGGAATTCAGTGGTAAGAAATCGAAATTCACGGGACATTGGAAAACTAGATACGCTTAAGCAGGTACAAATTCCTCCAGGCACGAAGTAAATATCACAATGAAAGTGTGCGGATTGTGCAATAATTAGCGTCTAACGCTGTGTTGTGACAAGAGAATAAATATGCTATACAACAGCAACAAAAAATGCTGTAATTTTGAAATTGTTCTCATGTCGGGGAAACAAAAGAATTTTTTAGAAGTCACCATTTACATGCGTCGTTCGTTTATAGGCTGGCAACTGGTAAGCTCCCATCTAGCTTTAAATAAGAAATGCAAAAAGTAACTGCAGCAACGAATCGACTAAAAACAAATCAAAACAGTACACTTTGCCAAAAGTGCAATTTATCCCCCAATTTCTAAGTTTTGTGTAAATGTCACTTGTGCAATAATTGGGAGCTGATGATCATCAGAGTATCCTTCAGTGTCAACTTACGCACGTGATGCTTTAGAGATGACTGCTGTTTGGTTATTATTGGGCACAAGATACTCTTGTACAGGGCTGCCCAACCCGTGGCCCGCGGGCCACATTTGGCCCACGAAGCTGTTTTGTGTGGCCCGCAAGGTCTTTTTGCGCGGTTGATTTCCTCATGAAAAGGCTTACTTAGCATTTTCTGGCAAGTAAAAAGGTCTAAACCAAAACCCTCTTCTGTTTGGTTTTCCCGAAATCAGATCTGATTTGCGGCGAAGACCTTTTTTTTGGTCTTCACTTACTTTTGGGAACAGATACCCAAAATACTGACAGAAATCAACACCGATTTGCGGCGAAGACCTTTTTTTTTTATCTTCACTTACTTTTGGGGACAGATACCCAAAATACTGGCCAAAGTGAGCACCGATTTTTGTACAACAAACTTGCAATTCTTTGGAGTATGCCCTGCTCTAGAACAATAGGTAGCCCGGTGACCGTAGTTCGTATAAGTTAGATACTTTATCGAGTCAATTTCATCACTAGCTAGTACTGTACTCACTATTGTAGTAATACTGCAACTGCTTAGTATTGTACGGCAAACTTTCTCCAAAACGAACTGTAGGTCTACAGAGTTCGCACTAGTCGCGGAAACTGCTAAAAGTGATGATTTACAATCTAGTAAACGAGGTCAATCAGTCCAATTTTTTTTCTTTTAATTTTTAAAAAAGTACCGCAAAAGTACCGCGGTACTTTTAATTTGAAAGTACCGGTACCGGTACCGCGGTACTAATTTTAGCAAAGTACCGAGTACCGGTACCGCGGTACTTTTGCAAAGTACCGTGCCCACCTACGGTTAATACTTTACCTTAGCTTGGTTTACTTTAGGCTTCAAATATGATTAAGTGGTATTCAACAAAGTTGAAGCTTCATTGACATAAACTATTACCAACATTGATATACCAGTACTTCTAAAACTTCCATTTATTTTTTGCAGACGAGCTGACAGAGAGCCAAACTTGAACTCCTGAGTGTGCAGTTGCCATTTTTAAGAGAAAAAAAAAGAAAATGATCCAACATTATTCAGAAGAAATGTTGACAAATTTTTTCCTGTGGAAAATGCAGCAAAAAGCGCAAACTAAGGGTTATCAGTACTTTAGAGGCATGCCTTGTACCAAAAATTGACGATGACAAGTTGAACAATTTTTCATTACATCTAGATGAATCAGCATTAATGGATCCTTGAACTATTTATTCAGAAAGTGTGGACAAGTAGAAAAAATCTGATGTTGCTACTTGTACCAGGAATAGATTTTATTCATTTAAAATCTTAAAAGAAGAAATTATACGAATAGAAACTAGTATTCCCATAAAATTGATTTGTTCATTAATAGTAGATTATGCAAGAAGATTTGAAGAAGACATATCATATTTTTATGGTTGGAGGGTGGAAAGCATAGGATTTGTGGATCAGATTCTTATCGCATTAATGAAATAAGGCAAAATTAGCCCAATTTGCATCTTGCAAAGCAAAGTTGTTTTCTTACAGCAAAGCTACAATTGCAAACTTAATTTTGACTTCTATTCATGTGTTACATAAATTGTTGTTTGATGATCCTATGCCAAATGTGCCTTCAAGATTTAAAAATAACGTATCTGCTCCGGGTGCATTTGCTGATTTTCCTAAGTGCTGCATTGTATTAGATTGTACAGATATAGAACTGGTCACTCCAAAAACAATGGATTTGCAGCAATTTATCTATTCCACCTGCAGATCTATGAACTTGTTTAAGGCCCTTGTTGGTGTCGCTTCTAATGGTGTCATCATTTTTATCAGTAAGCTGTATTTTGGGTCCACATCCGGCAAAGTAATAGTTCAAAAGTGTAGGATATTAAGTCATCTTGTTGCAGTTAATCTCATACTTGCAGACAAAGGATTCTTAATTCAAAACATTGTACCAGCAGGAGTAAGTGTCAACATTCCGATGTTTCTTGAACATAGTAAGTTTACTTAAAATAAAATTGTTGAAACAAAAAGCATTGCTAAATTTTCAATTCATGTGGAACGAGCCAATGCTCGCCTTAAAAGCTTTTAGCTTAATTCCATAATGGCTTTGGAGTTATGTTTTAGTTGGTGGCTGTTTACTGATTACAAAACCCAAACTTGATAGGCCTATTGGTTATTACCAAGCTGCTATATGCAAGCATTACAACCAGTTACAGGTTCTTGGAATACGTAACGTTTTTGGATTTACTAATAGGAAGAAAACAAAACATGCTAGCGTTTTAACATTTACCGATAGCACAGTATACTAATATATGCAGTAGGTTCACTTCAAGCAAAATGCATTGTTAAACTGTGCAGCATTTTTTTGCCTGTGTTGCGTCATAAGGACTTTTTTGGGTGGGTCACGCCATTACATGGTGAAAAAAATGTTTCCAATTTTTTTCGATTATTTTAATATTGTATATTTTTTTTAAACTTTGGGGTTTTTTATTTGAATTAATAGACTTTGCGCTTGAGGAAAGCGCAGTAGGCGAGCGAACTGTTACATTTGTGCTTTTTCAATTCTTAGAAATTGGCACGAAGCATGCTCGAAGATGTCGGGAGCCCACTATGACGTCATAATGCTTGTTAGAAATATACTAATTTCAAGTGTTTTAGTGTAGTCGTTGATTTTAAATCAAAACAAGGTCTTCGAGGCTGCTCAAGGTTTTCTATTGAAGTAGACGGTGGACGAGATGCATTGGTGACGTCATAATGCATATACATATTGTGTAATTTCGTATTCATGCTTGCTATTGGACAGCCTGATTTAGCCAAACGACAATTGAATAAATGAAAAATAGCTAAAAGAAATAAATCGGATCGAGTGAAAGATGTAATCGAGACCACTATGACATCACAAAGCTGTTACAAATTTGCCAATCTCAATTGATTTGACTGCAACATAATCCATCATACAGTACAAGGATTTGGTTGCAGCTAATTTTTATAGGGAGTAAAAAGGGTCGTGATCAACGCTTTTGTGTGTGACGTCATAATCCATTTAAGTTTTGTTTCAATTTCCTGTTCAAGCTTGCTGTAGAATAGTCACACTACAAGCTAATATAAGCATTGAATAAATTCAAGATAGTAATCGAAGTATGTAGTCGGGAGACCACTATGACGTCATAAAGCTGTTACAAATTCGCGAGTTTCCACTGATATCACTGCAATTATTATCCATCATAATCATAACAAGGTTTTGCTTGCACGTTGCAGCTGATTTTATACCGAGTAGAAGGAGTCTAGATCAATGCGTTCGTGTGTGATGTCATAATGCATTTACGCTTTCTTTTCTTTCATGCATTACAATTTGGTTTTAATTGATTTAAAAGAGTTTTAAGGATGAGTTCTTCTCGATATGCCATTGATTTCTATAGTATTTGAAGAAGGCTATCTAGTGACGTTGATAGCCCCAAAATTCTTAAAAAAGAAATGCTCTTTGATTACTGTCTTACTTCTTAATTGCTACAATAAACAAGTAAACAGAACACAAGTTACTTTGCTGGTGTACCGTCAAGCCAGAGACTCTTTATTTAGTAGAAAAGGGACAGACGCGCGGAAAAAAAGAGAAGAGCATTAAAGAAAAAAGCATACATTTGTTGTAAAGGTTTTTTTTGAGGCCATGCGTATTCGGCTGATTCGATTAGACGTATTTGTAGAATAAATAAACTGTGAAGAAACCAGTCACGCTGATTGGACGATTCGGCATATTTTAAAACAAAGTAAGCAAGAAGAAAAAATACAAATCCATTAGTTTCCAGTTTACTGATAAAGAGTCTATGATCAGACAACTAGGCCTATGCCGCTCTATTCGGCTATTATGGTCAATCGTTTTGTTCAACAGCTTTTGCCATGCTTTTAGTTGAACAGCTTTGCCATGCTTTTTCGTGTGAGAAAGCATATAATAAATACAGCATCAGTACGATAACTTACGGGAAGATTTCGAAACTTTCTAATTTAGAGCTAAATATGGTTATACTTAGTACTTAAATTGTAAAATTTTGCATGGGGGGACGCTTTTTTAGCGTTGACTGAACCTTAGTGAAAAACAGGCACGTTGCCAGGATTTTTTGGAAGGTTGTTCCGTAAACGAACTTGCCCCAAATTTTCATTGTTCCTGAAATGGAATGAGGCGATTTTTCAGGGAAAATTAAGTGAAAAACAGGTGATCTCCAAAAAAAAAGGTCTTCGCCGAAATCCGAAAACTTTTTCTGGCCGAAATCGAAATTTCAAGCGGTTTTTCCGGCCAAAAACAGGTAATCTCCAAAAAAAAAAGGTCTTCACCGAAATCCGAAATCGAAAATTCAAGCAGCTTTTCCGGCCAAAAACAGTAAATTTTTACCTCCCATTAACCAGCGCTAAAATCTCGATGGGGGGACGCCTAAATCTTAATGGGGAGGACGCTCAATCTCGATGGGGGACGCGTCCCCCCCGCCCCCCTACAATTTAAGTACTGGTTATACTTAGCTTATAGTGATTGTGAATAAAACTAGCATAGCCCGCTGATACGATATATATTTTATGGCCTCGATCCTGACCATTGATAGATAGCTTATTTATAGATCCTGCTTACCGATAGATGACAATATGTACAGGGGTGCCGATCTTTGCTGAGTATTGGGGGGTATAATTTGCAATTTTATCCCAATTTTGCCCTATTTTCAACATTGGGGGGGATGAACCTTGACCACGATTTTGTTTAGGTGAGCAAATTAAGTGAAGACCAAAAAAAGGTCTTTCCAAAAAATGGAACACTTTTTTTCCCCTAAATTCAAGTGGAAACCTACACTCAGATGCACACCAGAGTCAAATTATTGGGGGGATGCATATGTAGACCATACTCAAACTATTAAGAGGTGTACTGTCAAAATATTGGGGGATATATCTTCCCGCCAGGTTTCGGCACCTCTGATTATGTATTTATTACTGTAGCATACAAATTAAAATAATGATAAGTTATGAATTATGATCAAGCTGTAAACAAATTATTATGACCAAACGTAAATGCATTATGACATCACACACGAACGCATTGATCTGGACTCCTTCTACTCGATATAAAATCAGCTGCAACGTGCAAGCAAAACCTTGTTATGATTATGATGGACAATAATTGCAGTGAAATCAGTGGAAACTCGCGAATTTGTAACAGCTTTATGACGTCATAGTGGTCTCCCGACTACATACTTCGATTACTATCTTGAATTTATTCAATGCTTATATTAGCTTGTAGTGTGACTATTCTACAGCAAGCTTGAACAGGAAATTGAAACAAAACTTAAATGGATTATGACGTCACACACGAAAGCGTTGATCACAACCCTTTTTATAGAGATGGCAACAGTGCAGCGTACGCGGCCGCGCGCTGTTGTTGGTGCACCGCGCCGCGCAGCATGGCAACTAAAACCTGCATTACGTCACAGCATCAGCGCAGCGCCGCGTACTAAAATTTTTTTACATTTTTTTTTACAATTATTGTTGGTGTATTTCTCTTTATGAACAACAACGGTTAGTCTGGATGTAACTATTATACCGTATGAATTGAAGACAATGCATGCTACTAAAACAGAAAAAGGTGCCTTCAGATCAAGTTTATTTTTTCAGAATTCGGAGCATCCTGGAATCGGCTATTTTGGCAACAAGAAACTTAGTTTTCATCGGCTGAACGTGTTTATTTTTTGACACCAACAAAAAGATTTTGGTTTTGGTAGGTTAGACTAGAAAAGGTTTAGGACGTTGGGTGAGCAGGGGTGCCGATCTTCGTTGAGCATTGGGGGGAATAACTTGCAATTTTACTCCAGTTTTGCCCTATTTTCAACTTTGGGGGGATAAACCTCGACCACGATTTTTTTCAGGTGAGCAAATAAAGTGAAGACCAAAAAAAATGGTCTTCACCTAAAGAAAGAAAACTTTGTTCCCCAAATTCTAGTGGAGACCTGCGCTCAAATGCACACCAAAGTCAAATTATTGGGAGGATGCAGATGCAGACTATACTCAAATTATTGGGGGGGGGGATACAGTCAAATTATTGGGAGGATATATCTCCCCATCTCCCCCCCCCCTCCGGGTTTCGGCATCCCTGTCGGTGAGAAGATGAAACAAAGGCAAACAAAAGTAGAAGAAACAGATTTGTTGGAAACAATCATCAGAGTAGAGGCACAAAACAAAGCCTAGCGATAGCGACACACCCTCCCTGTACGCAGTAGGCTTATGCCTAGGGTATTGGTACAAGCCCAAGGCTAGACAACAGTTTCTACTACACATGCACTTGTATTTCAGAGTGAAAGAGTTAGTTCAGTATAGCCTATTCGTCAACAGGTCATGGCATCAAGAATTAGGCTTTTGGTCCTATGTCTAGAGCCTATCTCAGATATGGTAGGCCTATGTATGTAGTAGAGTACGAAGACTAGGCTACGCACTTATTTCCAATGGCAAAATAGCCTAACGCTACGTAATAGCAAAATTTATTCCACAATCCAACACATATGTAAACGGCAAAGGTATTAATGCATAGAGTAGTTTCATACAAGTGTAGTAGCTTTTGACAGCATGCAGAGCACGTGATACCTTATATTTCATTAATTGAGCTACTGGTTCAGGATTAGTACAGTAGTTGCATGAAATTATCAGGTAGACTGGAACTGGGTAGATTGTTTTTGATGGCCAAAACATGGAGCAGAAAAACTAATAGCAAGCACACACAAGGAAAATTAAACCTGAAAGCCTATAATTGAAACGACTGATCTCACATCGCATGTTTTTTAGTTTTTACTCGGCCGTTTTCAAAGTTAACGAGTGCAAAGTTTCAGACTTTTACTGATAACTCGATAATAATTTGGTCTAGCTGCATGAAATTTTGACTGCAGTTTGAGATTCATAAATTATTTGTGTGTGCCAAATTTCAAGGCAATGAGTCTCGTAACTTCAGGTTTAGGACCTGAAAACTACTTCAAAAGTTTGGTATAAAAAGCGGTCTTAATCAAAAACGGCTTAAGTACGGCAAAAAATATTTCACATGGTTATGTGTTGTAAGATACTCTTTCATCTCTACCTACACTTTTAGCCGCATTAATTTTTTTTTTCTTTTTTCATTTTTTGCTTTCTAAATTTTGTGCACTCTTCTTCTCCTAAACCACGCAACTTCGGTATCTAATTTTTGTGTAAATTTGTTGGGCTGCAAATGCCATTTTGTCTCCTGAAATTTTTTGAGGCTTCTCCCCAGAACCCCCCCAAAATGGGGCCCTAAAAAACTGATGTTTTTAATTGCTCAAGCTAGGGTGATAGTTTTTTGTTTTTATTGGTAGATATTTAAGCAACAAATAGTTTGACATAGTATGGAGGTACCACCCCCCCAGGCACCCGATTCGACTTTTTTTTTCGCATTTATGTGCGGGATAGTGCTGACATTTTTCCGCATGTATATGCACCTGTAGTGCGCACTACAGCACTATGTAGTGCAACGTTTCTGCATTCGATGCAGAGTGTTGCACTACGAGCGCAATAAGCAGAGGATGTGGGTTGTGGGGCTTGCTTTCTCAGGTCAGTAGATCAGCGCATGTTGGAGTAGGCCGAATGGCAGCTAGATGTCGGGTCGTAGCGTGGAAACTGGATAGACTAGCTGTTTGATGAATTATAATGGGGTAGGCCTACCGCATTAGAATGCAAGAACGGGCGTCTCTTTGCCCCCAGTGGTACAGTGATTTCGCATTGAATGCGTAGCCTAATCATCGTCCATCAAACGAAAAAAGGCGGAACAGTGTTGTTAGGTCAATAAAATAGGCCTAGTGCGATGCAGCTATGTGACGATTAGGGTTGTTAGAAGCTAGAAATAGCAAAATAGGTTTCCTTGTTCAGACGATTAACAAGATAGGCTACTGTAACAGGTGCATAGTCAGGAATCTGCAAATGCAATGGCAGAATGGCAAGGGCTGTTTTGAAGGTCTGGGGGCATGGCCCCCAGCGTTTGATAAATAATTCTATAATTTTTTTGCCAAAAGAGCTTAATTTTAGGCCTGCAGTATTTGAATATTTTGTTAAAAATCGATGCTTCTAAAACATTGCACAGAAATGAGCAGTACAAAACGAAAAGCATCATGATTTGACTGAAAACTCTGGACTGGTTGCATAAAAAGGCAGTGCGGCTCTGTGTGAGTAGTGTGAAGTGGCTGTGATAAAATTTCAGTCGTATATTTTTATTGGTAGTGACTATTTCACCGAAAATTTTCAACTTAAAGAGAATAAAACGAGAATGAGAAATATTCATCCGCGCTTTTTTCATTTGCTTTTTTAGGGGTTAAGATTAGGGTTTAGGTTAGGGTTTGGGTTAGGGTTCGATTTGGGAATAGTTTTAGAGTAAGCATTTGAGTTTGTGTCAGATTTGAGTCAGAATTAATAAAAAACTAGATAAAAATTTCTGGTGAAATAAAGCCTTCCATTTTTATTTAGCAGCTGGTAAATCATTAAACCTTACCGTATATGGATATTTCAAAAAAACTCGCAAAGCGTAGAATAATCTACTTTGTCTAGGCTATATTTTATGCAGAAAGATAAGTGGGGCAGAGGCTAATGGAACAACTGAACAAGATTTGAAAGAAGTGTTAAGCCTAGTTAATTATTGGTACCGTTAACTACTAACTGATGCTGTATAATGTATTGTAGCCTATATCCTTCTTCCCACATCAGCAATATTCCTAAGCTTTTATGTTTTGTTCAGCATTTTTCTACAAGCAATCAAAATTGATTACATATTTTGAGCCATTTTTCAAATTTTTAACTGACTGGTAAGTTTCATTTTTGACAAATTAGTCCCTCCTAATTCTCATTTTATTTTTAGTCCAATCCTGTGCAAAAGACTGTCTCGGAAGTGTTTCATTTTTCTTGTTCTGCAGTTTGGTTTGTTGGCTAATGGGTTGGGCAGTAGGCTATAGCCCACCCCCTGGCTATGCTGGCCTATACGTACTGTAGACAATCAATTATTGATAAAATATACAGTACAATTAGCAATTAGTGTGCTGCAAAATCAAGAAAAGGCATCATTTTTACAACAATCCTTACTGCATGATTTTGGTTCAATTTGCACTATCACCTCTAGTCACATTGGTGTGTTTTTGGATAAAACGCTTTACAATGATTTTCTCTGCTTAGTGGCTTTGAACAAACAGCAAGTTCAGTCTGCATTGGTCAAGCATTCTTAGATACAGGATGTTTACAGGAACATGCATTTGATCAGTGTAAACTCCTAAGCTGGTGCAAATTATTCCAAGCGTGATACAATTATCAGAATAAAAAGTGTGCTAATCATCCAATAGAGAGTAGGTAGTGTCGGACGCTGTCTGGTGACAGGAAAGTAAATATGCACTTTAACAACACTGGCATCAACTTTTGGAAGGGCAACATCCTCTCAGGTCTGACACTCAATTGACAAAATGTGTTTTGCCTGTCGGTTTTGTTGAATGGTTTATGTGCTAAACAAGCACATTGAAAAATTAAATGTTTTGTTAAAAGTAGTTTATAAATAATAAACATTTCACTATTGCTGATCAAACATTTTAATAGCAAAAGTGTAATCATAAATTGTAATTATGATACATATTATTCACCAAGTTGCCTTAGTCAGAAGACAGCGAAGGGACCTTTCGATCTTCGAGTCAATCTGCCAGTTGCCCATCTGTCTACCACATCTGATGGAGGCTTCACATTGTCTCTTCAATTGCTGAGCAAGCAAAGAAGCTGTGAATACCAATGTTTATAGTCTTTGGTTTGATCGAACCCAAGTCTATCCTTTCAGTAGTAGACAATTGAGCCAGTAAGTAAAAATGCAACTGTCAGAGGATCAGTTTGAAAATGTGTGCTAAGAACAATCTGTGTCGCTAACCTTTAATTACACACTAAATCACAGTAGTCTATAAATTTTGAAAACTTGTTCAATTTGAAGTATACTTCATCTGGTTCTATCATCAGATCGCTCTGGCAAGATAACCCTATCTGGAGAATTTATATTATCCAGTCAGTACAGCTTTGCACTCTGTAAGTCATACAGACACGCAAACTTTTAAGTGGTTTGTATTACATTAGATTATGCCCAGAAAGAAAATAAACAGATCAAAGGGTGATCACTCATTTACTCTGTTTTTATTTTTGAAATTATTGTTAGGGCTTGGGTTAGGTTTTGAGTTTGGGTTGGGATTAACACTGAGGTTAGAGCGTGGATTAGGTTTAGGGTGGGGTAAGGGCTAAGATAGTGATTTTCATGTTCGTATGTAATGTAGCAGCAGCCTCTGCTTTATGGTAAAACTATGCCTATTGCCTACTGTGCCGTACTATGCCATACTCAGGGTTGCCACATCCTGGAAAAGCTTTGGATTTTTTTTGCTGTCTTGAAAAGTCCTTGAATTTTGTTTATAAGTTCTGAAAAATAAATGGAAAGTTTCTCATAATTTACCTGAACAGAATGTGAAGTTTTTTATAATAACTGGTATCTTGTAATTGGACTTCACGTGAGCATATAGTATCTTTGTTTTAGTTTGCAAATTTTGGCAAATGAGGATTGATTTGCTCATAGCAAGCAAACAATTAAACCTTGATGATTGAAATTAGGACTCAACATGAGAATTAGTAAAAGCATCATGTGTACCAATTTGGATGACCCTAGGTCACATGATCATGAATTGACACACAAATACGTACATAAAATAACAAAGATTTTTGGCTTGAAAATTTATAAATTTGCTTATAACTCAAAAACCACTTGGCGTGCAATTCTGAAATTTGTATACAATGTGGGTGCATATCAGTGCTCGATGCAAGCCTAGTTTTGAGGTGCCCAGTCTTGTGAACAAAATTTTACAGGCTGAAAATGGGCTCAAAGTGGACTATTTTGAACCAATATATCTCGGTAAATGCCGATATTGATGGAAAATGATTTGTGATTTTTGCGCTCATTATCAATTGTCTTTCTTTTGGTTATGTTCATTTAACCCAACTTGAATACTATTTTTCATTTTTCTTGCTTTTTCTTTTCTTCTGCTATCTGCTTTTAAACTGCTGTACGTACTGTATTCAAAGTTTGACCGATTAAAGATATCAGAGAGTACAAGTGTGAAAATGAAATTGGGGGTGCCACGTTGGGGGATCCCCCTCAATTGGGTCCTTTAAAATGTTGAACTCTTAAACCGCTACCACTAGACGGATCGAATTTTCAGAATGGGTAGATATTAAAAATTGACTAAACCTAACAAAAATTGGTGGCTCCCCCCCTAAACGAGCCCTCCAAAATTCAAACTTTTCAACTTTTTAAGCTGAGCGCATGAAATTTTTAAGGTAAGTTAATACAAAGGAAAGATAAAATTTGACAAAATTAGGGGGTACCAAAATGGGGTCCCCCATAAACAGGGCCACCAAAATTCAAACTTTTTAACCATTCATGCTAGACACATGAAATATTCTTGGTAGGCAAATATAAAGAAAAGACAAAATTTGACGAAATTTAAGTGTATCAAAATGGGGCTACCCCCACAAACAAGGCCATCAAAATTTTAAACTTTTAATCCATTAGAGCTAGATGGATTATAATTTTGTAATGGGTAAATGTTAAAAATAAACTAAACTTTAAAAAAATTAAGCGTTCCAAAATGGGAGGTTGCCCCTAAACAAGGCCCTCAAAAAATCCAAATTTTTTAATCATTTAAGCTGGACGCATGAATTTTTCTGAGGTAAGTAAGTATAACGAAAAGATTAAATTTTACAAAAATTAAGGGTAATGACATAGGGGGTCCCCCTCAAACAAAGCGGCCATTATTCAAACTTTTTAACCACTTACGCTTGACAGATGAAATTTTCAGAACAGATAAATATAAGTTGAAGATGAAATATGACAGAATCTGGGGATATCAAAATGAGGGTGTCCTCCCTCAAACAAGGTCACCAAAATTCAAATTTTTTAACTGTTCACGCTAGACACATGAATCTTTCAGGATAGGCAAATATGAAGATAAGATAAATTTTGACAAAATGAAGGGATCCCCCTCAAACAAGGATGTCGAAATTCAAACTTTAACCACTTACGCTAGACTGATGACATTTTCAGGATAGTTGAATATGAAAAAAGATAAAATTTGGGGTACCACAATGGTGGGTTCCCCTCAAATGAGGACGCCAAAATTCAAACTTTTTAATTGTTTAGGCTTGACACAGCTAATTTTAAGACACGCAAGCAAATGTGAAGGATAGATGAAATTTGAAAAAATTTGAGATATTACAATTGTGGGTTCTCCTTAAATGAGGATGCTAAAATTCAAACTTTTTAATTCTTTAGGCTAAACACAGCAAATTTCAAGACTCGCAAGCAAATATGAAAAAAAGATAAAATTTGAAAAAATTTGGGGCACCAAAATATGGGGATCCTTCTAAATTCAAACTTTCAACCAATCAAGCTAGTCACATGAAACTTTCAGAATAGGTAGATATATATAAAAAAAAAATCAGAATAGGTAAATAAAATATGACTAATTTCAGGTGCCACAATTGGGGAGTCTTCCTCCAACAGGTCCTCCAAATTTTATCCACTCAAGTTAGACAAATAAAATTTTCAAGATAGATGAAACTATAAAATGAAATAATGTGGGATTGCCATACTCCAATTCTGTTGTCACCTAGGGATCTTTCAGTTGTGTTGACACCTCCCCCATTTACTACAAAACTTAAACCAATAAAATCTATTGGATAGGTTAATATGAATCAAAGATTAAAGATAACAAAATTTGGTTGGCCACATGAGGAGACTATGCCAAATGGGGCCCTCGAAAATTTTAAATCTTTATTACGAAGTACTCCAGCTAGACATATCAAATTTTAAAAGTACCGGTTGGCTAATGTAAGAAAAAGATAAAACATGCCAAACTTGGCAATGCCTGTTAGACAATTAGCCCTTAAATGAACCTTCAAACTATAAGATGAATTCTCACAACGAATTGGTATTGCAGAAAAGTAGAAGAGTCAAACGTATGGCATTACTTCAAAATTTAAGACGTTGAAGTACTGCAGCTTAATAGCTTTGTTAGATTTCAGCGGGATGGTTGATTTTTTATTTACTAAACTTTCACTTCAGACATTGAAAAAATCGTCTACTTGCTCTTCAAAGTTTTTGAACAATTTAGTTAGGTTTAGTGCTGATTAATGGATGTAATACAATATACTGTACAATATCCAATATGTTGGTCATTTGTTCACTCGACTAAATAGCATTCTCAGAATAGGAATAGCTGAAAAATGTGTGCATATTTGTGGCTGCGTGGTTGGTGTTAAGTTTGACTGATGTAGTAAAGTCACTGGAATTTTAAAGGTCTCTCTATGTTATTTCATGATAAAGTGAAAAACTGTTAGGAACTTTTATTGTAATAGCTTTTTGGTTGACGTTACTTGATTTATTTTGATAACTTTTCGAGACCTTTAAACTTTGAGAGCAAAGAACCTCAAAGCTGTTAAAGTGAACAAAAAAGAGCGTAATGTGCAAAGGAAGTGGATAGTTAATGGTAAATAGTTGTTTGACTTTGAACATTCCACCTAGGGTTCTGGAAAGCACAGAGTTGAGTAAATTAATATAGGTTTTGAAGGTGAAGTCATTCTAAAGTTAGACTCTGCAATATCACTTATAAATTTATAAGAATTTGATTTTTTTGTTTATAAATTTTGTTTGTGTACATAACTTTTTCCATGCTAATTGCTAAGGCAGGCATTGTTTTGATTTCGTTCTTAAATTTTGAGAAAATTTTGCAGAACTGTTCATACATTTAGTTATATAAAATTCTTCTCAAAGAAATATTGTAGTGGACTAGTTCAGGGTGTAGATTTGATATTTGAGATAATAAGTCAAAATTCTGGTCAAGAAAATATAAGTTACAAAGTCCAAAAATCATATTGGCATTTTCAGATCAAAAAGTTTTGTTCGGAGCAAAGGGTTACTGTCAAAAATTTGTTTCAACAAGGGTTTTGTGTGTAACTGTGATTTTAACAATTGCGCTGCTAGCCTGCTATGTGAAAATTCAACAAACTCCTTAAAAGTTGAAAACAGAACTAACCAGAGTTGTAAAATGTTGATTGACAGTGTATAGATATCTTTACTAGACATTTCAATTTTAAAAGTCATTAACCACAAACCTGATCAAGTTAATGTAACATTATAAAATTCAAAAGCAGTGAATTTCTGATCTATCAACAACCTTAAACTCGCTTAACGCAATTACGAAGTTCTTTTGTTCAGTAAAGACAAAGTTAGATACTTTTGCAAAGTCCTCAGATATCCCTTGTGATGTCATATTCTAGTTGTACAAAGATATTGTTGAAATAATTTGCATTGTGGAGGTTCTTTAAAAAGCATTATTGTATTGTTGAAAGACTGCTTATTTGTTCACTAACGCACACTTGAAAGAATTGATATCCTAGTCTTAACCTAACCCTAAATATAACCCAAACTGTTACCCTAGCTCTAACCCTAATGTAAATCCTAACCCAAATTAAAAATCTTTACCTAAACCCTACTATCATCATCATTTTGCTCCAGGAAGGTGCTTTCTTCTATTTCTGTAGCCTGGCAGAGCTACAGGGGTTAAATCAATTTTTGAGCACATTTAGTGTTTGTGCACTTTTCATGTACACATGTGCTTATGTACAAATGATGTGCTCAAGTGTACTATTGACATGCGCTTTTTGTGAAGTTTTTTTCATGCCGTTCTAATCCTTGATGTTACAGCCTCCTGAGCTCCTCCTTCCGTATTGAGTACATCAAGGTAAGACAACCTGTCCATCACTTCCGTGTTGTCTCCATCCAAATTTATCATTTCATCTTCATCTTGAAATAACACACCAGGAATGCATTTTCTGCAAGTAAAATCCTTCTCTTCGGTTAAACTTTTATGAACTCCAGAACACCTCTTGTGCACCCAGTGCTGACATTTTGTACACTGTACTGAGTTCCTTCCCACTCCTTTGCCACACACATAGCAAGGATACTTTTGAATTTGCATTCACACAAAATTTCTTTTTGTATAAAAAAGCCTTTGTCTTGTTTACATTTCTTTTCATTCCTTGCTTTGTCTTGTTTACATTTCTTTTCATTCCTTACACTTTAGAATCAAGTGTATCGAGATTCTACCTCTTTCCAGTTATCACCCACCAGCACAATATCATCTGCCCACAGCATACTACTTCTTCTCTGATGTCTTTAGTGACATCATCCATCACCAACGCAAACAGAAGAGGACTTAGTACCGGTATCGATCCTTAATGGACTTCAACGTTTACATCAAATCGTTCTGATCTCGTGTATTCTGCCATCACGAATGTTTCAATGTTTGTATACATTTTCATAATCGCTTTTATTTCTCTTTCTTACACGTACACCCCTTTTCTCTTCAGCGACCACCAAATCACCTCTCTTGGAACACAATCAAAGGCTTTCTCAAGATCCACAAATACCATATATAGATTTCTTCCAACCATCTCGTATTTTTTCATCAACTGTCTTATTATGAAGAGGGCATTCGTCGTACCTCTACCTGGCATGAAGCCCATATTCATTTCATCCCGTTTCACAACTTTCCATAGATTTCTTTCAAAAATTCTTTTGATCACTTTTATACCATGCTCTAACAGTTTAATGCTTCTGTAATTTCCACACAGTCTTACATCTCCTTTTTCTGTAAAAATTGGAATCAGTACCCAAACCCTAACAATAATTTAAAAAATAAAATAGACTAAATGAGCGCCCATTCTTTGTTTTTTGCTCTCTTATTCTCTTTTCAGCAATTTTTACTTGTATGCTAGTGTGCAAATAAGTACTTCGTTGTTAAAATGCCAAACTTTGCAGTACAGTATGTATAAATTATTGAATATCATTAGGAAGAGTGAATTCATGGACAGTAATTTATTGCAATGTGATACTCTAGTAGCAATACCAGTAGCGTTGTGATCTATAAGACCCCCATTCGCTCGTTAACCAAAATGCACAATAAGAAAAATACAACTTTTGTAATTTAATGTCCACTTTTGAAACAATATTTAGGGGAGGGGCCAATATTTGTCAAAAATAAAATCAGTAACAACTACTGTATTTATTTAAGTATAGCATGCACTTATGTATAGCGCGTACTCTTAAATTTTCGATTGAAAATTCAAATAAATTTTTGTTTACATCGTGTTGATAATATCATGTCAACAACGCTCACTCTTAGCTCTCCATAGGTGTTTTGGGTATAAAATTTTGTGTATTATACGTGATTGAATACGGTAACTAAAAATAAACAATGGTTTCAATCGCTTGATGCAAAATATTTAACATAAGCTGTGTAAAAAAATTATAACAGTTCTATTCTGTTAATTACCAATCACCTCTCTCAAACCTCGCTTTATTAGCCCTCCTCCTAAATTATCTCTATGTACTGTTATAAAATACAGATGATTTGGATTAATACCAGTGAGTTTTTTCAAGGGAAGTGCCGATTTACACTCTAGCGTGGAAATAAGCTGTGCTTATAGAGAATAAGAGAACAAGATTGCTTGCTCATTTTTGCTTTTTCAATTGTTATTGCTAGGGTTTGGGTTTATATTTTTATTTTGAGGTTGGGATTAATGTTAGGGTTACAGTTTGGGTTAGGACAAGGATAGCGTTTTTTGCACGCTGGCTTGAAAATAATCTGTGCTTTTTTTTTAATTTTAAATGATTGGATTTTATTGTTTACTGGCTGGAAGTAGAGCTAGGACTGAAGTTTATCATCAGCCATCGTCCACATACTTTAATTCATGCAACCATTTAAATCATGTTTTTGCAGTGCTAACTTCTGCACATTTCAAAAGCATTAATCTTGATCTAAATCGGTCTAAAGTAAAATCTTCGGCTCCTAGAACTCCATTGTCTCCAGCAGGTGGAAGCTCCACCCCCATACCCCAAAGCACAGATTTCTGGCTATGCACTTGGCTAGTAGTATTTGCAATAACAATTTATTTACCAAGTTGCTTTAGCCAGGAGAGAACAAAGGACCTCTCGATCTTCGACTCAAGCTGCCATCTGCCCATCTATCTACCACACATGGTGGAGGCTTTACAAGGTCCGTTTAGTAGCTGAACGTCAAGCAGGGAAGCTGTGAATACCAATTTTTATAGTCTTTGGTTTGACTCAGCCAGGAATTGAACTTGAGTTTATTGTTTTAGTAGCTGATGCTCTATCCGCTCGACCACTGATCAATTGCATTGCAAATGTGTTACATCAAAATTTTTCTTCAATCACAAGTACAAAAAACTTGGTGCATGAAAGAGTGATAGTGAAAACTAAATTTTAAGTCCTGTAAACAAAACCTTAAACAGTCCTGGAAAATGACCCAACAAAGACTTGCAAAGTCTTGAAATTTGGTTTAGCGTTTTTTGTGGCAACCATGTGTACTGCACTATGCCTTTTAAATCTATCATAACATACTATTCCATACTATGCCTACTACGCCATACTCTGGCTATTATGCAATACCCTGCTTAGTGATCATACCAGCATTGTGCCATATTATGACTACTCTACCTTTGTGCCATACCATGCCACACTCTGCCAACTATTTACTATGTCTACTATGCATACAATGCTTCATTTGTCTACTATGTTTACAATGCCTACTATGCCATGCCCTGGCTATTATGCCTACTATACCTTCTATTCCATGCTATGCTGACAATGGCTACCATGCCAAACTATACCTGATATATCTACTATGGCATACTGCAGCTACTGTGCCATACTCAGCCTACTGTGCCATTTTATGCTACTATGTGTATTATGCCTACTAATCTACTACAGTCAAACTTCGATACTATGCCACCCTTTGGGACCGAGAGAAAGTGGCATAGTAACAAGGATTTGTAAAAACAGCCTTGTGATGTAACAATGTAATGCCACGTTGTATTGTACGATTATAATTTACATGTATTTCAGTATAATGTACAGTACAGTGCAGTAGTTTTGGGAAGGCCAGTGTGATGCAAGCATGCGATCGGCTAGACGACGAAGTGCATGAAATCCGCAGAAAGAACATGCGCCAGCTGACGATTCCTCAGAGTTTTGGGCTGAGCTACAGTAGATAACTTGAGAGAACATATTACATGCACATACTGTATACTTTTGCCCTTTCACAGCCGTTTAATTGTTTCGTTCGTAGCGTTTATTGTTTCGTTAATGCACTGCAATACTGTACCTCATGTGGCATAGTAGCGAGGGTAAGTGGTGGCTTAGTAAATATATTTTCTATTGAATTTAGTTGGTGACGATCAAAAGTGGTATAGTAGCGAGGGTGGCATAGTAGCGAGGTGGCATAGTATCGAAGTTTGACTGTATGCCCTGTTAAATCAATCAGCAATGATTAATTGAGAAATTAAACTTGTTGTAAACTGTAGACAGCATAGTAGGCACTGCCAATTCTAACCACGGCTTTTTATACTTTAAAGTAACCAGCAGTTTCTTTTTGAATAGGCGAAGTACTAGTTGACACAGTAGTAGTGCGCCACCAATTCATTCATGAAACCACGAATTCGATTTTTAACAGCAGTTTTCGTAAACACATGCATGTATTCACGTGTTCCTTTTCTTTACAAGTTTTTAAAACTGAACTGCTTTTTATTTACCCTTCTGCTATGGTAAAGCACGAGTATCATACTATAGAAGGTAGTAAAACAGTACATGGAATCAAAGGGCTGTTGTTGTTTTTTCGGATCAATAATCCGACAGTAACTCCATTGCTCTAATCCTTAAAATCATATCACAAAAAAAGGCGATGATTATTGCTTTCAATTTTTCCGACTTATTTTTGAATTTAGCATTGCAGTTTCCTCTAAGACACTAAATAAAACTGTTAGTGATACCTAAGCATAAGTAACTACCGATACAATACAGCAATTTATTGTTTCATTTCTCAAATCAACATCTTAAGCTTAAATGTTTGCAGCACTGCAACAAGTGTTTATCCTAAAATTCTGTGAGATAACTGTCAGTTACGATTAGCCTCTGTTAGCAATAGGCAATGTAAAACAGTGAATTCAAAGCGATTCGAATCCAAAGGTATTTGGCATTGAATATGCAATTTAAACCAAGTATTTGGATTCAGTTTTATGTTGTAAGAAGTTTCACTAAATTTTTATATTTATATTTTTCAGATTTTTTGATAGAACTAAGCGTTTTTGCTTTGCTAATGTACATTGGCTTTTCCATTAACATCCATTTTTTTGCTTAAAAGTGGTGCTTGCCTTGTAATGCTCGGTACTATTCTTAAAATGTCATTCTTAATTAAAGCAGAACATAGCGCCTTGAAGACAATATTATCCTGCCTTGGAAATAAACAATAAGAGAGAGATCAAGACTTAATCAACATCTGCTGCTTGAATACGTATACGCCTACAAGAAGAAACATGTCCCATTGTTTCTGGCGACATTTTTTTCCTATGTTTTGAAAACTGATTGGAAGAAATGATGAAGAGCAACAGAGTTTTTATGAGTGGCCCATATGCTTCTTCCAAATGACACTGACTCTGGTTTGCAAGCAGAAAAATGTCAATTCTCTGAAGACTTTTGGGAGCATTCTATAGTAAGTAACTTAAAAAAGCTAATTCTTAAATTAATAGCCAGAAATCATTGTGAATGCTTGAACAATATTACTAATTGCAACAAATATGTTTTAGTTGCCCATTTATGCTGGTATTTTTGAAGCTAACTAACGGTAACTGTCACCATCTAAGTGTTAATTGAGAACTTAGAAAATGGTATTGATGACCTGAATATACTAAAAGCATGAAAAGTGGCAAAGAAAATTTTGTGGAAAGAAATGAGTTTTGAAAAGAATTACAGATGCAACTGCCAGTTTATGAAGTTGCGCTAGAAGTAGCTGTAATTTTCTGTATGGATGCATAGCTGAATTTTTTTTATTTTCATTTTTGTAGTATGATGCTGAACTTTTCTGCTATGGATGCATTTAAGATCATAACTCGTTGTTGTCAACATCGTTTCTTGCAAATTGCTGAAATTAAAATTTTTGTGGTTTCATGCAGTATTTTTTAATGTTTTTTAGAGTATGAAAATGCATCTTGAGCAAGATCAACCTTGATAGAGATTTCAATATCACGCTGCCAAGCAAGCCATCATAAAACAGCCTCAACCAGAGACATTATTCACATAGAAGCAACCATTGATTATAAACATCAGAAAACATTGTTTTGCCAAAACATCTGAATAATGTGTTCTAAACTTTTCACGATGTATTCGTTCATGTCAAAATTTGCATAAAAATTACAGTTTTTAAGACTGTTTGATTTAGTTAAATGCACTGTAATGTTTACGTATTCGTTGACAGTTTTTTCCTACAATGCGTACCTAGTCAGTTAACATGGTTAGCATGGTATAGTAAGATTAATTTTTAGCACTGCATGAAAACGGATCATAGTATCAACTAAAATACGTATCTTAGAAACGCTTGGTCGCGTAGGATGTAGAAATTTGGTGAAAAATCATTTCAGATTTAAATTAGAGAAATTTATTTTGTTCCAGGAGTTTGTGTCCTATTCCTGGAGCCCAATTATTTTCCCCGTACACATCGGTCAGCCGATTTTTGCAGCCTGCTTGGCCATTTTTCACGATTTTGTGCATCAAACCTGTGGCAATTATGTTACATTGCAGCGCTTCTTTCCTTCTCTTTTTCTTGCCCACCAACTTCCTAAGTGTAGTGCCTTTACTGGACCTCTTTCTGCATCTATTCTCTCGACATGCCCCAGCTATCGCGATCATTGTTCTCTCAAAAACTCTTCAATATCTCTACACCTGTCATCTCAGGAATATGCTGATTGTTTATTTTATCCTTTAAGGCATTTCTGCTTATGTTTCGCAGCATCATGTAATCTTCAACTTCCTTTCATCTTTTAATCTCCATCGGCTACATTCAGCTCCATAAGTAAGAGCACTTCTCACGTAGCTCTTGTATAAGGTGCCTCTAACGTCTAATTAGAGAAATTGCATAAATAATCAAAAAATTCATTACATGTTTTGATACTAAAAAAGTACAGTAACACAAGATTAATGTAGAGTTGATTGTCGCATGATGTAATTTTAGTTTTTGAGAGTGTTTACAGTAATTTTGGTCGGCAGCGTGCCAAGATAATAAAGTCGTTGTTTTTACAACGACCCTTGATCGCATGATATCTGCGTTCAACCCGCACTCTGGTCACGTTGCGTCTTTGGATAAGACGCTTTACGATGATTATCTCTGCTTGGTGGCTTCGAGCAAGCCGCGAATTTATTGAACAAGATGAACAGCGGACCGCTGTAAACTCTTAGGAGGGTGAATCATCCAGCCAGTTTCGGTAGTTCGAAATTAATGTTTGAAATGTTTGTTCTCATTTTGGGCTGCGGTTACAAAGATATTCAACCAATACAAAGAGAAAGCCGCCTAAAAAGTTATTTTCCAAGTTCTGAGTTTATTCTTCCAGCCTGAATTTCCAAATTCGAATTGGTCACGCAATGTTACTGCAATGTAAATATTATTCAGTCTCTCTTTTTCATTGGAAGTTCAAGCAGAGAAAACTGATTCAGGATTTTCAAAAGCTTTTTAGGGAGAAATATCTATTTGTATGTGTTAAATATCTTAGCAACCGCTGCCCCAAAATTAGAACAAAAAATTTCAAAACCTATATTTTGATTTAAGCCATTGTAAACTACCACAATAGGTTTGATAATTGAAATTGAGCAGGTTTTGAAATTTTGGAAATTTAGCAATTTTTGAAATTTCAAAAATTTTTGAAATTTCAAAAATTAGAAATTTTTGAAATTTAGCAGGTGCAGATTCCTCCAATCACGAAGTACAGTGCTGTTCATAATTCAGGAGCCACCCTGCAAAATTGCCCATTTTGTAAGTTCCAAGTCGAATTTATGATATGTGCTTTAATTGTATATGGGCAAGTTATATATTTTTGTAAAGGGTTTGCTACGGGAATTTTACTGAAAAAAAATTTTTTTTGAAATAATTATTTGGGGCCAAAATGCACCCCTTAAGCATGACGTCACTTTGATGGGCCATTTTTATATTGGTAACATGGTTGCAATGATCGAATTAGCAAAATGAAATCGAAAAATTATGTTTGTAATTATTGTGTATTCTGATGACCTGAGGTCACATCTTGGGTCACATCATGATCACACCACGATTTGCTCCCTATGACGTCATAATGGGAGCAATTTCAGGACTTTCTGGATGTTCAACCTTTTTATTCAGTTTCAGTCATCATGGGCTTCAAACCGATTAGTGCAGAACAGAGAGGAGTGATTATTTATCTTTACAATGAAGGAAAATCGCAGAGATTTATTGCAAAAAAGACTGGTACATCTCGTAAAGGAGTGCAAGGAGTGTTAAAGAGGTGGATCGAGACAGGAGATGCGAAATGTCAGCCTCGATCTGGAAGGAAGCGGAAATCAACAAAGAGGTCTGATAGAACTTTGGTCAGGATTTCTTTAGGAAACAGGAGACTGAATTCAAAAGAGTTGGCCAGAGAGTTAAAGGAAAGTAGTGGCGTTGAATTGTCTGCTCCAACAGTGAGGAGAAGGTTGCTGGAGAATGGTCTTCGAGGATGTAAAGCTCGAAAAAACCACTCTTGACGGAAAAACAAAGAAAACGCCGATTAGATTGGGCACGCTCTCATGTAAAGTGGCCAATAGAGAAGTGGAGGAAAGTTCTTTTCAGTGATGAGTCGACTTTTACTGTAAACAACCATGCTGGAAATAATTTTGTGAGAAGAAAACCAGAGGAAGAGTACCGGCCTTATTGTATTTCACCGACCATCAAGCATCCCCAGTCAATTATGGTATGGGGTTGCATGGCTGCAAATGGTATTGGTAGGCTCAAAGTGGTGTCTGGGATGATGAACGGGACAAAGTATATTGATGTGCTGGAAAATAAAATGTTACCCAGTGCACGTTCTTTGTTTTCCGACGATGATTGGATTTTTCAAGACGATAATGCTCCATGCCACCGTGCTAAAAAAGTCCAACAGTGGTACAGGACCCATAAAATTGAACGAATGGATTGGCCAGCCCAATCTCCTGATTTAAACCCGATTGAAAATTTGTGGTACCGAGTTAGTTGCATAATTGGGAAGAATAAACCAAAGACGAAAAGAGAGCTTATCGAACAGGTCATTGCTGCTTGGTTTCGAGTGATTTCACCCGAAGAACTCAACAAACTTGTTGAATCACTTCCTCGACGATGCAAAATGGTGATCGAAAACCATGGATGGCCAACAAAATACTAAATCAGTCCTTGCCAAATCAAACGGCTCTTTTCAGAGCCACTATTCTGTAAAAAGAGTGTTAATAATTTTGACAATTTTGTAATCTTTCGTAATTTTATTACAGGTACGATATCAACTTGACATTTTAGCAAAAAAATGTCATGCTGCTTTTAGGCTTTAAATAAAACCAAGAAAATATCATAAATTATGACGTCATAATGAGTGACGCGCGATGAAATCATGAAGTAAATATGACATGACCTAAACTTGTTACAATACCCGATAAACTATCCTTATTCCTTTAAGTGCTTTTGACACCAATACTGTAATGCATATTTGCTGTTAGTAAGGAAATGAGTTTTTTGGCATGACGTCACGTAATGGGTGGCAGTTTGGCTTTAAAATTATTTTCAAAAAAAAAATTATGCCGAAACATTACCAGCAACAAACCCTTCACAAAAATATATAACATGTAGATATATAATTATAGCAAATAGTATAAATTAAACCTGGAACCCAAAAAACGAGTGTTTTTGCAAGGTGGCTCCTGAATTATGAACAGCACTGTAGTTATCGCACCGTAAAGTGGCGTATCATTTAATAGTTAGCGTCTGACGCTGTCCGGTGAAAGCAGGATAAATTAAATATGCACTGCAACAGGTATTTTTGAAGTTGTTCCAAAACGAGCGTAATTTATTTTTGACGTTTAAATGCCAATGCGAACTAGCCCCGAGAAGTTCAAACTGGAAGTGAAAATGATTTTTTCCTGACCACTTTTTGTACTGCATAATGTTTTATTTAAGTTTGTTAAATGTGCAATAAATTTTGGATACAATGATTTGTAAGCTGTCTGTTTATTATAAGTCTTACTAGTTTGCATTCAAATAGGAGAAGTTTTGCAGTTAGATTTATTCAGCTCTCGTGCATGTTAAACCGCGCCTACTAACACTTCGGGATTCTGTTTGCTAAGCTGAAACATTATGACGGATGTACTACATTTGGTTCCTAATTGGAAGGTGGTCAGCGCAAATGAATTTCATCCGAGAACATTGCGCACCTGATTACATTGGATGTCACGTTAAGGTAGATCGGGCTTGTTTCTAGACAAGGCTTCGAACTCGAAAAAACTCCAACTCTTTGACGAACTCGAAACAATAACTTTTCTGAACTTCAACTCGAATAAAATTGTTTGAGTTCATAAAAAAAGAAATTTAGAGGTTAAAAAATTGTCGGAAATAAATATTTTTTAATCACCAAGCCGTGAAATCAAGATTGATTATGTCGTGGCAGTTTTTGTTTTTGTTTATGTCGTGCCAACCAAAAAAAACAGCACGCATGCAAAAAAAAGTAATTGAGTAAAAAAAAACTTAATTTATTTTTGTCAGCTTGAACTCGAAACATTTGATATTTTTGCTGAACTTGAACTCGAAAAACTTAAAGAACTGAAATTTGAACTTGGATGAAAATCGGTCGAATTCGCAGCCCTGATTCTAGCTCGGCTTAGACAAACACTCAAAAATTGACATTTATAATTCCTTGCTATGTCATTCAGCATTAAAGGGGACAGTGTATCGCCTCTACTGCTGGTGGAAGACACTAGACGCGTAGGTGCACCATGTACAGCAGCTTGACTCGAAAATCAAAAGTTGTTTGCATGTTTTCTTACCAAAATGACTTGTCAAACTAAATGCTCAGCACCTTTCAACCCTTTTTACATGGATTAGCGTCCAAAACTTGATAAACAAGTTAAACAGTCCAAAACAATCTTAAACAGTTTTGATAGTTTGATAATGATTGATGAACCAATGCAATTATTAAAATAGTTCGTTGCAAAGCATTTCGATTTGAGTCTATGCGGTGACAATTTACATTACATCCTAAGGTGTTTTGTTTATCAATAGAATTTCTCATGAAATATGTTTTCTGCAAACATGAAATTACGCAGATAACAAACTAACAACAATCATAGCTATGAACGTTTATTACAATTTGCAACAGTTAATGAGGGTGTTCTTCCTTTACCAAAAAACTTATACGAGAAAAACTCAATTGTTTTTGACATATACAGTAGGGTGCTCCAAAAAAAATGTGACTATTTTAATTTGCTTTCATCTGCACATTTTTATACAAGAAACTTAAAACGCGAGATAAATTTCATCACATAGGTTGGATTGTTTCTGAAAGTCAAAGAAACTTCTTGTAGTCTACATGTTTAATATGACGCCCATTTCTGTCGAAACATGCTTTCACGCGCATGCAGAAATTTTTGGCCCACTTTTTGCCATGTGTCATTGGTTACTTCAGCTGCATAATCTGCCACGTTCTGCTAAAATCAGCTTGCATTTGAGGTCTGTTGGCATAAATCTTCCCTTTTGCTGCTCTCCAGAACTACAAATCAAGTGGAATTAGGTCTGGACTGTGGGGGGCCCACTCATGATCTGTGTTGAGGCAGATCAGGCGGTTCTTAAAAAAACCCGTAGATGCTTCAATGATGCATGGGTTGTGTGAGGTCTAGCGCCATCCTGTATGAACCAAGCCAGTCTCAACTGTCCTTGGGTTAGTTTCTCAGTCAGGTCATCATGAAACTGGTCAAGAATAGCGATATAACGCTCACTGTTGATGGTAACGGTGTGCCCATTTTCTCTGAACCAGTAAAGTCCTAGCAAAATGTGCTTTGCATTGAAAGCCACAAACTCAGTGACCTTCGGACCGTTGAGGTGCTTCTCCACAAAGTAGCCCAAAAGAAATTGGGGAGAAGCACCTCAACGGTCCGAAGGTCACTGAGTTTGTGGCTTTCAATGTAAAGCACATTTTGCAAGGACTTTACTGGTTCAGAGAAAATGGGCACACCGTTACCATCAACAGTGAGCGTTATATCGCTATTCTTGACCAGTTTCATGATGACCTGACTTAGAAACTAACCCAAGGACAGTTGAGACTGGCTTGGTTTATACAGGATGGCGCTAGACCTCACACAACCCATGCATCATTGAAGCATCTACGGGTTTTTTTAAGAACCGCCTGATCTGCCTCAACACAGATCATGAGTGGGCCCCCCACAGTCCAGACCTAATTCCACTTGATTTGTAGTTCTGGAGAGCAGCAAAAGAGAAGATTTATGCCAACAGACCTCAAATGCAAGCTGATTTTAGCAGAACGTGGCAGATTATGCAGCTGAAGTAACCAATGACACATGGCAAAAAGTGGGCCAAAAATTTCTGCATGCGCGTGAAAGCATGTTTCGACAGAAATGGGCGTCATATTAAACATGTAGACTACAAGAAGTTTCTTTGACTTTCAGAAACAATCCAACCTATGTGATGAAATATATCTCGCGTTTTAAGTTTCTTGTGAAAAAAATGTGCAAATGAAAGCAAACTAAAATAGTCACATTTTTTTGGAGCACCCTGTACTTTTAAACGACTCAAGCAAGGGCAATAATTTTTTTGATATCAACAGATGTTTGAGAGGAACATATTTTGACATAGTCTGGGAGTACCCCCCAAATGGACCCCCAAAAATCAATATTTAACATGCGTCGGTCGTTGTATGGGCTTGCTTCTAGTAAGCTCCCGTCTAGTTTAACTTAAATGACGTCGTAAGACGTTTTTGGGACGCAACTACTTTGACTTAACTGTACTAAAATTTAGTGTGAAAACAAAAACATGCTTAAAACTAGAGCTGCCTTTTAAAACTAGGCAACTGGCGTTACGATGATGACGTCATCAACTCAAAACCAGTTTTTCTAAAAAAGTTTGGTGAACACCAACTCGCATTCCAAATTTGGTGCTCTTATGACTCTTAGTTTAGAAGTTAGATAGAGAGCAATTTTGCCCCCCTCCCACTGTTCCGAATTTGGCGGGTCCGTTTGATTTAAATGGGATCGGCTGATCCGAATCGACCAATCGGTACACTACTGAGTCTACATTCAGATTCACGGCACGAAACCGTCACCTACGACAGAGCAGAAGGTTCATGAAGGTCCGTTATCTCCAATTACTGCAGAGTTTCTCTCGCTTGAGTTATCACAACAACAATTGGCTGACAGATTATAATTTTATTACTTAGTCGTAACTAGTTTTGCCTTATTCAAATAGAGCGCAAAAAAATACAAAAATCAACAGTTAATTTAGAAAAGATGCCAACGCACAGCACTTACGCTAACTTAAACAACAACAGAAACTAATTCTGACTCAGCTATAATCATGCAGTGCACAAAATAATTATAATTAAAATACCTGCTCTGTTTATGTTTTGTAACAAGAAAACTACAGCGTTATTGAATCAAGAGAGAAAGACTTTAGCCAGCAATGCTGCAGTAAAATATGCGCTCGAATTAACTAAAGTGTTACTCATATGAACATTAAATCGATCGGTCACCAAAGAAGTGGACAGCATCATAATCAGACAGCAGGAAACCGCACTTAATACGAATAAACAGGCAAAATACCAGCGAATCGGCACAACGCAGTTACGTTTGATATATTGAATTCTGGAACAACCAGTTAGTCAAGCGGCAACGCGTTCTCTCTGGAGCGGGAGGTCTGAGGTTCAAATTTCGAGACGGTCAAATCGGACGAGGTGTTGCCAACGGCTCGCCACCGACGTGACATTTCTTCAAAAGGAGCTGTGTTGCCCGGCCACACTCGTAACACACTTCAGCGTAATACAACGAGTATAATGAAACATTTGATTGATATTGAATCCTGCGTAAATATTCGTGTTCTACGACATAGGAATAAGGGAATACACACAGAGGCAGATTGGATAGCTTGGGCATGAAGGGGAAACTAGCGGTCTCATAACCTAAGAGCTACACCCCACCCTCCCGTGTGAAATGCGTTGGTCAAATAATCCATGTAAAAAGGGTTGAAAGGTGCTGAGCATTTAGTTTGACAAGTCATTTTGGTAAGAAAACATGCAAACAACTTTTGATTTTCGAGTCAAGCTGCTGTACATGGTGCACCTACGCGTCTAGTGTCTTCCACCAGCAGTAGAGGCGATACACTGTCCCCTTTAATGCTGAATGACATAGCAAGGAGTTATAAATATCAATTTTTGAGTGTTTGGCTAAGCCGAGCTGGAATCAGGGCTGCGAATTCGACCGATTTTCATCCAAGTTCAAATTTCAGTTCTTTAAGTTTTTCGAGTTCAAGTTCAGCAAAAATATCAAATGTTTCGAGTTCAAGCTGACAAAAATAAATTAAGTTTTTTTTTACTCAATTACTTTTTTTTGCATGCGTGCTGTTTTTTTTGGTTGGCACGACATAAACAAAAACAAAAACTGCCACGACATAATCAATCTTGATTTCACGGCTTGGTGATTAAAAAATATTTATTTCCGACAATTTTTTAACCTCTAAATTTCTTTTTTTATGAACTCAAACAATTTTATTCGAGTTGAAGTTCAGAAAAGTTATTGTTTCGAGTTCGTCAAAGAGTTGGAGTTTTTTCGAGTTCGAAGCCTTGTCTAGAAACAAGCCCGATCTACCTTAACGTGACATCCAATGTAATCAGGTGCGCAATGTTCTCGGATGAAATTCATTTGCGCTGACCAACTTCTAATTAGGACCCAAGGAGGGACGCGTCCCCCCATCGAGATTTAGGCGTCCCCCAATCGAAATTTGAGCGCTGGCTGATGAGAAGACCAACGAAGTCCGGTCGAATATAGCACCAAATTCCGCGGGAATAGTGATTCAGACAAAAAAACACTTCAAGTTTCGGCGAAGATCTTTTGTTTTTTAAGCCTTTACTTTTTGGTTTTCAATTAATGTCGTCGACGAAATTATGTAATCTTCACTAAAGTTCAGTCAAGGCTGCAAAAGCGTCCCCCCATGCAAAATTTTACGATTTAAGTACTGAGTATATCCGTCGTGATTTTTCAGCTTAGCAAACAGAATCCCGAAGTGTTAGTAGGCGTGGTTTAACATGCACGAGAGCTGAATAAATCTAACTGCAAAACTTCTCCTATTTGAATGCAAACTAGTAAGACTTATAATAAACAGACAGCTTACAAATCATTGTATCCAAAATTTATTGCACATTTAACAAACTTAAATAAAACATTATGCAGTACAAAAAGTGGTCAGGAAAAAATCATTTTCACTTCCAGTTTGAACTTCTCGGGGCTAGTTCGCATTGGCATTTAAACGTCAAAAATAAATTACGCTCGTTTTGGAACAACTTCAAAAATACCTGTTGCAGTGCATATTTAATTTATCCTGCTTTCACCGGACAGCGTCAGACGCTAACTATTAAATGATACGCCACTTTACGGTGCGATAACTACTTCGTGATTGGAGGAATCTGCACCTGTTCGAAGGCACCAAGCAGAGATAATCATCGTAAAGCGTCTTATCCAAAGACGCAACGTGACCAGAGTGCGGGTTGAACGCAGATATCATGCGATCAAGGGTCGTTGTAAAAACAACGACTTTATTATCTTGGCCACGCTGCCGACCAAAATTACTGTAAACACTCTCAAAAACTAAAATTACATCATGCGACAATCAGCTCTACATTAATCTTGTGTTACTGTACTTTTTTAGTATCAAAACATGTAATGAATTTTTTGATTATTTATGCAATTTCTCTAATTAGACGTTAGAGGCAACTTATACAAGAGCTACGTGAGAAGTGCTCTTACTTATGGAGCTGAATGTAGCCGATTGAGATTCAGGGTTGCCTCAGAAACTGTAAAATCAAATTCCAAGGCTTTTTTAGGCCATTTTCCAGGACTGTTTCAGGTTTTTTAACAGGACCTAAAATTTAATTTTGATTATTTACTCTTTCATGCTCCTTTTTTTGTACTTGTGATTGACGAAAAATTTTGATAGAACGCGTTTGCATTCCCAGCGCTGACTACTAGCCAGGTGCAAGCAAAGCCAGAAGTTTGCAATGGGAGGGCTGTGCTTTGGGTTATGGGGGCGGAGTCCCCAGCCGCCAGAAGCCATTGGGAGCCCCCAGCTCAAAGATTTCGCAATTTTTTTGCAATAATAACTTAATTTTAGGCCTACTTTGGTAAAGATTATTGCGTTTAAAACGTGGCATGGAAATCAACACTGCAAAAACATGATTAAACTGTTTGCATAAATGGGCTACGGCTACAGTATGTTGGTGATGGCTAGAGCTCGACCGATATGACTTTTTCAAGCCGATACCGATATATTAACTTATTAACTACCAAATTGTGTCTCTATTTTTCACTTAACTTGACACTAAAAGCTTCAATTAATCCTTCTCCAAAGAAAGACTATTGCAAACACAAGTTATACTAAGCAAATAGAACGCAAGAGCGTTCGTGCTTGCTCAAAAAATTAACAGTTTAAGGTAATTGCGCTACACCGGTATTTTATCGGCGGTAGATAGCCGATACGATATACCGGCTAGGCCCTGATATCGGCCGATAGATACCGGCTGACTGATATATCAGTCGAGCTCTAGTGATGGGTAACGGTAAAACTTCAGTTCTAGCTTTATTTCCAGGCAGTAAACCATAAAATTCTATTATTTGAAAAGACAGAGCTTATTTGCAGCCAGCGTGCAAACAAAAAAACACTATCCTAGCCCTAACCCCAACCCTAAACTTAACCCAAACTGTAACCCAGCTCTAACCCAAACGTTAATTATAATCCAAACTCAAAATCTAAACCCCAATTAACCACCAACGATAATAATTTAAAAAATAAAAGAGTAAATGAGCACCCACTCTTGCACTCATATTCTCCATAAGCAGAGCTCATTTGATGGCTATAGGCCCTTACTTTGAAAAAACACACCAGCATTAATTCAAATCGTCTGTATTTTGCAACGCTGGAAAAAGATATAATTTGAGAGGAGGGGCTAACGAAACGAGATTTGAGAGTTGATGGGTAATTAACAGAAAACTAAATACTGATAGATCCCTCATAATTTTTTTACAAAGCTTACGTTTCGCATTTTGCATCAAGCGATTGAATTGATTGTTTATTTTTAGCCATTTTTGGTTAGTTGTTACTGGTTCTATTTTTGGCCAATATTAACCCTTCCCAAAAATCATGTTTCAAAAGTGGCTTCAAAGTACTTCAAGTGTCCATATTTCTGCAAAAAAACTGCTAACGAAGTATAGTGTGAAAAGCGTCATATTTTTCTTATTGCGCATTTTGGTCAACAGGCCAATAGGAAAACTATAGCCCGCTACGTTACTGCTACTAGAGTATCGCATTGCAATAAATTACTGTCCATGAATTCACTCTTCCAAATAATATTCAATAATTTGTACATACTGAAGTGAAAAACGCAAATTTTGGCATTTTAACTTGTGTTTATTTGTACTCTAGCGTACTAGTAAGAACTGCTTAAAAAGAACAAAAGAGCAAAGAGCAGAGGAATGGGCGCTCATATTACCGTTAGGATTAGAGCTAGATTACAGTTTGGGTTAGATTTAGGATTTGGTTAAAGCTAGAAAAGCGTTTTTTTTGTTTGTGCGCCAACGTACAAATAAGTTCTGTCTTTAAACAATATAATAAAGCTTTTAGAACGAACTTCACAATGCAAATTATTTCAACAATGATTTTGTACAATTACAAGGTACCAGTTATTATAAAAAAAAACAACTTCACATTTTGTCCTGGTAAATCACGGAAAAACTTTTTAAACATTTTCCTGGACTTTCCAGAACTAATAAACAAAACTTAAGGACTTTCCAGGACAGCAAAAAAAAAAATCCAGGACTTTTCCAGAATGTGGCAACCCTGGGGATTAAAAGATGAAAGGAAGTTGAAGATTACATGATGCTGCGAAACATAAGCAGAAATGCCTTAAAGGATAAAATAAACAATCAGCATATTCCTGAGATGACAGGTGTAGAGATATTGAAGAGTTTTTGAGAGAACAATGATCGCGATGGCTGGGGCATGTCGAGAGAATAGATGCAGAAAGAGGTCCAGTAAAGGCACTACACTTAGGAAGTTGGTGGGCAAGAAAAAGAGAAGGAAAGAAGCGCTGCAATGTAACATAATTGCCACAGGTTTGATGCACAAAATCGTGAAAAATGGCCAAGCAGGCTGCAAAAATCGGCTGACCGATGTGTACGGGGAAAATAATTGGGCTCCAGGAATAGGACACACACTCCTGGAACAAAATAATCATGATGATAAAATTTCTCTAATTTAAATCTGAAACGATTTTTCACCAAATTTCTACATCCTACGCGATCAAGCGTTTCTAAGATACGTATTTTAGTTGATACTATGATCCGTTTTCATGCAGTGCTAAAAATTAATCTTACTATACCATGCTAACCATGTTAACTGACTAGGTACGCATTGTAGGAAAAAACTGTCAACGAATACGTAAACATTACAGTGCATTTAACTAAATCAAACAGTCTTAAAAACTGTAATTTTTATGCAAATTTTGACATGAACGAATACATCGTGAAAAGTTTAGTACACATTATTCAGATGTTTTGGCAAAACAATGTTTTCTGATGTTTATAATCAATGGTTGCTTCTATGTGAATAATGTCTCTGGTTGAGGCTGTTTTATGATGGCTTGCTTGGCAGCGTGATATTGAAATCTCTATCAAGGTTGATCTTGCTCAAGATGCATTTTCATACTCTAAAAAACATTAAAAAATACTGCATGAAGCCACAAAAATTTTAATTTCAGCAATTTGCAAGAAACACTTCAAGTTCAACTTTATGAACTAGCATTTGTATCTGTAATTCTTTTCAAAAATCATTTCTTTCCACAAAATTATTCTTTGCCACTTTCAGGCTGTCAAGTCGTTGAATTAAAAAAATGAATAAAAAATGATTGCTGAACATAAAAAAATGACAATTTGCAAGTATAAATAATGACAAATAATGACTATTTTCAAGTATATTCTAACTAAACTTACCATATATTTTAGACAAAAAACCGGGACGGTCGAAGAGAACCAAAAAACTGAACTTAAGACCAGCCAAAAAAGGTCTTCATGTAGTTTTTGCGAGATTTTTTAGGTGATCTTGAAAAAAAAAGGTCTTCATTTCAATGACTCACGATTTATTGCAATATATCAAGTGATCTCAAAACATATCAGTAAATTAATTAGAAAATAATAAAATAATGACAACGGTTCCAAAACAATAAAAAATAATGAAATTGAAAAAAAAATAATGAAAAAAATGAAATGATGACACACTTGACAGCCTGCAATTTTCATGCTTTTAGCATGCTCAGGTCATTAATACCATTTTCGAAGTTCTCAATTGCCTAACAAAGTCCAACTTCACACCTCCACGTGGTGTCGGGTGGAATCAGTGAAAACACTGGCAAATCGAAGCAATGACAACCGCGCAATGAAGATGGGTGAGGTTAAGGAGAGCAGGAATTACCAACCAGGCAATAGCGCAAGCAAAGACCTGGCACTGCAAAGTCCTGCTGTCTAATTTTCCGACCCCTGACTCTAAAGGCTAACAGGAGGTTGCTGGCAAATATTAAAACCGGTGGTGATAGAACAATATTAAGGAGGAATGTCAATGTGAGTACAGGGTACAACAGATGAAACGTGCTGCCGTGTCGCGGACACAAGAAAGGAAGGATGCTGGTCCTAGTCTAGTCAACATAGGACTTTGTGTCCATTCGCTTGTGAAAATTCCCGTGCACCTGTAGTTCCAGTTCTACAATGATAAGTCTGTCATTTGGGGTGTTGGTGTGTCGTCATCGGCAGAAATGGCAGTTAGTAGCCTCCTGGTAGTTTGGATAATCTGGTCTTTGGAACTTTTCCCAGTTTAGCGAAAACCAATTCTATGACTATGATAATGTCATTCCATCAAGAAAAGCCACACGGATCACACCCCTCAATTCAGAAAAAGTGCCACAGTTACAACCACCGTGAATTCTTGAGTGACAATGCCAAAAAATGTAATACTCCGCCATGTGCACCTTCTAGCCCAGATGCCGAAAAGCATCAAATCTGAACCGTCAAGTTGAGAAGATTCCTTTGCTAAAGGAATCGGTATCAGAAGCTGAGGGTACAGCAAAAATGGTATGGTCGGCTGTGAAACCGAACATCACCTCAACTTCCCCTGTGGAGCCTCAGAATCCAAGTAATTTCTCGGAAGTTTCTTGCAAGTCTAAGATGAAGCGGAGGGAAAAATCAAATAAAGCCACTACGACACCTAGGTTATCCTTTCATGATTTGGAGTGGTGGCAACTCAACGTACACAAATGTAAAGCAGCAAGCTATACCATGTGTGAAGTCACAAAAAGCGTACGTTCCGGGTTAGTGTTAGCTTATGAACCATAAACATATGCCACTAAAATCAAAAGTAAGTTACGAGGCTGGAACCTCTTTCAAGGTATTGAAAAGGGTAATCGTCCTCGGGCGTATATTCATCTTACTCCTGATCTCTGTTGTTCTCTAATCCCGATGTTTTCAAATGAGGATATTGTGGCAGTTAACAATGTAAGCCAATGGGAGATGATTTTGTTTTCGTATCAGAATACATGGCAGCCAAAGAACCTGCTCTGCCCAATTCATTAAGAGATCTGTTACACCTCACAGAAAATGAACGATTCCCTAGTTTTGTAAGAACCGATGCAAATGCACATCACACTATATGGGGATCCTCAAAAGGATCTGCTAGCATATTGTGCTAGAGCAAAGCTGAATTTCTGCAACGTAGGTAATAAACCAAAACCAACATTCAGAACTAAAACGCATGAAGAAGTTCTGAACTTAACCTTAGTGAACTGGTGTGCATGAGACTGAGTAGTTGGCTGGCATGTCAGCAACGTGCTATCATTCTCGGATAGCATGTATATTAGGTTCCAGGTTAAAAGCAGAATCCAAAATCAGTCTAAAATGTTTCGTAATGTTCGTCGTACGTGCTGGAACAAGTATGTAAATGAACTCAAGCAAAAATTAAATGAACGAATATTACAACTAGTACCTTCCTCAAAAGAAGACATTGATGTGCTGCTGGCAAACAAGGATCATTCAGTAACACCTAAATCATATGAAGCTGATTGCCCTATGCGAAAGTCACTTTGTAAGAAAGATAACATTTGGTGGAATTCTGAGCTAGCAAGACTTCGAAAAGAGGCTCGCCAAGCTTGGAGAAAAGCCATTAAAACAAAAAAAGATTGGGAGACTCAAAAGCTCGCCCTATCCTACTTCAAAAAAGCTGTCAGAAAAGCAAAGCGCGATTCATGGCATAGCTTTGTAGAGAGAATGAATAGCCAAACACCAAGGGCTCGGCTGGTTAAATTATTCAAAAGAATGAAATGGTGCGCGTTCGTAATGTAATTAAACACAACGAAAATTCACAAAGCCTCCACTAGAAACTTTGAACTATCTGCTCGATATCTTATCACAGGGTAGCCAGCAGACAGAAAACCATGCAATTAGGTCCGACTTAGTGGACAATCCATTTATGAGACCTGAAGACACTGAAATAATTGCAAACATATGTTCATTCGAGCGCATGGAAGCAGCTATTAACGAATTTCAACCATTCAAAGCACCAGAGCCAGACGGGCTCTATCCTGTACTGTTACAGAAAGGTTGGAATCAACTGAAAGGATATTACAACGTCATTTTTCAAGCATGCCTGAGACACAGCTACCGGTATGTGCCATTGGCATGGAAAGAAGGCACAGGTATATTTCTCCCCAAAACCCGAAAAGAAATGCTAGTTTAAAGCTAAATCCTTCCGTACGATCAATTTAAGTTCTTTCCAACTGAAATGATTGGCAAGACTAATTCTGTATCAAATTAATGAAGATAATAATGTGCAGGTAAAGCTTTCCGCATCACAGTATATGAGTTTCTATGGTGTTTCTATGGAAACTGCAGTGTTTCTATGGAAACTGCTTTGCATGAGTTTGTGCACCGTGAAGAGCATTGCCTTGTTGGAAAAAAGCCGGCTATGGGTTTTTTCCTGGATATTGTTGGTGACTCGACAAGATTACCTTCCATGGTTTTGTTCTGGCTCTGCGAGGGCTGGGCATGTCTAAGATTTTCACCAAATAGATAGAGAATTTACTAAGACATCGCACAGTCCCAGTAGAATCATATGGTAGTAAAGTTAAAAGGGAAGTAGTGAAAGGGGAACCCGCAAGGTAGTATCCTGTCACCTTTTCAGTGGGACTGTGTCTTGAACAGCCTGTTGCTAGAGTTACGTAGAAGTGGCTTTTATGTTCAAACCTATGCTTATGATCTAGCAGAGTTGGTCTCTCATGCTGATATGCTTTGGATCAGAGGTATGGCGCAAAAAGCAATAAACATTGCTGCAAACTGGGCTTCGGAACAAGAGCTACAGTTTCGCAGCAAGAAAACCGAAATTGTACTGTTCACTCACAAACGGAATCTAGATTCCGTTTCCTTGTCAATGAATGGTTCAAAACTTGAACTTTCCATGGAAGCAGGGCTATGTTACTCTGAACAGCAAGCTAACCTGGAAACCACATGTTACCCGAATTACCCGCAAAGCAACTACAGCATTAACGCAATGTACAAAAATTTTGGGTAAAACATGAGGAATAAAATCATCCATGATGACATGGATATACACAGCTATGATACATTCAAGCTTGTCATAAGCATGTGTGTTCTGGGCTGGCGGTATCAACAAAAAGTATCCAGTGAGGAAACTCACAAATGTGCAGAGACTTGCTTGCCAGATGATTTCATCAGCTTTTCCTGGCACCCCTACTGGTGCTCTGGAAATATTGCTCAAGATAACTCCCATTGAGGAATTCTTATTTGCTGAGGCAGTACGAGGGTTATACAGAATCACTATTATTGGGCTCTGGCATGTCAACCCAGTTGGTTCCTTTAGGAAAACGAAAAGCCATGTTGATGATTGCAATGAGGCTAAAAGATTCCTACCTCTGCTGCAAATGCCAGCTGACTGCATAAAGAAATCAGAGGTATTTGAGAAAAATTTTGAATGTCAAATTATGGATAAAAAGAATGCTATCAGATCTGAAAGGATTCTAAATCAGAACACTGTTAAGGTTTACACTGATGGCTTGAAACTAGATGGGAGAGTAGGTGAGGGTTTTTATGCAGAATACCCAAACAACTCCCCAAAACAAGCATTTTTTCACCTTGGAATAAACAGCACCGTATTCCAGGCAGAAGTCTTAGCTATTTCAGAAGTGACCAAGAACCTGCTTTAGAAAAAAATGCACAATCAAAGTATTGTTGTGCTGGTTGATAGTTTAAAGTACACTGTAACATCAGTTACAGTCCTCAACTACATTAGAAACCCAAATCAGTTAGGTAAACAAAACCACGTTAGTATTGCCTGGATTCCTGGACATGTAAGGGAACATGGTAACGAAGTGGCAGACTATGTAGCCAAATCAGGATCTAAATCAAAAATACATGGCCCTCAACCTTTTACGACAGTCCTGTGAGCTAGTTGTGTTAGCATGGTTAAGGACTGATCCACAGATAGATGGAAATCTACACAGAATAAACGACAAGACTGCTTAAGGATGAAGGAGTCTGTAGGTTGGACATCTTCATGATTAACAAAACGTCTTCTTAACCTTACAAGGCCTCGACTGAATAGAGTACCAGTAGTGCAAGTTTTAACTGGGCACTGCAATCTAAAGCGGCACAAGAAAACTACAGGTCATGCTGAGTCTTCTTTGTGACCAAAATTAAGCCTAGAAGATGAAACACCAAATCATCATGTTGGCACATGTAAGCTTTACCAAGATATTCGTGTTAAACCATTCGGAATCACCAAAATCACTGTTCACAACGTGGTAATGAAATGTAACATTAACAAACTGGCCAAGTACTTAAAAGAAGCCGGAAGGCTTTCTGAGTTTGACCAGTAACCAAACAAAACAACAGCAACTAGCAGCTACAGTTGCAATGGGCCCAAATGAGGCCTACGCAATGTGTAGGTGAACTTTACCTAACGATAGCAGATTTGCTTGCACCACTGCCTATTAATAACAATAATAAGTTTTCAATTAATACCTAAATGGTGACAGTTACCATTAGTTAGCTTCAAAAATACCAGCATGAATAGGCAACTAAAACATATTTGTTGCAATTAATAATATTGTTCAAGCATTCACAATGATTTCTGGCTATTAATTTAAGAATTAGCTTTTTTAAGTTACTTACTATAGAATGCTCCCAAAAGTCTTCAGAGAATTGACATTTTTCTGCTTGCAAACCAGAGTCAGTGTCATTTGGAAGAAGCATATGGGCCACTCATAAAAACTCTGTTGCTCTTCATCATTTCTTCCAATCAGTTTTCAAAACATAGGAAAAAAATGTCGCCAGAAACAATGGGACATGTTTCTTCTTGTAGGCGTATACGTATTCAAGCAGCAGATGTTGATTAAGTCTTGATCTCTCTCTTATTGTTTATTTCCAAGGCAGGATAATATTGTCTTCAAGGCGCTATGTTCTGCTTTAATTAAGAATGACATTTTAAGAATAGTACCGAGCATTACAAGGCAAGCACCACTTTTAAGCAAAAAAATGGATGGTAATGGAAAAGCCAATGTACATTAGCAAAGCAAAAACGCTTAGTTCTATCAAAAAATCTGAAAAATATAAATATAAAAATTTAGTGAAACTTCTTACAACATAAAACTGAATCCAAATACTTGGTTTAAATTGCATATTCAATGCCAAATATCTTTGGATTTGAATCGCTTTGAATTCACTGTTTTACATTGCCTATTGCTAACAGAGGCTAATCGTAACTGACAGTTATCTCACAGAATTTTAGGATAAACACTTGTTGCAGTGCTGCAAACATTTAAGCTTAAGATGTTGATTTGAGAAATGAAACAATAAATTGCTGTATTGTATCGGTAGTTACTTATGCTTAGGTATCACTAACAGTTTTATTTAGTGTCTTAGAGGAAACTGCAATGCTAAATTCAAAAATAAGTCAGAAAGATTGAAAGCAATAATCATCGCCTTTTTTTGTGATATGATTTTAAGAATTAGAGCAATGGAGCTTTTCTCCAAAACAAAAAAGTATTGTTTCCGAGTATTTTATTTCATTTTTTTGGTTTCAAATAACAGTTTGTTTTCAAAAAAGCAGTTTTTTTTTTACAATTTTTCATGTAAAACATTTCATACAAGTGCTATCGTTTAAATTTATGATGCTCAACGCATTCCCTGCAATAGAAATAAAAAGATAGATGAAAACATGTCAGTGAGAGCTCTCTCAATACTACACATAGTGCTGTCATTGAGGGTAGCCCTCCGACCAGTCATTTTGCCTCATTCTTAAGAGGGTTGAGGTCACAGAGGAACTCTGAGGAGACTCAACAATTGGACCACACCCAAGGTCTGAGCCAGAGCTCAGAAGTCAATGATAAATAGAGAGGAATGGGCTTGGCAGTCACCTTTATCAAAACTTCTGACCCCACCCTCTGCCAACAGAAAAAATTCGTGTACAGCTTAAAGATTGCACACAAACAATGTTCTCTCATTGATCCTTTTCCCACCAATCTCTACTCGGCTTTTTTCTATAGCCACTATGTTTCCTGCACTCTCCATTCTGACGATTTTTCTTGACAAGTGTCAGATGATAAGCTTTGAAGATATTAAAAGTAAAACTTTTTGTTTGAAAAACGTTTTTTTTGGAAAAGGCTTTTATTTGAAAATAAATATATGTTAAAAAAAAAAAATTAAAACAATTTTTTTGGAAAAAATTATTTTTTGAAGAAAAACTTTTTCTGGAAAAAAAATTTTTTTTTCACCTCTGGTGCCTAAAACTTCGGGTGAAGAATTGGCGGCACCTAAATGTCCTGCGCCTAAAAGTCACGATCTATCCACTATGCTATCGGTACTGCTACTAGCAGTAATATTGCTACTAGAGTATTACATTGCAATAAATTACTGTCCATAATTCACTCTTCCTAATAATACTCAATTATTTATACATACTGTACTGCAAATTTTGGCATTTTAACAAGGAAGTGCTTATTTGCTCTCTAGCATACAAGTAAGAATTGTGAAAAGAGAATATGAGAGCAAAGAAGGGGCGCTGATTTAATCTCTTTTAGTTATTAAATTAGTCGCAGGGTTTTTGTTAAGATTTTAAGTTTGGCTTAGGATTAACATTAGGGTTAGAGCTAGGAGAAAAGTTTGGGTTAGATTTAAGGTTGGGTTAGGATTAGGATAGCAATTTTTTTATTAGTGCGTCAGTGAACAAACAAACTCTGTGTTTTAACAATACAATAACACTTTTTAAAAGACCTTCACAACGCAAATTATTGCAACAAAAGCTTTGTACAATTACAAAGTGCCGATACCAGTTATTATAAAAAACTTCACATTTTATCCTGGTAAATTACGGAAAAACTTTCCACGTATTTTTCAGAAATTATAGACAAATTTTAAAAACTTTTCAAAGCAGAAAAAAAAATTCTGAGTTTTTCCAGGATGTAGCAACCCTGAGTATAGTATGCAGGGTTTGAAATTAATGCTTGCCCGAGGCAAGCTACTTTCCGGCTTCACTTGCCTGACTGGCCAAGTCAATAAAATTCAACATATAAAGTAAGCAACAATGAATAAGATTATTTAAAAACACAAATTACTGCTTTTGCTACAGTCCAGTAAAATAAATGCAAGTAAAGTAAGCTCTTGCTTGCATTATTTTAGCACAATCACCAAACTTAGTACTTGTTAATCGAAAGCAGGTCGCAGATTTGTTCGATAATCAGATGCGCTTTGCAGTTCTTTCGGCGTAATATGTTTCATTCTTTTTCAGCAAAAATTTTATTCATGCTTGCCACTCTAATCACTCTTTCGGATATCACAAGTACTACTCTGTGTTGTAAGACAGCGAGGACGAAAATTCGGCAAATTTTTATTTAAGTTTTTTTAAGTACTTTAGTTTTTCTTCCATTTTTTACACAAAAAAATTAAGCTTTCTAGCTGGTGCAATTTGAGAGATATTTGTGATTGAAAAACAACAGGCAATTGTAGTAAAAAATTGTTAACGTAACAATTAAAATGATTATGATCCCAAAATCAATTTTTGTAAATTGAATGATTGAGAAAAAAGCAATGATGGCAATCGCATTGATGATTTCTGTGACACTTGTTATGCAAGAAAACTGAAATGCGATGCAGAGTAGAACAATAGATGTGATTTTTTTGTGGTAATTTAAATTTTTTTTTATGTCATAAACTCACTATTAGTTTTCCATTGAAATACAGATTTTTTTGATTAGTTTCGAAACTAAAGTTTGTCATCTAAAACAACGTAAACTGAAGCTCAACCAGGGTAAGACTTCAGTTTAATTAGATGCTGTGATTGTGACGTAACCAATGTCAAAATATTCTCAAACTTCTGTTTAAAATGTGACTTATGACAAACCAGAGAAAAACAAAAATAATGTCATAAACATCGAAGATTTTTTGTTAAATTTTATGATGTGATAATGGATGTTGATTCCTTTGCAAGTTTTAGTGTAATATTTTTGGGAAAAAACGTGCAAATGCGATTGCCATCCACAAAAAAAGTACCATTATGTCAATCTGATTTAAAAATTGCACACAAGAACTGGATTTTCTCAAGATATGATATTATGAAAATTCAGTAGTAATCACAAACTTTTTCAAAAATAAACAACATCAAAATGCACTGTATCCCTATGTATGGCATAGTATAACACAGTAGGCAATAGGCATAGTTTCCCCATAATGCAGAAGCACTTGTTACGTTACATAACAATATGAAAATTACTATCTTAGCCCTTACCCCACCCTAAACCTAACCCAAACCCTAACAATAACTTTAAAAAAAAAGGAAGAAATGAGTGCTCACTCTTTGCTTTCTTATTTTCTTTCAGGGCATTACGTAAAGTAACACTAGCCACTTCCTTTCCTTAAATATCACCTTAACTCAGTAAAAAAGTTTGCATGTCTCCTTGAACTGTAAAGCTCTACTGACTGAAGATTCAATTCTCTACATAGGGTTATCTTGCCAGAGCGATCTGATGATAGAACCAGATGAAGTATACTTCAAATTGAACAAGTTTTCAAAATTTATAGACTACTGTGATTTAGTGTGAAATTTAAAGTTAGCAACACTGATTTTTCTTAGCACATCTCTCTGGTAAGCCATGTTTGTCATTTTCAAAATAATCCTCTGACAGTTGTATTTTTACTTACTGGCTCAATTGTCTATTACTGAAAGGATAGACTTGGGTTCCATCTAACCAAAGACTATAAACATTGGTATTCACAGCTTCTCTGCTTGCTCAGCAATTGAAGAGACAATGTGAAGCCTCCATCAGATGTGGTAGACAGATGGGCAACTGGCAGATTGACTCGAAGATCGAAAGGTCCCTTCGCAGTCTTCTGACTAAGGCAACTTGGTGAATAATATGTATCATGATTACAATTTATGATAACACTTTTGCTATTAAAATGTTTGATCAGCAATAGTGAAATGTTTATCATTTATAAACTACTTTTAACAAAACATTTAATTTTTCAATGTGCTTGTTTAGCACATAAACCATTCAACAAAACCAACAGGCAAAACACATTTTGTCAATTGAGTGTCAGACCTGAGAGGATGTTGCCCTTCCAAAAGTTGTTGCCAGTGTTGTTAAAGTGCATATTTACTTTCCTGTCACCAGACAGCGTCCGACGCACCTACTCTCTATTGGACGGTCAGAACACTTTTTTATCTGATAATTGTATCACTATCACGCTTGGAATAATTTGCACCAGCTTAGGAGTTTACACTGATCAAATGCATGTTCCTGTAAACATCCTGTATCTAAGAATGCTTGACCAATGCAGACTGAACTTGCTGTTTGTTCAAAGCCACTAAGCAGAGAAAATCATTGTAAAGCGTTTTATCCAAAAACACACCAATGTGACTAGAGGTGATAGTGCAAATTGAACCAAAATCATGCAGTAAGGATTGTTGTAAAAATGATGCCTTTCTTAATCATGCTGCACACTAATTGCTAATTGTACTGTATATTTTATCAATAATTGATTGTCTACAGTACGTATAGGCCAGCATAGCCAGGGGGTGGGCTATAGCCTACTGCCCAACCCATTAGCCAACAAACCAAACTGCAGAACAAGAAAAATGAAACACTTCCGAGACAGTCTTTTGCACAGGATTGGACTAAAAATAAAATGAGAATTAGGAGGGACTAATTTGTCAAAAATGAAACTCACCAATCAGTTAAAAATTTGAAAAATGGCTCAAAATATGTAATCAATTTTGATTGCTTGTTGAAAAATGCTGAACAAAACATAAAAGCTAAGGAATATTGCTAATATGGGGAGAAGGATATAGGCTACAATAGGCTACGTTATACAGCATCAGTTAGTAGTTCAGAGTTACTGGTACTGGTAATTAACTAGGCTTAACACTTCTTTCAAATCTTGTTCAGTTGTTCCATCAGCCTCTGCCCCACTTATCTTTCTGCATAAAATATAGCCTAGACAAAGTAGATTATTCTACTTTGTTTATTCTAGTATCTTTCTCTATAAAGTACATCCTAGACAAAGTAGATTATTGTGCGTGATAGACAGGTGGCAGCTTAACTCGAAGACCGAAAGCTCCCTTCACTGTCTTCTGGCCAAGGCAACTTGGTGAATAAAATGTAATTACAATTACAATTCCACGCTTTGTGAGTTTTTTTGAAGGCAGTGGCTAAGGTTACATGACCGTAATTTTCGTTTTCGGAATGAAAAGTTACGTGATGACTTTTGCTGTTTAATTTACTACCCTCAAGCTGGCATCGCCGCTTGAACCCTAACTCAAATGATGATTTTAGAGAAAATAAAAGGATTATGTAGCAAAATAGCTCTCTAGTGCTATTTCTAAAAAGCGAGTCCAGCGGGTATCGATATTCCAATCCTCGGCATTGCAGCCAAGCGCATTAACCACTACGCCATCAGGGTTTCGAATTTGTTGTGTCAAAGTGCTGTATTTAAATCGAATCATTTGTCCGATTTCAACGTGATCTCACGTAACTTATAATTCCAAAAACGAAAATTACGGTCATGTAACCTTAGCCACTACCTTTTTTGAATACCCATATACGGTAAGGTTTTATGATTTACCGTACCAGCTGCTAAATAAAAATATACGACTGAAATTTTATCACAGCCACCTCACACAGAGCCGCACTGCCTTTTTATGCAACCAGTCCAGAGTTTTCAGTCAAATCATGATGCTTTTCGTTTTGTACTGCTCATTTCTGTGCAATGTTTCAGAAGCATCGATTTTCAACAAAATACTCAGATACTGTAGGCCTAAAATTAAGCTCTTTTGGCAAAAAAATTATAGAATTATTTATCAAACGCTGGGGGCCATGCCCCCAGACCTTCAAAACAGCCCTTCCCATTCTGCCATTGCATTTGCAGATTCCTGACTATGCACCTGTTGCAGTAGCCTATCTTGTTAATCGTCTAGACAAGGAAACCTATTTTGCTATTTCTAGCATCTAACAACCCTAATCGTCACATAGCTGCATCGCACTAGGCCTATTTTATTGACCTAACAACACTGTTCCGCCTTTTTTCGTTTGATGGACGATGATTAGGCTACGCATTCAATGCGAAATCACTGTACCACTGGGGGCAAAGAGACGCCCGTTCTTGCATTTTAATGCAGTAGGCCTACCCCATTATAATTCATCAATCAGCTAGTCTATCCAGTTTCCACGCTACGACCCGACATCTAGCTGCCATTCGGCCTACTCCAACATGCGCTGATCTACTGACCTGAGAAAGCAAGCCCCACAACCCACATCCTCTGCTTATTGCGCTCGTAGTGCAACACTCTGCATCGAATGCAGAAACGTTGCACTACATAGTGCTGTAGTGCGCACTACAGGTGCATATACATGCGGAAAAATGTCAGCACTATCCCGCACATAAATGCGAAAAAAAAAGTCGAATCGGGTGCCCCAGGGGCCCCCAAATGGACTCCCCAGAAATTAGTTTTTTGAACGACTCAAGCTAGGGCATTACTTTTTTTTTATATTGGCAGATGTTTAAAAAACAAATATTTTGACCAGAGGTGGAGTCCTCGAGGACGTCCTTGGCCTCGAGGACGTCCTCGAGGACACATTTTGAAGTCCTTGGCCTTGGCCTTGGCCTCGAAGGTCAAGTCCATGGCCTTGGCCTTGGCCTCGAAGCCTCAAGTCCTCGAAAATTGGCCTGTCCTCGGCTCGAGGACAGCACTATTTTTTAAACAGTTGAAATTTCGTTGGAAAGCGCCAGAAACCTCGCGGAAAATTTGCGAGCACTTTTTTGTTTTCCTCACTTGGAGCATAGACGTTGCCAAGACTTCCCAATTGAAATTTCACCAATGACAAAAATGTGACAAAAAATCCTATAGTTCCTTCAGTTTCAGTTTCTTTTTAGCATTTTTCGTTTACAACAGTATAACTATAACAACAATATTGAAGGCCAGGGGGGCCGGGTCCCCCTCAATTCTATTCTTGCCAGCCAATTTAAACGTATAACCCGAAGAAAATGGGGAGTTTTTGTCCTAAAAGTTGCTATCTCAGGCCCACATCTAGCCTTTTTGTGAACGTAATGCATTAATCAGGGCCAGATTTACCATAATATGACGCAGTACCAGCAGTAGCGTAGTTATGGGGGAGGTGGGGGCTATAACCCCCCTCCATTGGCCTGTTAACCAAAATGCAGAATAAGAAAAATATCACGTTTTTAGCTCTTTTGATACTGTTTTTTGCGCTGAAATTGACTAAAAAGTGATTTAAAGTATCATTGGAAACATATATTCAAGGGGGGGGGGAGGCTAATTGTCAAAAATAAAAGTCACAAATCAATGAAAACTTTGAAAACATACCCGAAAATAAGCAATCAAATTTGATCGCTGATGTAAAAAAGCCCAACATAGGTTTTATCAACAAATATATTATAAACTCAAAAATAAGAGGAGCTGGGCTATTCAGTGTTAGTTAATTACCATAGTCACGTCTCTCAAATATCTTTCTATTAGCCCTTCTCCCAATTATTTTTTTTATAAAATATAGACAAAATAGATTACACCGAGTGAGTTTTATTGAATAATAGGATTTTATGATTTACCTGCAAGTAAACAAGAGAACTGCAATGTTATCATTAGCCAGTAGCCACTCCCCATATAGCCCATTAATGCAACCAGTTGAGTTATGTACTTGCGCTGCCAATTTCTACGCCTCGTTTTAAAAGCAATATTTTTTATCAAAATAGCTCTAAAATTAAGTTCATTTTGCGAAAAAATGCAAAATTTTCGAGCGCTGGAGGCTCCGCCCCCAGACCCCCAAAACAGCTCCCCCATTGTGAATTTCTGGCTAGCGCCTGAGCACCAGCTAGGGTCCCCGAGCTAAAATCGTAAGACTTTTTTTGTTCTTCACCTATACTTGGCAGAAAGATGTTGCGAAAATCTCCAAAGTGCCATGGGCCTAGCGCGAAGTAAATTCTGCCGGCAATAACATATGGTTAATAGGCGTAACCATCTATCGTACCATTTTTCAATAACGATTCAGTAATTCACCTCCAACCTCGCCGCGTTTTATGCACAAAATACTTTTAAAAAAATTAGTCATGGAAAATGCTGATTAAACGAATCATTGAACTTCAATTGAGGGGGCTGGCCGAACATGTACTGCTTTAACTGGTTATTTTCATGACACAACTAAATCTCTAAAGAAAATCTTCCAGGGATTATTATTTACTGTTAAAATGCTGCAAGAGACAATGCACCTTGCTTTCCCCTACCTGGACCAAATCACTTACTATTAAATTTAACTCCAAAATGCAAGATGTTAAACGTATTTTGAACTTAAATTGCAAGTAGAAGGAGTATTAAACAATTTGATTATTTCAATTGGCTTTCAAATGGCAAAAATTTAGTGCTTTTAAATGGCTCTGAACACTTGCGATATGTGATTCAATGGCATTAAAATAGCTTTTTTTCCAAAAAACTACAAAAAATCGCCCAACGGCTTGGGGCTTCGCCCCCAGACCCCCAAAGCCTCCGGCGGATGGGGGCCCCCACCCCCAGACCCCCGTTTGTGATACCTTTGAGTTATACCTGCTTTCTCAACATGCTTCCAAAGTTAAATATTTGCGTTTTTTCAGCTATTAGTTTAAGCCCTCTTCCTTTGCAAAATCCGGGTTACGTGCCAACAGGCAGCAATTTCAGATCTTCCATCCTACGATATCTTTGTCAAACAAAAACTTCCTCTTTGGAAAAATTTTGATGACGTCATTGCATGTGATTTGTGGTTTAAGCCTCCCCCAATCAAAAATTCTGGGTACGCCAATGAATTGGAGATCGCCTGAAAAAAATTTTTGAAGACTTTTTTTTCGGAGAACACTTGCTCCTGTGTCCTTGGTCCTTGGCCTTGGCCTCGAGCGTTCCTGTCCTTGGCCTCGAGAGGTTCTGTCCTCGAAAAGGCTGTCCTTGGCCTTGGCTTTGGCCTCGGATTTTTTTTGTGTCCTTGGCCTTGGCCTTGGCCTCGAGCCTTGTGTCCTCGACTCCACCTCTGATTTTGACATGGTTTGAGAAAGCGACTCTTTTGAAAACTCTCCAAAATAATACCGCTAAAATCAATTTTTTTATATGTCATAAGCTAGAGAGCTAATTTTTTTCTGATGTTAGTGGAAATTTAAAAGATACTTAACTTGCGGTGTGGCGCGGTGCAGCATGAACTTAGTTGTGTTTGAATGTGGTGCGGACAAAGTTTGCGGACGCAACGCAGCATGCGAATGCATTTTTTGTTATCCGCGCCATCTCTACCTTTTTACTCCCTATAAAAATTAGCTGCAACCAAATCCTTGTTCTGTATGATGGATTATGTTGCAGTCAAATCAATTGAGATTGGCAAATTTGTAACAGCTTTGTGATGTCATAGTAGTCTCCCGATTACATCTTCCACTCGATCCGATTTATTTCTTTTAGCTATTTTTCATTTATTCAATTGTCGTTTGGCTAAATCAGGCTGTCCAATAGCAAGCATGAATACGAAATTACACAATATGTATATGCATTATGACGTCACAAATGCATCTCGTCCACCGTCTACTTCAATAGAAAACCTTGAGCAGCCTCGAAGACCTTGTTTTGATTTAAAATCAACGACTACACTAAAACACTTGAAATTAGTATATTTCTAACAAGCATTATGACGTCATAGTGGGCTCCCGACATCTTCGAGCATGCTTCGTGCCGATTTCTAAGAATTGAAAAAGCACAAATGTAACAGTTCGCTCGCCTACTGCGCTTTCCTCAAGCGCAAAGTCTATTAATTCAAATAAAAAAACCCAAAGTTTTTTTAAAAAATATACAATATTGTATAGATGAATAACAATATTTAAAAAAATATTGTATATTTTATACAATATTTTACACAATATTTTATACAATATTTTATAAAAATATTTCATACAATATTATAAAAAATAAACATATTGTATAGATGAATACAATATTAAAATAATCAAAAAAATTGGAAACATTTTTTTCACCATGTAGTGACGTGACCCACCCAAAAAAGTCCTTATGACGCAACACAGGCAAAAAAATGCTGGACATTTTTGACAATGGAGTGAACATACTGTATAGTTAATATACTGTGCTGATCATAGGCGTAGCCAGGATTTTTGATTGGGGGGGGCCCAAACCAGTGGCGGATCAAGAAAATTTTGGTGATGGGGGATTTTAAGCACAAACCCTCAAAAATTCGGATGTCTTCACCGAAATTGAGAGTGATGTTTCGGCCGAAATCGGAAATTCGAACGTTTTTTCCGCTCAAATTCAGGTGGTCTCCATAAAAAAAAAAAAAAAAAAAGGTCTTCATCGAAATTGAGAGTGATTTTTCGGCCGCAATCGGAAATTCGAACGTTTTAAACATCGCCAGGCTATGTTGTCATAACTTTTTGTCGTTAGTGGAATTTTGATTGGGGGAGACCCGGGCCCCCTGGGCCCTCCCCTGGCTACGCCTATGGTGCTGATAGCATAAGGAAGTAGCGTATGGCCGAATGGGTAAAGGCGTCGTTTTTACGACGACTCTGATTGCAGGATCATGAGTTCAACGTGCACCCTGGTCACGCTGTTGCGTCCTTGGATAAGACGCTTTACGATAATTATCTCTGCTTGGTGGCTTCGAACAAGCAGCAAATTTACGTAGGAAGAAGTCAAAACTTCAACAGGAAAGCTTGGAAAATGGTCAACTCCTAAGCGGGTGCGGATTCGTCCAAAACATAGCGCATCGTCGCTTTCTCGTGATAGGAGGATACAGATGCACCAATCAATCAATGGTTTCCCTTGGATACAATCGTACGTCGCATTTGGTGTGAATTACCACATAAAAAAGCGTCGCATTGTCGTATCAGACAATCATTTCAAAAATCAGCTAGAACTAGGGGATTCCCCCTAACGTTATTGATCAGTTTTCGGTGTGAATCCGACTTACAGGTTTGCTTGGCTATCAAAAAATGCGAACACACGTCGCAATTGAGTGAACCTACTGTATGATATTTATACTGTGTCTGTAGTGTATTTGCGAAGGCTGGTAAACGGAGTTGAGTCGGTGTCCATTGTGTTTGGAAGAAGTAAAGTGGTTTTGAGGCATCAAGAGTATTGGCCTACTGCCCGCAAAGAGACCAGAGGGCCCAGGCCCCCACAATTGAAATTCAATAATTTGCTCAATAAGCAGTTTCCCTAGCTTTTTTAAAAGTATTTTGTGCATAAAAACTGGCGAGGTGGAGGTGAATCGTTATTGAAAAATGGTACAATGGATGGTTACGCTGCGGGGCCCCTGACACTTTGTGGATTTTTGCGACATTTTCCTGTCAAGTGTAAGTGAAGACTAATAAAAGTCTTACTATCTGAGCGCTGGGCCCTGGCACTGTGCCATATGGCAAATACGGCGCTAGTTATTGTTGGCCTATTACGTTCATAAAAAGTTTAGATGGGGGCCTGAGGTACAGTCGCAAATTTTAGGTCAAAGACACTTGATTTCACCTTGGTTAGCCTATACGTTTAAATTGATCGGAAAAAATTGAATTAAGAGGGTGCGCCAGGCCCCCTGTTCGTCAATATAATTTATTGTTAATTACTGTTGTACGCAAAAATGCAAAAAATCAATGCTTATCTGTTATGCTTATGAGTATTTGCTTTAATTTATATAATGTTGATCATGTATATAAGGATTTGACATAAGGAGCATATAATAGTTAAAGTAAGCCAAAACAATCCAGAATTAGAGTCAGAGAGGGGTCATGATGGCATGATGTTCTGGAATGTTCTGTGTTTCTTTTTTATACACCATGTTTTAAATCGTTGCAAATCTGCGAGAAAAGCCTTGAGAACCTCTGGTCCAAAACAGTTTTTTTAGGTTTGTTATTTTGCCAAGATGTTTATTATAAATGTCTTATGTTTATTGGTCGCCTTTAACTTTAATGTCATGCACGAAAGGAATTTTGAATCTAGCAATCGCAAATTTAGATCATAGATTGCATTTTTATTTTATGATATTTTGTAAGCCTTAAGATCTAGGCTACCATAGTACAAAAATTTAAGTTTTTTGTATTTTTAATATTCTATTATTTTACACTATTCTACAACCATAGCAGTGACTGGGCTTGGATGTTGGTAAAAGCTTGCATATCTACCATTCAACCACCAGACCACTTCTTTCCACAAAAATTTATTTAGCAGTTTAAATTTGCAGGGCTTTAAATTTTGCATACCTCTTTAGTCTAATTCCAACATTGCTTTTGATAAAACTAGATTCAAATGCAGAACCTTATGGTAAAGCAGGTAACCTTTATATATTATATTAAAGTCTATGATATGCTTTTCCGGGATTCATTACACTGTTTTGTAATGATAACATTCCCATAGTTTTAAAACTTAGTGATAAATGATTATTGATTATGGATAGTTTGCATTGTATGGAAATGACATTACATTACATATATACGCAAATTGCTGTAGGCTAATGGTAATGTTGCTGAAGTTCCAGTATATGACATTGATGTGCTTATATTCATTAAGGGGTAGCTTAGGTATAATTGGGCATTATCTTTTTTAAGCTAAATATTGACTGTAAAGCCTTAAAATTACACAGAAAAACTCACAATGCTTTAATCTCCATGTGTTTTATCAAGAACTGCTTCAGTTATGGCACAACTGTTCATCCAACAAACTGTAAATGCTAAAATGAAATTTTTTTGCAATATGTTAATTAAAAAAATATGCAACAAAACACCTTTATTTTTATTTATCCACATGAAACAATTTGCTTTTCTTAGTCTTTTGACATTGGTTTGGGAAAAAAAAAATTTTGCAGATTTTAGATATGGGGCATCAAAGTGGAGGACCCCCAAAATTTCAGTCATTAATTGGAAGGATTTTCTTGGTTTTTTTCACCATTATGAGTAAAAATATGAATTCCTTGTCCCCCAAACCATAAGAATGCATACAGTATTTTGTTTGTCGTTGTAGCCCCAGAAATGAGCACTTTTTTGGTATTCGTAATGAAAATTAGCGCCTCTAGTGGCAAAATGTTAACGCTGATATCTCGTAAATCGCTTGATGGATTTTGATGAAACAAACACTAGTCTTTATCTCTTACGTAGGACTGCAACATATCAGATATTCAAAAACAAAAAAATTCTGAGATAGTGGGTTACAAAATTTCAAAAATTTGCCTGTATTATAATAGAATGACCCACAATTAGAATGTTTTCATTTTTCTCTTTAATTAATGCCAGAGCTTTTTTTTAATTTCATAATATTGTATAAATTAAATTCAAAAATTTGATTTTATGATATGGTTTGGTTTAATTTGAAAACTTCAAGGTTTTGGGTTTCTTTTTCCATAAGTTTGTATTGTTTTAGTTGGAATCTTGTAGTTTAAATCATGTTGCATTCGGTACTGAGTAGCAGATGCCAATAGCAGTCCTGTCGCTGGTCAGTCAAGTGTTAAGGAGTTTGAACTAGCCTACCTCTGACCTAACAGAGCACATGCTTTAAAATTGCTTATTGCTTTGTGTTTTGTTATGTGTTTTCTATTGTCTTAAAAATAAATTTTGATCTTCAGTTTTAGCACCTTAGCATGAATCTGACATCAAGTTGCTTTCTTGCTAACTTTTTGTCAAATTAGTGTGCAATGTAGTTTTTCATTATCATAGTTATGTTTCATTTATTGAAGTCATGCAAAAGGGTTCGTGCCCCACTCTGAGTAACAAAGTCATGTCAAAAAATTTGCAATTAAGTTTCATGTATAACAATATGCTTCATCAGTAGTGTAGCCAGGGGGGACGATAGCCCCCCCATTGTCCTGAAAAGTATGCAAAATAGCATGTTTTTAATGCTTTTGAGGCCGATTTTTGGTCCAAGAATGAAAACAGCCCCCCAACGGGATTTTAGGAAGCAGAAGTTGTGAAGGACTTGCTGTTATTTGGACCAGAAAAGTTTTTGATTTTTCCTGGAGCGCACCCAAACTTGGTCAGGATAAGTGACCTTTTTTTTTTTTTTGAAATCACCTAATTTTGGCCGGAAAAACCGTTTTTATTTTGGTTAAGACCTTTTTTTTTTTGTTGGAGATCACCTGACTTCGACAGAAAAACTGCCTCAGTCTAATTCAAGAGTGGTAAAAATTTACGTCAAGTTTGTTTACTGTTGTTGTCACGTGTCAAAAAAGCCCCCCTCCCCCTTTGCAAAATCCTGGCTACGCGCCTAAAAGGGGGTGAAGCAATCAGCTAGGATTATATGCAAAAGATAACAAAGCATCTAAAACATATCTTAACCAACTTTCAGCTTTGTACCATCGATCATTTCTGAAGCATTTTATTTTAAAATTGGGGAGATTTTTCTTGCAGTGTTGCTGATTAAAATCTTGACTTTTTTCAAATTATGCTTAAGGTAACTTTCACAAGTAATTTGAAAGAACATAATTGCAAGCCTTAAGCAATCGTCACTAGGTCAGTGTTGCAAAATAAATACTAGGGAAAACAAGAGTTCGTAATAAAATAGAATTTTTACTGGCAGGCTTGCAGGGAGATATCTT